>JAXIVH010000018.1:6828491-7070991 GCA_036785325.1 Urophycis tenuis | reverse complement strand
TCCACTGTGTTTGCTTTATTTTATTTTGTTGTTTTCTTTGGTATTTTTTTACTTTACTTCCCCCCCCCCCGTCTGAGTTTTTCGTGCAAAGAATACAATTTGATCTGCGCTGCTCTCTCTCTGGGAAAAGCCCAGCGCTCAGATTGGCCCCCGTCCGTCCTACAGATGATTTGAATTTACTGAGCTTTTCTGCCTGCGAGGACAAGCAGAGAGAGAGAGAGAGAGAGAGAGAGAGAGAGAGAGAGAGAGAGAGAGAGAGAGAGAGAGAGAGAGAGAGAGAAGAAAGACAAAGAGAGAGAGAGAGACGAGGATAGATGGAGGGAAAAAGAGGCCGAGCCGGTTGGGGGGGTGGACCTGCCTGTATTTCCTGGGGATTAGGGCTCAGATGGGTGCCCTCAGAGGAGGTCCAGGTCCCTGCCTCCCTGGCTGGCTGGGAAAGTGACCCCCATCTGACTCCTCTGTCTTCAGAGCTTCCGGCTAACCAAGTCCCAGGATGGGCCCTGGGGCCTTCAGGGGCCCATGTGCTTTGTTGCTGCACCTCTGGTGAACACACCACCACCACACCCACCGCCACCACCCCCACCCCCACCGCCGCCACCACCACCACCACGGGGATGCAAGCAAAAGCAAAAATACATCTAGTGAGTGAGAGCTGTGATTGGTGGAGGTGGGGGAGGCGGCAGCAGGCCGGGTTGATGCTCTTGTTTAAGGTCAGTTCACGTTGTGTAGACACTGGACATGGAAGAAAGGATGGTGACAGCTTTGACACGAGGTGCCACACAGAACTGTCTGCAACTGGACCTGCGAACATGCATACATGACCGCATGAGACATGTGTAGGCCTACACACACACACACACACAGCCTGTGTGATGAGATGCATTCCAGCAGCATTGTGTTGGTGTGATGCTAGGATGCTGTGATTGAAGACATTGCAACACCCACATTGAGTTATATTGATCATGAACTGAAGGAAACTGAAGTAACATAAACATGTAAACACAAAGGAATGGTCTGTCTCTTCATAAAACACATGAAGAAAGCTGGATTCTGCTACATTTATGTAATCATATTTAAAGAACCCTATTATGCACACTGTACATACAATGGCATTGTATTATTTGGGTGAGAATTAATTCAAAGCTGATGCCGATTCATAATAATTTACTTTGGGGAAATGCAGATATGGATATGGAAACTGTATTTGATTGACTAGATCAGGTTCTCAACTGGTCTACTCTCAGGACACATATGTGACATTAGTCATTAAGTCACAATCTAAAAAACGGATTCACTGATATTGCAGTAATCAATAATACCTTCATGTACTGCTAAAAACATACAGCTAACAAAGAGCTGCAACAGTTGGGGTTAAACGCTGAAATAGTGAGCCATTGAAACGAATGAATTAGCATTCAAACATCAGTTCACTCACAGGCTCCTTTTTAAAGATGAAGGTTTGGTCCATGCTCACTCAGGCCCTAATGACCCACTTATGTGTCACAGCAGCTGAGAATCACGGGTTCACATGGTTATAGAAAACTGGACAGTAGGATTTTAAAGCAAGCACATAGTTCACAAAATAGTGGTGAAAAGATGAACACTTAAAAACATAGCCACGCACACACACAAAATGTGACTGAAGTCATGGTTCAGAGTTTAGTGTTTATATTTGAATACATTAAAAAATTACTTGATAGATAATTTTACGGACTAAACACAACACGTTTTGAAAGGCATTTTTATTTCTGGACTGTGTACAGACCTTGTGTGTACTAGTTATTTATAGCAATTTTTAGAAAGCAATTTACATTGATAAGAAAGTTATCGAAAAGTCCAAATGCAGCATAACCATTTTTCCTCTGGTGTGTATCCACGTCATGTTCCTAATTCATCTCAAATCAACTCATATCTGCGCGTCGGCGTCCACATGAACGTCACATTTGCCAGCACAGAAAAACGGCTCTGAGGAAAACCCAATTCTTGAGCACAGCGCGCCATCTAGTGGCTGCTGTTGTCATCCCGCAAGAAAGAAAGTCTAAATGATACAAATATATTTCTTTCATTTTCATAGCAATCAAATGGCAATGCCATGCCCTCTCCCGTTTCAAATTTCATATGCCTTCAAGAAAGCCAAAAAGAGAATAGAAAATAAAGATTTGTCACTGATATTTTTAACTCTCACAAATGTTCTACATAAACAACGATGGGCACACACAACACAGACTATTAGTGCAATTAATCCATCAGATATAGTGTAGAACCTTACAAGGACTCAAAAACAAAACAAGACAAAGTGTGACACATCAGCATCTAACAGAGAAAAAACAAAAACATCTCGCAAATAAGATGGAAACACAAAAGAACAAGACACCAGAGATCAAATATTTCATGAGAACCACACATGCTCCAACCTATAAAGGCTATCTCAAAAAGCCTTATAATGGCATGATCATCATAATAAATCCTCTTTACATCTCTCAAATGAATAACTTCTGTGAAGAGTGTACACCATGGAGGTGAACAAACTCTTCACTTTTTCTCTTCTTCTCTTCTGCAGTCATAATAGTGCAGAACGGTGCATTTATAAACCAAAGGGTAAACAACAGAAAACAACCCCAAAACAAACAAGCCCACACAGATAAAGGGGAAAAATACATAAATAATTCACGCATAAAACATGTTTTTGATATTTTTCTGGGGTTGGCGCAGAACTGAGAAGGAACATAAAGGGGGACTTAGCTGGTTTCTAGCTTGGCCATTTCCTGCACGTAGATGCCTATGCTCTCACTGTCAAACAGCACAAAGTACACCGTCTTGATGGTCGAAGACATGGTGGCCACAAAGTAGCTGGAGATGGCCTTCAGGATGAGCTGGGCCGCTGTCTGCTTGGGGAAGCCATTCCTGGGGGGGCAAAAACATGGTGTGGTCAGACATTAGTCTGTTCATTAGGTTAACATACATAGTGGTGAGGGGGGAACGCTCAGACTTTAGTCTGTTCATCAGGTTAACATACATAGTGGTGAGGGGGGAACGCTCAGTCATTAGTCTGTTCATCAGGTTAACATACATAGTGGTGAGGGGGGAACGCTCAGACATTAGTCTGTTCATCAGGTTAACATACATAGTGGTGAGGGGGGAACGCTCAGACATTAGTCTGTTCATCAGGTTAACATATATAGTGGTGAGGGGGGAACGCTCAGACATTAGTCTGTTCATCAGGTTAACATACGTAGTAATACATAGTCATTATGGTAATATAGTCCCCAAGGTTCCCCCAAGGTTCCCAAAGCAGGCCATTAAAACATCAGGTTAGAGCTGGGAGGCTTAGGAGCATTTACAGTATTTCAATGTATGGACTTGGGGGATAGATATACATTAGTGAATATATTGGCAAGCTGCAGCAATAATAATAATAATAATAATAATAATAATAATAATAATAATAATAATAATAATGATAATAACAACAACAACAATAATAATAATAATAATAATAATAATAATAATAATAATAATAATAATAATAATAATAATAATAATAATAATAATAATAATAAGTTATTATTCCTGGCCCCTAGGACCCAGATAAACCCACACAATGGAGGTGAAAAGCACCACACAGTGTGGAGTGCATGTGGATGCTGAGTCAGACTGACTCTGTTGAGCGGTGCTGATTTACGGTGCAGCAGGTTAAACCAGCCATCACCACACACACACTCAGGGAGATGATCCTGATCTCCTGCACGGCAGCCTGGAGCACCAGCTCATCTATCATCGATCAAACTCCACAATAAACCGCTTCACAACATCCCCATCCAGTGTCTCGGTTCTGCAGGAGCCCAGAGAAAGCCTGTCTGGCCTGTTGAATGGACAGCGCTGCAGCAGGGACTGTCGACAAAGTCACCAACGGTGGAGTTCTCGGGGAGGGCAGACTGGCCTGACTGTTGTTATCACACAGCCAGCCTTTGGACAGCAGCACCTGAGAACATATCAGAGCTAATGTGTGCCATCCAAACTGCAAGGTGACCGTAACGCCACGCAACATCGTAAGACAACAAACAGCGTCAGAGCACAGCGAGCGTCTGCTCATTAGTCCCACCCTGGGCTCCTCAGCCTGTTAACACGTCCACCATAACCACTGTGAAGAGACAGACAACTGGACTCACCAGGCCTCATGGACACCACATCAGTGTCACACCAAGGAGTGTGGAACAAAGTGTGGTAGCAAACAGCCAAGTGATCACCACGACTGTAGCCATGAAGAGACCGTGTGCTCTGTTTCTGTTGGAGAGCTTTACTTGACCTCCCGCAGTTTTTAAAATACATTTGATGAGAAGAAACAGCTGGTGGTTGACAAACAAAGCCGTAAATGATTCAACTCCTCACACATGCACACAGCCGTTATGTGTGTGTGTGTGTATAGATGTCCTCAGATGCAGCTTTTGAATCAAAAACAGGACCAAAGATAGTTCATGATTCATGGTGATATCAAGTCGCCATTGTCTTGTAACTCAACCCCTGGTATGGATCAAGGACCGGGTCCACAAGAGCAAAGCACACAACACTATTGAGCAGAGAAGGACAATGAGCAGCAGGAGGCAGTCAGATAATGAACTAAGGCTCTCGGTGATTGGGGATGAGCTCCTATAAGAAAAACAGACTTCTCCTCACACCGTGAAGGCTGGCGCCCCCTCGCTGCCACGCCACAACCACAGACACACGCTGGTGTTGAGAGTGAGCGAGCAGCGGCCTGCTGGCTCTCTCACCTCCCGCTGCCGATGGAGGGGAAGGCCACCGACTTGAGCTTCTTGTCGTCGGCCAGCGCCAGGCAGTTCTTCACCGTCTTCTCCAGCAGCTCCTCACACTTGTCCGAGCCCCAGCTTGGACTGTGGCAGTGGATCACATACTTAGCAGGCAGCCCGAAGCCCCCGCTCAGCGCAGCTGGAGACACAAGGAGTTAAATAGAGTTATATAGAGAGACAGACAGACACAAGGAGTTATATAGAGTTATATAGAGAGACAGACAGACACAAGGAGTTATATAGAGAGACAGACAGACACAAGGAGTTATATAGAGTTATATAGAGAGACAGACAGACACAAGGAGTTAAATAGAGTTATATAGAGAGACAGACAGACACAAGGAGTTATATAGAGACAGACAGACACAAGGAGTTATATAGAGTTATATAGAGACAGACAGACACAAGGAGTTATATAGAGTTATATAGAGAGACAGACAGACACAAGGAGTTATATAGAGTTATATAGAGAGACAGACAGACACAAGGAGTTATATAGAGACAGACAGACACAAGGAGTTATATAGAGAGACAGACAGACATAAGGAGTTATATAGAGAGACAGACAGACACAAGGAGTTATATAGAGTTATATAGAGAGACAGACAGACACAAGGAGTTATATAGAGACAGACAGACACAAGGAGTTATATAGAGACAGACAGACACAAGGAGTTATATATAGAGACAGACAGACACAAGGAGTTATATAGAGAGACAGACAGACACAAGGAGTTATATATAGAGACAGACAGACACAAGGAGTTATATAGAGACAGACAGACACAAGGAGTTATATAGAGAGACAGACAGACACAAGGAGTTATATAGAGAGACAGACAGACACAAGGAGTTATATAGAGAGACAGACAGAGACAAGGAGTTACATAGAGGCAGACAGAAACAAGTAGTTATTTAGAGAGACTGACAGAGACAAGGAGTTATATAGAGAGACAGGTAGAGAGACAGACAGAGACAAGGAGTTATATAGAGAGACAGACAGAGACAAATAGAGACAGACAGACATGGAGAGACAGAAAGAGACAAGGAGTTATATAGAGAGACAGACAGACACAAGGAGTTATATAGAGAGACAGACAGACACAAGGAGTTATATAGAGAGACAGATAGACACAAGGAGTTATATATAGTTATATAGAGAGACAGACAGACACAAGGAGTTATATAGAGAGACAGACAGAGACAAGGAGTTACATAGAGGCAGACAGAAACAAGTAGTTATTTAGAGAGACTGACAGAGACAAGGAGTTATATAGAGAGACAGGTAGAGAGACAGACAGAGACAAGGAGTTATATAGAGAGACAGAAAGAGAGACAGACAGAGACAAATAGAGACAGACAGACATGGAGAGACAGAAAGAGACAAGGAGTTATATAGAGAGACAGACAGAGACAAGGAGTTATATAGTGAGACAGACAGAGACAAGGAGTTATATAGAGAGACATAGATAAACAGACAGAGACATAGAGAGACAGACAGAGACAAATAGAGACAGACAGACACAGAGAGACAGAGAAGCAGAGAAACAGAGAGACCCAGAGAGAGAGAGAGAGAGAGAGAGAGAGAGAGAGAGAGAGAGAGAGAGAGAGAGAGAGAAAGAGAGAGACATGGAGAGACAGAGAGAGAGAGAGAGAGAGAGAGAGAGAGAGAGAAGGGTTAAGGAAGGAAGAACTTTTTTGCCACAAAAACTCCAGAACATTTTAGTGTTTTAAACAATGCTATTTGTTTGAACATGGATAGGCGTTGCAAGAGAAGAGAAAACAAGTAAATATGAGAATAGGGAATAAGAGAGGAGAGGGGTGCATGATAGTAGCCGGTCGATGGAGAGTTCAAAAGGGTTTCGATCCACCATCAAACGGTCCTTGTGTAAGTCAATGTAAGTCAGCCCAAGACACATTCGCTATTCATTATCCTGCAGCTAGCGTGTGACAGGAGTGGGCCGGGCCGGAGGACTGGGGAGGACTCAACACCAGCAGACTTCCAGATGGTACAAGAGACAAGTCTGTCACAGCTTGGCAATCGCCTTTTTTAAATGGCTCTCCAACGAGTGCAAGTTGCTTTAGAAATGACTACTTTAAATATATATATATACAGTATATATATATATTTTTTTTTTACGTCGGTTGTCAATTCAGGACACATCATTCAAAGACCTTTGGTCAATTTGCTCAGAAAGGGAAACGTTCCTCGACTGTGCCTTTACGCTAAATAAAACAACAAGGCTGTGTTTTGGCCCGTGCCTCCACTGGACATGTCACTCATTAGTGAGTACACACCCCACAGTCGCCTTCATTAGAAACTCCAGATGCTTGCTTCCAAATACCAACGTGGACCCTTTTATTTCCTCGGAACCCGGGACGTCTCCCCCCTCTTTTAAAAGGACAGCCGGTCTGAGGCCCTGGGGTGCTGGAGCAGCTGAGTCTGGCTCGCATCTCCACACTCCCGCTAATCCCCCCACGAGACCCTCACAGAGAGCTGGCTTAAGAGGCTGTGCAAACCTGGCCCAGCGAGTGTGTCTAATAGGCGATTAAACAGAGAGTGGATGACGAACGCATGACGCCTTCAGTAACGACTGATAATAAAAATACAAGTTGCCCGGCAATGAATGAGCAAGTGAATTGACCAGATACGTAAACAAAAGGATAAAACTGAGGGAGAGAGAGAGAGAGAGAGGTTACTGAAATGTTATTGAATGTCGAGAGCGTGTGAGGTCACTTACGAAAAAGTATGTGTAGAAAGTGTAAAAAGTAAATTGCCTAAAGACTAGAAGATGTGAGAAGTCTGTGATATATATATATATATATATATATATATATATATATATATATATATATATATATATATATATATATATGATATCTGTCAGAGGCCAACATCTTTGGAGGAACTTCATCAATGTAATGTAGGGTGCCAAACACATTCAGTCATGTGGCAGGTATTTGAGTTCATAACCACATTCATCCAATATTCGTCTAACTTCACAATAGAAGCCATCAAGGCAGTGTTGAGCCGCCACAGTTTTTTGAATGAAGCATTTCTTGTTTAACTCGTCTCACTAATCAAGACGTCTGATGACAGACGAGCTTAAATGGGCAAACCGATGGTTCACAGTTTTGACCGATCACGTGGCTGGAGGCGGGTCTCTGGGAGTGCATCATAAACTCAACCTCTGTCAGCAGTAGTGAAATGTAATGTTTTCAACACTGTTTAGAGGCCATGTAGGACAACTCTTCATAAAAAAAAACCCTTCTGAAAGCTTCATCCACTGGCGCAAATGAGTTGTCTCTGGTAGAGCAGAGAGCAGTCCTGCTGTCACGCCCAGCCTCTGTACCGTCTCTTCCCATAAGTTGTGCTACAACATGGTAGGACTGCTGGGTCCCGGGTCACTCAGTACGTTTACATGCAGCAAGAAATTCGAATTTCTGATCGGATCAGATAATGACATGCGTAACACTGGATCACTTGTCCGAGTATACATGCCGTTCAGAGAATCGGATTAACAGCCGGAGCATGGGCTGACTCTGGACGCTATGTGGCGCTGCAGATGTGCAGAATGGCACTGCGCATGCGCAGAATGCAAAATCCGATTCAGATCCGATTGCTGAGTATACATGCCGTTAAAAGTCCGACTATGAACGAATTATCCAGGTGTAGTTATCCAATTTTAGATGTCCGAAATAGGTCCGAAGTAGGTCGGATTAAGGTGTTTACATGCACTTAAAAAGTCAGAACGATGTCTTATACGATTAGAAATTCGAATTTCTTGCTGCATGTAAACGTACTGACTGTTGACCTGAGACCTAACGTCCCACTCAGTGTACTTACCTCCAGCCACCTCTAGGGGGCCGTGTTTCTTCTTCAGCTCCAGGACCGCCTCGGAGAACTCCTTCCCACCTTTCTTTTCCAGAGCGTTACCTGATGAGGCGGAGAGAGAGAGAGAGAGAGAGAGAGAGAGAGAGAGTGAGCCCCCTGGGCCATCACACCACCATCCACCTCTGTAGTACAGACGGAGCAGAGGTACAGAGCCATCGATGGACAGACGCAGACAGAAGGCAACACACAGGCAGAGCTGAGAGCAACACAGGCAGACAGGAGAAAAGAGATGTGGTTGGAATGGGATGTGTGCAAGGCAGTTTCACGGCATAGTCGATGGAAAAGAAGCAAAGAAAGAAACTCTTCTTTACACACTGATAGTTATGGAGCCTAAACTATTTCAATCTGCCGTAGGAAACCTTTTCACAGAGTTATCACTTTTGTTCAACGTTGCCCACATTAAGTAGCTTCTGAGAGAGAGTTTGCATGGCGTTAGGCATGTTATGATTGAAATAATGTTTACAGAATACAACATGTCCACCCATGACTGAAATACATGAATACATGAATACTGAACAAAAGTGATGTTGTAATAAGTGGTAACCTGCCAATTCACACATGTTATTGGTGGCAAAGTAATGTCTATGTTTCTGGTGAAGGGAAACGGCTTAAGGCCGACCCCACCACCACCTGAAAGCAGTAGATAATGAAAGGCGATAGACTAATCAATACAAAGATTGCCACCAGCTCAGACCCAGAGCCAGAGCTGCAGGGCTCTGGATGTCCAGAAACAAGACCAAAGAGGCAGGGAGCGCCCAGGAGAGACAGAACACTTCCAGATCAATCCCTTTGTCAACATCACTTCACTGAGGAAAGGCTGATGAGAAACATGTTGGAAGGAGCTTTTAGATAAGGTGGCCATGCGGCTACCCTCTGGAATCTGAGGGAAACGGAGAGACGAAAGGCTCTCAATCAGTGCAATTAATGAATAAGTAATAAGCAATGTTTGTTTCATACATTTCTGTCATTATTTTAAAAAGTGAAGTTAGGAAATCGTTCTAGAGCCGCCCTACATCAAAGCAACGTGAAGCATTGTGTTGGCTAGGACAGCGAGGGAGCGAGACAGAGACACAGAAGCCTGAGTGCCAGCACTTTGATTACTTTCCGCCAAATGGACAGCGGAGCTAAAGCGCTGCCAGCCAGTCTATGAGGGAGGAGGATGCAGGAGGAGCCGGTCAGAGGTCTCCGCTCCGAGGTGGCGTGGTGAGGGCTCTTTACCTACTTCACCACCTGTATAGAAGGACGAGCTGGTCGGGTGAACCACTGCGTCACTCTCAACGCTGGAAAGATCGGCGCGGACAACTTGTAACTATGGACAATGACGACAACAACAACAACAACAACAGGCAAACAACATGATGGTAAAACATAGTGAGGTGATGAGGAGTCCATGTGGGGAGGGGACAGAGGGATTACAGAGAGAGAGAGAGAGAGAGAGAGAGAGAGAGAGAGAGAGAGAGAGAGAGAGAGAGAGAGCGAAAGAGAGAGCGAGAGAGAGAGCGAGCGAGAGCGAGAGCGAGAGCGAGAGGGAGAGAGAGAGAGAGAGACAGAGAGGAGGGCATTCCTTATTGGCTGACTACAGGGTCACAGGGTGTTAGAAGGTTGTACAGTAACCAGGACATGTCATCGTCTAATCAGTAACCAGGACATGTCATCGTCTAATCAGTAACCAGGACATGTCATCGTCTAATCAATAACCAGGACATGTCATCGTCTAATCAGTAACCAGGACATGTCATCGTCTAATCAATAACCAGGACATGTCATCGTCTAATCAGTAAGCAGGATTCTGATCAGCTTTCCAGATTCACCAAAAGATTAAACAAAGTATGCTCAAAATTATTAATCCGATGTGATGCGTCAAATTATTATCACACACACACGCACACCCTTTGGTAAGTATATTACAGAACTACAATATATATCTGGAGAATTGTACAATGCTGCTTTCTGAGTAAGCCACTGTGTGTTATGATCATATTCCAGGCCAGTGATGTCAAATGAGAAAAACTGAAATGACAGTGTTGTGAACAGCTTCAGTTAAATCAATGGCCCTGCAATGGGGGCAGACATAAATGACTAATGTCTGTTCTGCTCAAATGCCCTTATCGGTAATGTGAGGAAACCTGCAATGTGAAAGTGACCTGAAGTTGAATCATAACACATCCTTATGATAGACAGAGCGAAAAGGAGGACATGAGCTTTGGGAGGAATGTCTTAAATCAATGCTGATTAATTGGTTAACGATTGGAGAGCAGGGTGGCCACATGTGTTAAGAGCCGGTGTGTATAGGTTATACACTACAGTATGGATTCTAGCTTCTAGAAATATTGACATCATGTTCTCCATCAGACATGACTCCACTTGTCAATATCTTCTTGAGATGGGGTTTTCCCACACAAACGCCACTTCTAACTTCAGTCCGGCATGTTAGTCCATACAGACCTAAAGGACCAATACAACGCCAGCAGAGCCGTCAGACACGAATGCTTGGTTCTGATTGGCCGTTAAATCAGACCAATATGTACATGGCGTTCCCCTATTCACGACTGCATTAGTGACCTGATCTTCCTTTTCTGCATTGATCAGTTGAGGTAGAATTTGTGAAAGAGGTGGCACTTTTCAAAAGATATGTCACCTTTCCTCCAAACCCACTCGGGTCACACAAAATAAAAAAAGGAAAGAGGAAGCAAAAGGAGGCATGGAAGATTGCTCACCTAGATCATCTTTAAGCTCAAGTTCAGCATTGGTGGGGTTGATGACCCCTTCCACGTCAAAGCCAGCCAAGTTGCTGACCTCGCTGTGGATGAGGTTCAGCTGGGGCCGGGGGGGGGGGGCATGCATGGTGGAGCAACACAGGTAAAAGGGGAAGGAAGCGAGGGAGGAAAGAAGGAAGGAAGCAAGGGAGGAAAGAAGGAAGGAAGCAAAGCCATTACAAAGAAAAAAAGACCACGGTAAAAGGATACCTTGATTTTGAGTTTGATGGGTTGTGTCAGGAAACAACACTGACTTATGCTCAACTGCTTCTTATTATTAGAAGCTAATCAGTTATTATTACTGGCATTTCCCGTATACACAGTATATTTCTTATAACCAATAACATAACATAACACCTACCATTCAGAAAGGCAAGGTATCCTTTTGTAGGGTTAAAGCTTAAGTAAGATTAAATTAGAATTTGTATATTTTTTCAAGCATACGGATGTTCTAGAAAGTGTTACGTTTATTTTTTTCATCTTTTCAAATATGCAATTTATGTTATTAGTGTCCCACTCTCAAACTGTTTATAGCAACACCAAGTCAAACCTAACTGATAACTCTAATTCTCATCCATTATTGTATTTCATTTGAAGTGAATCACAACAGGTGAGTGAAGGCAATACCTTGGAAGCTCACGACTGGAGCTAACCAAGGTTCCAGGGCTGGGGGCCTTTTAGTCACTCTAGGCCCACTACAGTTAGTCGCATGTTGTAGTTTTAATTAGGCAGGTAGATTTCATTGTTATTGTAACTCAAACACGTTCATTCACAACCATTCAGTGGCTGGCCTGAGTATGTGGACTCCTGTGTTAACAATAACAACACATAGCGCTGCTGTAGTGGTGCATAGGAATAATCACACTGTTCCAATGCAGCTTGAGTAGTTAGAAAGTATATTTATTTTAAGTTAGAAAGCTATTGGATATTCAATATTATATGCACCAAAAAAACAGCAATCTGACAGAAAACTAATAGTGGGGCAGATAGGCAAACCAATTGTGCATTTTATGACTAAAGCATGAAAGATTCAGCATGTAATCCACATACCCAAGGTTTCAGTTCAGACGTGGATGCGATTTGTATCAGAGCCCTGGTGACCTTAAGAGGTCATTGCCCCACTAGCTGGGTACTCTTTGTATCTACCAAGTGGAAACAAGGGAAGATTTGCAATGCCCTGCCCGGTCAAGTAAGCCACCAGCAGGTTGTGGTCGTTAATCCTCAGCTTCATCAAATGCCAGTGGAGCGGGACCTGGACTGGCTGGATGAAGAGAATGGCATAGAAACCACATGGATGGCCGACAGGGCACAGTGGCACACGACCTGTTGAGTCCAATAGAGATCAAACCTGGCTGCAGTGGTGGCAGAGTAGGAGAAGCAGTTTGATGCACCCAATGTTCCCACACAGTCTGCTCACAGCCATGCCAACACATAAGAACCGGTGTGCTTCTTCTGCAACCAGCTGGATGGCTTTTAAGTGCTCCAGGAGGCATCCACAAACAATTACATTTCAATGTTAGAAGTGCTGCCTTGGAAATAGTAGACACCGAATTGCTTGCTAAACATGCACCTGGGGACATGATGAAAGTATCTCTGGATACTCTAACAAAGCAGGACAGGCTGCATCAAAGGAGGAGCATGGGGAAGAGGCCCAGCTGCATGGCATTGCTTGCACAGAGTCGGTAGCCTTTATGGAGGAAAAAAAAAGAGTGTTTAAACTAGCATTCCTCGGTGACCTGACAGCTAGATGCCACTGTGTGGCATCACATCCACACAAGCAGACTGAAGAACAGGCTTCTCCCTGTGTCTCCAGGCCTAAGAGCTCATTTGCAGGGGAGAGACACACTTCTGACATTTCAGGACGATGTCTGAGATGCTCTCAAAAAGGCCTTGAGAGCATCTAAGACATCATGACCATGACAGTGATACCATGCATTTGGTGAGAGCAGCCCAACTAATACTCAGAGATGTTTGACACCAAGTTCAACTTCGACAGCTCATTCCATCCTAATTGTCAGAAAGAGTTTGTAGGACCATCTCTTGTCCTTTGGCCTTGGTGAACAACATCATGGATGGGACAAATATCAAGCACCAGACTCAGCCGGTGGAAACAGCTACTATACCACTGCTCTCACTCACATTTTTCACCAGTGTCAAACATACATAGGCAGCAAAGTCTCCAGGTACAGTGCATTACAGCCATGAAGCTCAACTCCCACTATATGTGGCCCTGAAAATCCATGCTTTCACCCGTGTGGGGCAATGGAGTAATTGCCATTCTTCAGTCTAGGTATGAGTGTGTCGTATTATTGCCTCCTGCAAGGGTCGGCTAGCATTGCCAATGGAGTCTGCCACTGCTTGAAGCTGCGTGTCCACCAAAAAGGTGCAATGGTTTCTTCCCAACAGCTGTCTGATAATATTGACCACAATCCAAACTCTGGAACAGCAAAGGACTCATTTCATGGCACTCTTTGGTTATCTCTTTGATACAACACCCTACATATGAATGTTCAGGCTCTGACCTTGGCAGGCTTGTCATGAACCGGTCCATTGCCCACATCAACACGGTCTAACATTCCTCTGCCACAAGCATACAACAGCGTGCCACCAATTACCCTACTAAAAAAGCACTTCACAGCCCCTCCAGTGAATGGCCCTGTGAGACCGCTTTATTTCCGGATGGCAACAAAAATAAAAGATGAAGAGTTGAGAGAAGTGACGGCAGCCCTGGAGGAGCAGGAAACAAACCAACAAGCTGGTATGGCACTATGGTATGGTATGGTATAGCATGGTATGGCACTCTGGTATGGTATGGTATAGTATGGTATAGTATAGTATGGTATGGTATGGTATGGTATAGTATGGTATGGTATAGTATGGTATAGTATGGTATGGTATGGTATAGTATAGTATGGTATAGTATGGTATGGTATAGTATGGTATAGTATGGTATGGTATGGTATAGTATGGTATGGTATAGTATAGTATGGTATAGTAGGGTATGGTATGGTATAGCATGGTATAGTATAGTATGGTATGGTATGGTATAGTATGGTATAGTATAGTATGGTATGGTATAGTATGGTATAGTATAGTATGGTATGGTATGGTATAGTATGGTATAGTATGGTATAGTATAGTATGGTATGGTATAGTATGGTATAGTATGGTATGGTATAGTATGGTATGGTATGGTATAGTATGGTATAGTATGGTATGGTATAGTATGGTATAGTATGGTGTGGTATGGTATAGTATGGTATAGTATGGTATGGTATAGTATAGTATGGTATGGTATAGTATGGTATGGTATAGTATGGTATGGTATAGTATGGTATGGTATAGTATGGTATAGTATGGTATGGTATGGTATAGTATGATATGGTATAGTATGGTATGGTATGATATGGCGGTATGGTATGGTATGGTATAGTATGGTATGGTGTTATGGTATGACATGGCGGTATGGTATGGTATGGCGGTATGGTATGGTATGGTGTTATGGTATGACATGGCGGTATGGTATGGTATGGCGGTATGGTATGGTATGGTGTTATGGTATATGGTGGTATGGTATTGTATGGTGTTATGGTATGATATGGTGGTATGGTATGGTATGGTGTTATGGTATGATATGGTGGTATGGTATGGTATGGTATGGCGGTATGGTACGGTATGGATTGTGGTATATTATGGTATGGTATGGTGGTATAGTATGGTATGGTATGGTGGTATGGTGGTATAGTATGGTATGGTGGTATGGTATGGTATGGTATGGCGGTATGGTATGGTGGAATGGTATGGTATGGTGGTATAGTATGGTATGGTATGGTAGTATGGTATGTATGGCGGTATGGTATGGTATGGTGGTATGGTATGGTATGGTATGCCTTCCATGCTTGCATCCAGCAGAGAGTGAACCCCCTGCAGCTATTACTGGCTTCTGCCATTATTTCTACACAACGCACTCTTCTGTCATAACAGAAGAGTTTCATTCTGTCTTAACATGGAAACCCCCACAACTCCAGCGTGGGGAAGTTTGCTCTGGATCACACTCACTACTCCTTAGTTGTGCTGGGAAGAATGGTGTGCATAAAACAAGAAACAAGTTCCTATCTATGGCATTGAACACTACCATGAACAGAACAATCCACTCATCAAAATATCTGATGTCACAACAGTACAAGACATTTGAGGAAGAACAGCTGGAGCAGCAAAAAAAGCCAGTCAAAGACACCCTGCCAAATAAGAAGATGCTTTTCTTCAGCCACCTGCCAGTGAAAACACAGTCAAAGCAGAAGAAAAAACATGATTTCATGCAATGATCTCTTTTTTCTCTCGATCTTCTCATGGCTGTATGTGTCTTGTCAAATTCATGACGGCAATCTGGATCAATTCTTCAGCAACCAAAACCAGACGCCACAATTTGTCCCAGGGAGGCAAGATGCGACTTGATGTGACAAGATGAGACCTCTTGCACTGCATAAAGGCTGATGACACTGACTCTCAAGCTGCTCCTCTGGTTGATGTTGTGTTCCTTGATGGAGCAACTGTGGTCCAGATGCTGAATCCTGGTAAAGCAGACCTTCCTTGACTAAGAAGACAGTATCTTTGTGCTGTATCCAAAATCCCAGCTTGAGAGAACAAGTCTTGATATTATCTGCGATGACTACATCCCTGACAGTTTGAAAAGCACCACCTGATTCCAATCACTGCACTGCTAAAGCACTGGAAATACTTCCTGCTTGTAGAAGAGAACAAAACAGAATTGTTTGGATTCCTCTGCAAGCAAGTCACTTGAGTCCAAGTAGATGATGAAAGTTCACGCAACCCCGGGAAGATGATGCTCTGCTCTGCTGTCCAGTCTGACTTGTAATAATAGTGTAGCCACTGACGTTGTGTCACTAGGGTTTAGCAAGATTTGAGGCAGAAGAGAGGTGGTTGGCTCGTCGTACAGGCAACAACAAGCTGGCTCCAAATACCTGTGTTTGATTAGACCGTGTATCTAAGTCAAGTTTTTAGTTTTTTCTGGCATCCCTGATACTGACTTGTGTACTCAGGTTTGATTCTATTAATAAATTCGGCTTCTTTGCGGGGAAAAGCCAAAGTCAATCCTTCCTCCCGCACACGATCATGTTTTGATTGAGAGTGTGCACAGAGACAGAGTGAGCAAGAGCGAATCAGTGTGTTGCATGCAGCTCTACAATGAAATAAGGTTTTACCTATAAATGGCACAGCCGCGGCCTACTGGTTAGGGCTTCGGACTTGTAACCGGAGGGTTGCCGGTTCGAACCCCCGACCAGTACGAACGGCTGAAGTGCCTGTGAGCAAGGCACCTAACCCCTCACTGCTCCCTGAGCGCCGCTGTTGGCAGCTCACTGCCTCGGGATTAGTGTGCTTCACCTCATTGTGTGCCTCACCAACATTGTGTGCTGAGTGTATTTCCACTAATTCCCGATTGGGTTAAATGCAGAGACCAAATTTCCTTCACAGGATCAAAAGAGTAATTCTTCTTCTTCTTAATTTTTTTTTAATGTAATTTTTTTCACACATTCTCTAGGACAGACACAAAAATAAATGACCCTCCCAAGTAATGTGCGGGTCTATGTGCGGGAAACCCTGCATGAGCTTGATGGCTGGCCATCATATATATTCTAACTGAAATAGATCAATAAATTAGATCACTGGATTACTTTTTTTGCATGTTTCCCCGGAAGTCAGGGGGCCTGTTCCCATTCACACCCCATGACCCCATGCAGGACATCTTATGTATAACTTAGGTCTATTTGTTTTTAGATATTTTAAAGTGCCAATGTAATGCTAATGTAATGCCAATGTAATATGATACCATCAAAAAGTATTTTGTGAATTGAACTTTTATTTTGCAATTATTTTGTGTTAACTCTGAAACTCTTGTCCATCTATCCTAAACATTTACTGATCTTTTGGTTTCTAATCTTAATAATAGTTGAAGAACAAAATGTTCTTTATGAGGAGACAGAAACTGAAATAAAACTAAGTAAACCTTGGGTCAACACAGGAAGGCAGCACCAATGGTCTTTCCTTTGCCTGTAGCAATGCGCATGGACATGGACATGTCCGTATACATGCATGGACATGTATACATAGACACTGCATTGACTGCTTTGACCCATTACTACCAACATAGCCGCCATATTGGGGAGGCCAAGTCTGGCCTGTAAACAAATAATCATAAATCATAGTTTTAAATCATGATATATATCATACAAAATAAAATACAATTATTATTGTGTCACTTTATGTATATCATAAACCCTTCAATAAAAACGACTTATTGATACCAACAATGAATTTGTTGGTATCAATTGACAAAGACGTACACTCCATCTATGCACCATATCAGAGTGAGAGATCAGAGAGCACCTACCTTCTGGCCCAGGAAGAGGCTCTTAGTGGAGAGGACGGTGAAGCTGTCTGATGGAGACCCCTCTGTGGTGCTGTCAGCTGACACCGCTTTGCTCACCTCACCCTGCTTCTACAAAACACACAACGACACAAGTAGGTCATCGATGGCCTATCTTCTAGGTTACCCCCCCCCAGGGGTATTACTCTGCCTACCTTAACTCTGCCTCCAGTCTTCTTCATGCTGGATTTTTTAGCCATGGGTCTCTTGGATGCCTTGGGCTTCTTCTCTGGGGCAGGAGAGACAGGGGTCTCCAGTTTTCCCTTGGCTCCTCTCTTCTTAGCCAGAAGCTCTGGGTGGATGTTGGGGAGGACTCCACCTGCTGCGATGGTCACCCCCTTCAGCAGCTGGGACACACAGAGACAGAGCGGGGTTTGATGAGTTGATGTAGTCCATCACTGTATGTGGGATGCATGGTGTACTCAGCTGGCCCACTACAGCTATTACACCTTTCTTTTTCAAAGTGTGTGCTCGTGACTTCAAAAGTTGTGTAAAGGCTGGTTTATGCTTCTGCGTAGGGATCGCGTCGTGATCACGCAATGGCCACGCCGTTGCTCGGACGCCGTCATGAGCCCGTGATACTTCTGCGGAGGGATTGCGTGGGGTTTACGTCTCGAAATGCAATTCATTGCCACACCGGTAGCGGGACCAGAATGACCATTCTGGTTATTACATACGGATTACTAGCGAGTTAAAAAAAGTTCACAGAAATGAAGGCAAAAGTGCCATAAACACCGTGGCGGTGTTTATGAGTGGAAACCGGAAAAGCGGTCTCCAGCCAATGTAGTTCGCGGACCAATCACAGCCAAAGCCAACGCGTTGGGACGGCGTAGAGACGGCGTCGCCTCGACGCGCGTCTAGGATTTGGGGAGGTGCACGTCGAGGAGGTAAAGGGTCCGCAAAGGGTCCGCAAAGGGTCCGCCGTGGGTCCGCCGTCCCCCCGCGTCGCGTCGACGCGGAAGTATAAACAAAGCATAACCCAGCCTAACAAAATATGTTAACCACTTACACAAGTATGCTTTGAATATGTTTCTTGCCAACGTCTCCTAGCAAGTAGGTCTCAACACTGCTGTGTTTCATCATAGTCTTTCTGGGTCACACGGTCGTCCCATTGAAAGACCTCCAGAGAACAGTGAACAGGATTCTTTACCTACTTTGAAACTTCATTTACTTTTACAATTGAAGTTCACCTTGGATAACCCAAGCTGAATTTTCATTTCTTGGTTTAGAAAGGAATTTCTTGCAGATCCATAGCAAAAGCATATTTGCGATGCATATTTGCATATGCTTTGCATATTCTAAAGCCTGTGGCGAGCCTGGAGAGCAGACGTCCTGTTCCCCGTCTCTTCTCAGTGGGGTCACAGCCGTGGGTCACAGTGGGTTACAGTGGGTCACCAGTGGGTGACCAGTGGGTCACAGTGGGTCACAGTGGGTCACCAGTAGGTCACCAGTGGGTCACAGTGGGTCACAGTGGGTCACCAGTGGGTCACCAGTGGGTCACAGTGGGTCACAGTGGGTCACCAGTGGGTCACAGTGGGTCACAGTGGGTCACCAGTGGGTCACAGTGGGTCACAGTGGGTCACAGTGGGTCACCAGTGGGTCACAGTGGGTCACCAGTGGGTCACAGTGGGTCACCAGTGGGTCACCAGTGGGTCACAGTGGGTCACAGTGGGTCACCAGTGGGTCACAGTGGGTCACCAGTGGGTCACCAGTGGGTCACAGTGGGTCACAGTGGGTCACCAGTGGGTCACAGTGGGTCACAGTGGGTCACCAGTGGGTCACCAGTGGGTCACAGTGGGTCACAGTGGGTCACCAGTGGGTCACAGTGGGTCACAGTGGGTCACCAGTGGGTCACCAGTGAGTCACCAGTGGGTCACAGTGGGTCACCAGTGGGTCACCAGTGGGTCACAGTGGGTCACAGTGGGTCACAGTGGGTCACCAGTGGGTCACGCTGCCCTGTGACAGAGCGTCACCTGGTTGAGCTCCTCGTCGTTGGCGATGGCGAGCAGGATGTGGCGCGGGGTGACGCGGCCCTTCTTGTTGTCCCTGGCTGCATTTCCCGCCAACTCCAGGATCTCAGCTGAACCCAATAATACAGGAAATCAGAACAAAATGTACAGTTCAAATGACACAATGAATGGATAGCTAAATATGCATGTTCAACATCTATGCTTCGAGCTGCCTGCACGCTGCACCTAACAAACATCAGCATCAGGCTGTGGGCCAAAGACACTGGTTGTTATTGGCCCACATGTCGCACTGGTGTTGGCGACCGAGGCCAACTGTCTTTAGTGGCTTCAGTGACATCACGAGCGGAAGTGTCCGTCCAGATCCAAACATATCAGACATACAGTTCTGCCTGCCATTAGGTACAGTCTACTCAGCATGCTGGTAGGCGGATGAAGCTATCTTACAAGGAGGACTCTCCCACTTGTTAAGGCATTATTAAAAGGTAGATTTTCAAATGGTTTGTCATGGCTAATCAACATAACACCAGCCGGTAAAACAGGGGCCCTTAAAGGGACACCCTGGTCTGAAGCACCACAAGTCTGGTCATGGTTTGGTTTTGATCTGTTCCTGGCTCCAGCAGTCTGACTGCACTGTGCTGAGAGGAGAGCTGGGGCTGCGGCGGGGCTGCGGCGGGGCTGCGGCGGTGAGCGTCTCACCCGTGAGGTACTCCAGCACGGCCGCCATGTAGACAGGCGCCCCCACGCCGATGCGGTACTTGGGGAGGCCTCTCTTGATGTAGCGCAGCATGCGGCCCACAGGGAAGATCACCCCCGCCTTGGTGGAGCGGGACGTCTTGGTGGCCTTCTTCTTTCCCCCGCGGCTCGACATGTTGCTGGTGGCAGACTCTCAGCACTCCAACTTGAGGATTCTGCAGCGGGCACTGGAAGTAATGACAAGAGATACACAACTGACTCTCTTTTTTTTTGGTAATTTGCTATAAATGTAGGTCTACTTAGGGTCGGTCCTCCTTTGTACACTGTCTCTCTCACACTCTCTCTCTCACACACACACACACACACACACACACACACACACACACACACACACACACACACACACACACCTTCCTCAGAAATACATATATCTCTCTTAACCCATTACTATTTTTACCCGTATTACCACTTTTATATTACAAACTCTTCATTCATGCTATATTTAAAATATAAATTGATTTCTGAGCAAAATCCACACATTGTGTTTTTCATGAATGTAATCATTCATTCTTTAATTCGCACTTTATTATCATCACGAGTGGAGATAGAATTATTGTTGAGTAATTCTTCGAAAAAAAAAAGAGTAATTCTTCTTCGAATTAGGTCTTCTTGGACCTGGGCAAAGTTCAAATAGACATTTGTTATTGATAATCAATTGCGCAAATCGATGGGCCAAGCTTCATCGCCTGCCGCTTTAATATCAATCAAATCATTAGGTCAGCTTTATTGCCATTATTCATTTAATGATTTAGCTCTTCGTGGTTACTTTTCCGGAAAAACAAACGCCCTATCCCAATTCTTAATGGCTTGGTAATAATGGAGAACATCCTTGTTGTTTCCTGCAACATCTGTGGTCCGGGTGGCCGAAAGGGTTAAAACCAAACAGCGGCATTTATTTCGCAGCTCGACACTGACAGCAACACTATTTCCGCATGAGAACCTACAACTAGATGACATGTAAACCTACCTACGCAATAGTTGCGGATGTGCGTTATATCATTGTGAAATGATGAAAAGTAGAAT
Organism: Urophycis tenuis; assembly: GCA_036785325.1. Lineage (NCBI taxonomy): Eukaryota > Metazoa > Chordata > Actinopteri > Gadiformes > Phycidae > Urophycis > Urophycis tenuis. Next base: position 7,049,344 of record JAXIVH010000018.1, on the reverse strand, counting down.
GCGCATTAACGAAGGACACTGGCCGGAAAGCACAGCTGATTTCAGAGTAAAATGCAACAACCGTGGCTGACAGAAGGCTCCTCCAGAACGCTGTGCTCGGCAATACTGGCCTCCATATGAGCGAAAGAATGACAACTTGGCAATACCTGGGAAGTATTCCGGCCACAGGCGGTGTTTTCAGTGCTCACGGCAAATTGGCGGACGCACAGACGGGATGTTGAGAAAACCCAAATAAATACTTACAGAATAGGCCAGGGCAGTACGGCTACGGTCGGTGACAACAAGCCCGGGCAGCGTCCTCCTCTCCCACAATCCACCGCGAACTCACGGGCGCGGGGGAGCGAGCGCCGCTGTTGCCATGTGTGCCATGGCGCGCGTTCTGGGAACGGTTGACAGCAGACTGGAGGCGCTGGGAACCCTGAGCGCACTTATTATCCGCCTCCTCTCACATCTATGGACAGAATGCGGCGCCAGGAAAACGTTTATTGACACGCAAGCTTGCATATATATATTGCCAAAGCACATGACATTTCATTTAGTCTGAAAGCCGATTTGCTTTCAAGCAAAGCACAACGTTTGAAATCCATAACATGAATCACCGATACTGCTGATTGCTTATATAAATAATGTTTAATAAGCAAATATTACTCAAAAGATTTACGTTCCGAATTTGCAATCACAACAACAATTCATGATAGCAACTCATGATCTACTACACCATATAGCCTACGAATTTACAACGATCGTAATAAAAGGCAAAATGGACACTGATGTAAGCCTACGCGCACACGCACGCACGTCGTTGCTTATATTGCTGTTCAAAATGAAATACGATGGGAACGTGTGTCAATACCACGATCAATACTATTGCAATTACCAACATGTGCCGCTAGAGGGCAGACCTAATCTGTAAAAAATAGAACCTTTCCAGTGTGTTACGTAATCTCTGTAACCATTATCTGAAACTAAAGTTGGACAGATCCAGGCCCCAGATGCTGTCACGATGCTGCCCTTACAAAGAATGGTCAGATAATCATATATGCAGACAGTTAACGTCAAATTTGAAGACAAAGAAAACAAAGTTGAAAGTTACTAGACTATACAAATGAAGGTATTGGCCGAACATATGTGGTTGTTGGTTAACTCTTGAGAAAAACGAACTAATTCATAGGCCTACTCTAATTTACCCTTTATTTATTTATTTATTTATTTTTTTACAAATGTAAACAAAGCTTTACAAAAACACACTGTAGACAAAGCCTTTCTATTAAGCGGCTTTCTTCAGCATCCTAACTGAGGTCCGTGCTTCCAAGAGGCCCTGATCTAGAACAGTGGTTCCCAACCTTTGACTTTAGTTGTAGGACAACTACATTGTCGACTTTAGTTGTAGGACAACTACATTGTCGTGAACTTTCATGGACCCCCACATATGCAAACCGTCAATAAAGACATAGATAAATAGATAAATACACACGCAATGGCTGAGGAAAAAGTGCCAGCGCCCCCTTTTTACAATCACTGCAATAAGACTACGACAGGTGGGAGACAGTGGAGAGACAAAGTCAGAAATGCCGCTCATGCTCCCTCTGTGTGTTTATTCAGCGAACGCAAATTAACACAAAACATCCATGCGTAAGAATGCCACATGATAGAATGCCAAAGAAACGTTATTCTAGAAATAATAAAAAGGCCTAATAATAAATTTACTGAAATAGAATTTGCAAAGTATTTATTTTCAATTATCTATATTATTTTGTCTGTTATTGTAAATGTGTCTAATTAAAAAATAAAATGCCACGTCCCACCTGCAGTTTGCTGGCGTTCCACGTGTACCGCAGGTTCAACAACACAGATCTGGATCATCTGTGAAGATAAGGAACAACGCTGTTACGAGAGGCAACGTCGGATAAGGAGGAGAACATTATGTCAGAAGTGAGGTATGTTGTTACACTATTATAGAATAGATACGACTACCATGGCTATTCATAGATCAATATATAGACTTATAACAACATATATAGAATATTTTTTCTAATAGTAGAAACCTACCCTGTCTCACATAGTCCTACATTAATGTTACTCTCTCTCTCACGTGCCCCGACATTTATTCAGTGATATCTTGTCTATATATATTCATAAGACTTCATCTCTGAAAGTAATAGCAGCTGAAATTGTTCATTGTTCATTTAAACAATTGTACTGAAGTGGACGAAGCTTATATTACTTTCCATCCTATTCTAGTAGTTTCTTATAGGGTACTAGAACATAAACATTGTTTTGTGATGTCATCTACTATATAGACCTTTCCCATGTTACCATGCTGGATTTTCAACTTTAACCCGAATGTTGAAGGTTTTCCTCCTTGTTGCAAAATCAATTCCCCCCAGCAGCGCAGCCAATAGATAGCAGGTGGTAGCTGCCGTGTCGGTGTGTTACAGATCAGCTGATCACCGCTCAGCCAATCACACGGACGCATGGGATCGTAAATAGAGACACGGGTCAAGTTAAGAGAACCAAACAGACGTGCTGCTGCTTACTTCAAAGATGACGGGCGACCCGGATAATATCAGTGAGTATATTCATTTCGCTTTGATAATATTAATGCTATTATTCATTTGTACAATCATTAACACTTATTTCGTTCGTTCTATCACTGTAAATCTGCCATTGTCGGTTCAATTGACAATCAACATTTAAAATAGCGCCAGGTAGGCTACCTTGCAACAGGAACCTTGGATGACAACTTCATAAGAATATTAAACAGCGCTTCAAATGACACTATGTATTTTTGCTAAAATATTTTCAACAGACACCGTGTTGAAAATAAACTTATATGTTATTACAATGTCATAATAGATAAACAACCCAAGCGATGAAGGAAATAAGCACGCAACAAAACGCAGCAACGTAACAGCGTGTTTGACACGGCAGACCTGACACTAAAGCATTCCTACAGTGCGTGACTGCATGACCCAGAGTCTATGAAGGCTTACAGCTCTTTGTTGTCTCCCCAGACAGGAAGGCAATGGTCATGAACGGCAGTGTCAAACAGGTAAGATGACAACGCAATTATACCGTGGGCCTAATTATTATTGTTAGGTGTGGGTTGTTGTACATGGTTCAACACAGCCGACGAGTCATGTGAATGAACCCCTTCCGTTTTTTTATTTGCATTGAAATCATATTTAGTTGGGTTTAAACATTTCTGGTGGGTTAGAAAGTGTGCCTTGTATGCCCACCACACACACAAAATGTCAAAATGTTTCACAAACATCTAGTCATAGCAGTAAAAAAAACCTAATGAGAAAGTGAACCCAAATCCATTGTTTTTTGTTTCAAACATGGTAATATGCCTTACTTGATCATCAACATAGTAATCTATGTCGGTGTGTCACTGTTACTAAAATAAGACCGTATTTTAGAGAAATCCAGAGGAAAATGTTTTTGTCAGCCTCTGCCCACCAGTTCCTGAATGTCCCCCTCTCAGTGCCCGTGGTGAAGTCCTGGTGGGTCCAGGGTCCATTACCTTTAACAGGCACTGTGACGTGAAGGTGATGGGACTCCTGGGCACAGCCGTCCCATGGCTGCTGCTATGTCAGGCGTTGATGGCCACGTACGACACGCACGTCAAGCTTCCCACGTTTCATACACGACATCGCTCGTTATGATGACATCACTCGTTATGACACATGGCTTGTTATGATGACATGGCTCATTATGACGTCATCGCTCGTTATGATGACATCGCTCGTTATGACGACATCACTCGTTATGATGACATCACTCATTATGATGACATCACTCGTTATGATGACATCACTCGTTATGAGGCTCATACGTGATGATGTAAGGGTACTTCAGAAGTATTCAGAAGATGTGGTGGGTCATAATCTTGGGGAGAACATGCCCCCCTCCTTCCTAGACGTCGCAGCCCATTCCGTAGTGTTCTACTTACAGATGAAACAGGGGATCACTTACCCTCCAAGTGGAAGTGACCCACACACATACACTGTTACCCTCCAACTGGAAGTGACCCACACACATACACTGTTACACTCCAAGTGGAAGTGATACACATACACTGTTACACTCCAAGTGGAAGTGACCCACACACATACACTGTTACACTCCAAGTGGAAGTGACCCACACACATACACTGTTACACTCCAAGTGGAAGTGATACACATACACTGTTACACTCCAAGTGGAAGTGACCCACACACATACACTGTTACACTCCAAGTGGAAGTGATACACATACATACACTGTTACCCTCCAAGTGGAAGTGACACACATACACTGTTACACTCCAAGTGGAAGTGACCCACACACATACACTGTTACACTCCAAGTGGAAGTGATACACATACATACACTGTTACCCTCCAAGTGGAAGTGACACACATACACTGTTACACTCCAAGTGGAAATGACCCACATACATACACTGTTACCCTCCAAGTGGAAGTGACACACATACACTGTTACACTCCAAGCTGAAATGTCCCACACACATACACTGTTACACTCCAAGTGGAAGTGATACACACACACTGTTTCACTCCAAGTGGAAGTGACACACATACACTGTTACACTCCAAGTGTTCCAGAAGCTTCACCCTTTCCCGGACACAGCCGTCAACATCAGCCGCTGCCCAGACAGAGCTCCATGCGTCCACACACAACTCCCTGCCTGTTTGACTTGGATTGGACATCCAAGTGGAAACTAAAAGACACTTTAACCTCATGAAAGAACGCCACCTGCGATCGGAGCGGACTCTGGCAAAAACTCGTGACAAAAAACTCGTGACCCGTGACAGTGATAAAATGCCATATGTTGATGATCATGTAAGACATGTTACTATGTCTTAAACAAATGCAAATGGATTTGGGGTTCAGTGCCCCGTTCACAGCCACCACAGGGCTGTTCTCTAGCTATGCATATATCGGTTCCTCCAATGGGTTTCGTACCTGTTTGACTGAGAACAGATTCCACAGAAGCAACATGACCTGCCGCGCAGCATTTCACCCTGTGTGTGAGTGTAGAGGACCATGCAGGGCCTTGACAGGATCATCACGAGTGCATGAGCCAGCAGACACGCTGCAGGGACAGGGGAGGGTGTGGCCCTTTGTTTTTGATTTGGTCATTCCAGAAGGGTTGCATCATTTCCATGTCTCCTGCACTTGATCTTTGTGTTGTGTTTCCAAAATGTGTACAGGTGGGTGTGTGTGTGGCCAGTAAAATAAGAAGCTGAACACTGAAGAATATAGGGATACAAGTGCAATGTGGTTCTCTTTGTTGATACAACCAGGCAGTGTTTCAGGTGTTCCAGGCACTATGAATCCATTCATTTAATCTTCAGGCAAGCGTCAAGGTGGAAACTCATAAAAAGGTTGATTGAACACCTTGTCTTACTAAGTGTGGAACTGCTTTGGGCTAAACTGTACAGTGCTGCACACTGCCTGTGGTTAACTGGTATGCTCTGAAAAATCACATTGGCTTGTACATTTGATGCAATATATATTTGCTTCCATTTAATGTGTAATATATGTTTTTTGAAATGCTGGGTTTACTAGAGAGCCTTATTGAAGAGGGTTCCTCAGTGTTTGGTGAATGTACTGTAAGGAGTGATACAATGATCCTTGGTCTTGTATGAGTGTGAGCACCTCACGCTGGGCCCTTGTGTGCCTCTGGTCCCAGGAGGGCCCTGGAGGTCTGTGGGACTCCATCAGGAAGGCGGCCTTCATCATGGGCTCCGGGATCTTGCTGCTGGCGGCGTTCGGAAACTCGCTGACTTGGTACTGTTTTTGCCTTCCATAAACAATCCCACTAATGATATGCTGTGGGAGGAGGCTGAGGGTTAGGGTTAGATATGATATGCTGTGGGAGGAGGCTGAGGGTTAGGGTTAGATATGATATGCTGTGGGAGGAGGCTGAGGGGTAGGGTTAGGGTTAGGGTTAGATATGATATGCTGTGGGAGGAGGCTGAGGGGTAGGGTTAGGGTTAGGGTTAGATATGATATGCTGTGGGAGGAGGCTGAGGGGTAGGGTTAGGGTTAGGGTTAGATATGATATGCTGTGGGAGGAGGCTGAGGGGTAGGGTTAGGGTTAGGGTTAGATATGATATGCTGTGGGAGGAGGCTGAGGGGTAGGGTTAGGGTTAGGGTTAGATATGATATGCTGTGGGAGGAGGCTGAGGGTTAGGGTTAGGGTTAGGGTTAGATATGATATGCTGTGGGAGGAGGCTGAGGGTTAGGGTTAGGGTTAGGGTTAGATATGATATGCTGTGGGAGGAGGCTGAGGGGTAGCCTGGCTGTACAGGGTGCAGGAGGGGGTCGGACGTATTTATTACAGGGGAAAACAAATGATTGTTCAACCGATATCTCCGATCCCTGAGTGTAACGGACACAATTTGTCATCCAACCATGCTCACAACCTTGACATCCATACTTAACATGCATTAAACAGCACTATGTATCTTTTTGACTCTAAAACGTCAGACACAGTCTGAAAGTTACACAGCTGTCTTTACATTACGTTACTCATTGTATTACATTACGTTACTGTGGCTACTACTCAAGCTACTAGAGGTTGCTACAATTATGAAATGTGTTCTAGTGAGTACAGTTCCAGGGAATACCACCCTGGGCTGATCTGGCACCCTGAGGAGCAGTGAAAAGCACCATGTGCAGACAGGCTAACGGCTGCCTCCTGTCTCAGGCACCTGCAGAGGTTCTGGGGGGCGTCGGGGGACTTCTGGCAGAACCTGTGGACCCGGCTGTACCTGCAGTTCGAAGGCCAGGAAACGGCCCTGTTCTACCTGGGTGAGTGTGGCAGCGCCATAGACTGTATATATAAATATGGACAAACCCTCCGTGACGTCACCCATAGACATTCTTAACAGCGGAGATGAAGCCTAAAATTGAGCTTCTGGGCGCCGCCATCTTGGACATTTCAGTCTGTGTTCTAAGCCCGCCTACCTCCGGCCAGACCAATCAAAGCCTCGAATCCGTGAAGGTCGTGCCGTGATGACATATGACAGCTGCCAATCAAGTTGACCACGCCCTTAATTATTCATAAAATAAATCCTTCTCTGTGCATTAAAATAATGGATTCTAAAAAAATTCACCCCCCTCACAGTTGTCATGGACTCAAACACTACTGAAAGACACCAAAACCGTTTTTTGAACCAGGCTGTAAACATGTTTATTTTGGCTGTAAAGTTGGACATTTTAACATGGGTGTCTATGGGAGTTGACTCCTTTCTGCAGCCAGCCTCAAGCGGGCAGTCGAGGAACTGCAAGTTATTGCACTTCCGCATGGGCTTCATTTTTCAGCATGCAATGTTGCCGCTTGGGCAGCGCGTCCTCTGGTTGTGTGCCGTGCGTGCCGTGGGAACACTGCATTGATTGTGTTGTGGTGCGTGGGCCACGGAGGAGACCTGCTCAGGCCTGCTGGTTGTTTGTGTTAGAATTGGTTTGCAGGTAGGGCAGTGCACTTAGTGGGAGGGCTATCTCAGGTCAAGTCCAGGACCTGTGAACCGTGATGATAGAAGACAAACAAGATAGTCTTTGGGTTGTTGTAACAAGCGTGCACAGTGGAATACGACATGGCATGGAGCAGGCTTTTATCTAACTGATAATATAGAGGGACTGATGGGACGCTCTCTCTCTCTCTCTGCACCCTGTTCTCTGCTCTCTCTGTCTGCACACTATCTCAAACTCACTTGAGTCAGATTTATCACCAATTCAGTACGACTCAGTTAACTCGTGGTTTCAAAGGAGATTATGTGCATTAGTTAATCCTTTATGAGCTACAGTAAAGCGTTGTTTTCAGTCATCCTAATGTCACAAGACACATGTTAATGGAGGGGATTTTAAATCACTCAATCAAATGTTCTGAAACTGTAAGGTAACGTACACAGTAAGGTAACTTATTCGAGTCTAACGCTAAAAGAAGACAATTATTTGGAACTAAATGTACAATAACATATACTGAGTAATATTTACTTTATCCATCTAGAGTTTTCTACAAATTCGAAATAGTAGATGTTGACGGCAATGCATCATGGGACGAAAAACAAAACTAACAATGTACCAGTCTTTCACAACCTCTGAAGATGAACATTCCTATCATATGAGTTATCACAACATCAGTGATGTTATCCCAAGTTATCATGTTAGGGAAGTTGATCTCTGCCAGAGGTTTTGGGGATTGGGTTCTGAGAAAGCTTCCATGTTTTCTTTTACTGTCACGTACTTGAAAGAGAGAAAGTATTGTGAAATTCTCACGGCTAATGAAATTCGCCAGAAACGTTTGAAAGATACAGCAGATGTGAAGCTCCACCTGCTGTGTTCATAACATTGAGATATCTGCTGTGTTGGCTGTGTGTCGCTCATGGCCTCTGTCCTCAACAGGGACAATGGTGGCTCCCATGCTGGCCTTCTGGATCACCAACGGTCTTTTCCTATTGGTGGACATGACCGGCAGACCCGCCTTCATCACTCGCTACCGTGTCCAGGCTGACAAGAACACCCCTGTGAGTGCAATCTCCTGTCGGGTTTCTTCATCTTTCTTCCTTTTAGTGTTTTCTGGCGCCAATTCCGTGTAGACGTGTGTGTATCCGTGACTTGATAGTCCAAGCCCAAGGAGTTACATGATAACCCTATGAACCCTCCCCCACCCCACACCACCCCCATGCTGGTACACACGTCCACCTGTCCACCAGGTCCAAAGGTCTCCTGGGTTCGATACAGATAAACAGCATGACAGCTGCCTCTAATACCCAGGATGTCCTTAGCAAAGGGCTGAATGTGTTCACCTGCTCATAGATCTATTAATCCCCTACTTATTATGGTCAGCCTCTATCGATTAAGGTCATTACATGACAATTACATGATCTAAAATCACACTTGTTTGCATTAATAATTGTATTAATTTATAACTTTTTTATTTATAAAATAAAATAATCTAATCTTATTTTAATCTAATCTTATTTATTTATAGGAAACACAAGTGATTACAATCAAACCATTTAACGTGCATGTTTAGTTACTGTAATTGCATAATAAGCAAGCTATAATACAATAACCATTAGATTTAGAATCAAAGTAACCAACTCATGTTGTTCCAATACAATGCATTACCTTCATTTACAAAATGACAAAGCCTCACAGTCATGTGATTACTTTCTACTTTATTTCTGGTTTGCCTTTGGCGTCCTTGTTTCAGCAGTGTCACCAAGTGAGGTGGGGTTACACAAGAGAAGGTCTTATCTCTCATTTACAACCGCTAGTCATAGGATTGATGCAGGGTCTATGGTAAAACTGTCAGATAGACTATCTGCTATCTGTCATATTACCTAACATATAAAAACATTTGATTCATTCATTCATTGTCATGTCACACAGACACGTCTTCTTTACGCTGTGCAGAGAAATCATTTAATTTGTATTGAGATCAAAGGTTGAAATAAACAACCTTTGCAGTCCAATCAGTTTGATGAACCAATCATTATTGAATCTCTCTGTCCCCATTTAGTTGCTACATCTGCACTCTTTTTGTTATCTGCCCGGTACACTCTGCTTTTGGACTGATATTGAATGGAACCACATTTTGATCCACGTTGAAAACGATTGTCATGCATATATTAACCCTTGATATGGTCCTACCTGTCTCCTGTGTCAGGTGGACCAGGGGAAGCTGTGGAACGCCGTCAAGCAGGTGGTCTTCAACCAGGTGTGTATCTCGGGGCCCATGGTTGTGGGGATCCACTCCCTGATGACCTGGAGGGGCGATCCCTGCGCCCCCCAGCTGCCCACCTTCCACCGCGGCCTGATAGAGCTGGCTCTCTGCAGCATCGTGGAGGAGGTCATGTTCTACTACTCTCACAGGTAACCAGCCACAGCTGGACAGTATCAGAGGTACTTCACTCTATATGTACTTCATTATATTGCCAGGACGGGGATTTAAGTTATATTAATTATTCTGGCAAAAGTGGACCAGAACAAAAGGATATATAGGGCAAAGTCCCCAATGGATTGATTTGTGGATGGCCATATTGGACATTCAAGTTCAGATATTTTTTCTAGGAGGAAATAGCTGCAGTAGAAAAGTTACACTGCAAGTTTAACAACATTTATCCTATCGATAGTATTTTGTGTTGTACAAAGTATTCATCTGCATGCAATTTACTTAGTTTTGTAGTCACATTTGCACCTTAGATTTACCGTTAATTAGACAGATAATTGATGAGACAGAAACTGGTTTGGCTTACCAGTAGTGACACCTCCGCACTGTCCCATTGCTTTACGCAACTGGTGGAGATGTGTCTTCACGTCCACACATGAGGTGATGATGATGATGAAGTCACTTCTGAAGGTCTACAGCCAGACTCAGGGTCTACAGTGCTGATGATACAAAAGGACTGCGTCTTCTGCCCCCACAGACTGTTCCACCACCCCACCCTCTACAAGCACATCCACAAGCAGCACCACGAGTGGACCGCTCCCGTCGGGGTGGTCTGCATCTACGCCCACCCTCTGGAGCACGTGGTGAGACAGCCCTCCTTTTCCACACAGGACATGATCTGAGGAGACCTGGTGGAGATGTTAGAATAGAAACACCAAAGCATTGCACTCCGCTTTGGCACCACAGTGGTGGAACGAGCTCCCTGCCAATGTCGGGACTGCAGAGTCACTCCCCATCTTCCGGAAGAGACTCAAGATCCACTTGTTCAGAGTTCACCTGAACCCTGCATAACCCTGCCCTCATGCTCTTATTTGTTGTACGTCTTGGCACTTTAATCGCTCTTTGTAACTTGGGTACTTAGTCAGAGATGTTGTTTAGTAGCAATGGTTAACCTAGCAATTGAAATGCCCACTTGTTCTGGTGACTTTCTTACTGTATTAGCAGCAATGAAATGTTTCACCTTCTTCTGACAAATGTACTCTTTGTAAGTCGCTTTGGATAAAAGTGTCTGCTAAATGCCCTAAATGTAAATGTAAATGCACTACATTCTATATACTTTTCATCTCTTTGATTAATTTAATCTCTCAATCCATTTTGTGATACGATAAATACGACAAATGTACGACATAAAAGTGTTCTTTAAACTCCAGTTGAAACGTGCACAAATCAGTGTTTTCTCCCCGACGGTCCTGGCGGCTGCAGCTCTCCAACATGCTGCCGGCGGTGAGCGGCCCGGTGCTGCTGGGTTCACACCTGGCCACCACCAGCCTGTGGTACTGCCTGGCCCTGGTCAGCACCACCATCTCCCACTGCGGCTACCACCTGCCCTTCCTGCCCTCCCCAGAGTTCCACGACTTCCACCACCTCAAGTGAGTCTCCTGCCTGCGTCCCGCTGTAGGAAGACAAAGAGCGGTGAAACGGACGTCTCACAAAATGAGACTTTAGATGATGACTCAAATCTGGGCGGACGAGGTGTTTCCCATGGAAGTGGCATGTCATCTGAGTCATCAGAGAGGCTTCTTTGTTGTGACCAGTCGTGGTGCTGGAGGCAGGGATCTGTTTGTAGGGCGCAGTTGGCTTACAGCAAACCCAGACGCGGACAGCAAAACCATCTTCTTCTCCTGGCGCCAAAGTCCTAGTATTTATAGCCAATGACATGTGTAGGAGACAGAGTGTGAGGCTTCATAACCTACAAGCACACGGTCAGCTCAGTGTATTTAGAAATGGGAATTTAAAGTTGCGGTTAGACCAGCCTTTCCCTGAGACATTTATGGTGCTGGCCATGGTGGCCTTTAATAATTCATTTTGCGTAAAAAACATATCAGCTGCATAGCCTATAAGGCTACTGAGGCATTGCATGATTTTTCTTATTTATGTGTATTTTTATCGATATGATCTGTGAATTTACGAAAGACTGCATGAAAATGATTCTGGAGACACTTGGAAACACAACCCTGCTCATTATAAAGATGCATCATTTTGAGCATTAAATAAGTTGACCATTACATGAACAACCATGCAAATGTGTATATTTCTCAAGCATGGTTGATTGAAAAACATCATCACATTTATCAGAGCGGACAATTAAGAGACAAGGAACAGTTGTCATGAAACACGCACATTTGATCCTGAAATGTTTTCATTCATCAACATTTAAATGTAAATGTGAATGTAGTCTAATAATTGTAAAACCAAAATGCATGTTTTTATTCTTTTAAAATATATAGCATATGTAAAGGCATTCCTTGGCGAAAAGGCCTAATCAATAAGAGAACAGAGCCAAACTGATGCTGACATAGTATTTCATTCATTCCATCCTTAAATCTGTAAACCTTAATTTAAAAAAGCTATCTTTACTGTTCAAATAATTGTTATCTTAAGATTTTGTTAGCCAAGGCTTCATTCATTTTTATTTCATTCTTTATTTGTCATTAGACATTTCATTTTGCTTTGACATATATCATCATTATATCAGACCTTACCAACAGGTTTTTCATCAGTTGGAAATGTAACATTTTGATGAGTCTTTTGAGCACTTCAAACTGAAATGAGCATTGTGCACGTTTTCTAAATACCTTATAACGTAGATACGGTTTCTGTGAAAGCCAGTTTAGCTGTATGACCACTCCCAGTTCATTTCTGACCAATCAGGGCATGACGCAGGATTACTATTGCAACAACAAATCATCAGTAGGGTAAAAGGAACCTGTCTCACAACGGTCTGATTGGTTCAGGGAATCAATCTTGCCTGTCAATTCCAGCACTTCTCAATGGTGGTGAAATGTACGGAGCGCTCTCTCTCTCTCTCTCTCTCATCTATAAGAGTAGATTTCAGTAGCTGTGACTACCAATACCATACAACCAACATCCACTTGTTTTCAAGAAGGCAAAACACGAGATGAACTTAGAACTTAAATTAGGTTTCACTTTTTTTTACAAATGTACATTTAATCCAAGTGTGAGTCATTCATCAATGGCTGCATTAACCGCCTTGCAGTAGAATGGAAGAGGTTGCCTCATCCACTGCATTCCTTCCTCAGGTTCAACCAGTGTTTTGGGGTTCTGGGCGTGCTGGACCGACTCCACGGCACCGACAGCAAGTTCCGGCAAACCAAGCAGTACGAGCGGCACTCCCTGCTGACCAACCTCACCCCGCTGAGAGAGAGCATCCCCGACCAGCCCAAGAAGCTGCAGTGACCACGGGACCCCCGACCGAGGACTTCATGGGGGGGCAGGGTGTCCCCATGTCCATGGGTAGTGAATAGGCCCCTGGATGTTGAAGACTAACGGCTGAAAAACAACTAAATCCTCTTATATTACTAATTCGTTTTTTTTATGGATCAGGACCAATCTACGTGAGGAGAAGCCATTTGATGTATTTTTTACGGCACTTTGTAAAAAATCAAAGTTGTGGAGCAAAGCAAAGGACCAAACCAAGCAGACTACTGCAGGTGGTCCTTGCATGGTCTAGCAGTGGAATTAAGCTAGTGTTCACTATATGTACCTCTTAGAATGAAACCAGGTGGTCAGTTCTTGGGGAGCCCAGGGCTGGTCAATAGGTAATTTCTTTAAATAAGATGCAACATATTAGTTCCAATTCTACTGATTTAGAAACGTGATTGAGGAATGCTGGAGTATATTGTCACCTCCTAAATGTATGGTAGGAACAGGTCTAATTCTTCATGGAGGAAAACTTCAGATGTTATTCTGAAGGGTTGTGTTCTCTTTTTAGTCCATAGACAATGGACTCAAATATTTCCCATTCTAAACTGCTTTATCTTTCAATTTCCTTTATTACAAGTGATGTAAAACATGTTATGATTAAGAGATGAAGATGTTTGGTAATAGAACTGTCTCCTGCCTTGTCCATACTTATTTTCCATTGTGCTGGATTCAACCAAAGTCGGAGTATTTTGTGCACTTGCTGCTGAGGTAAAAGTGAAAATGGGCTGGGCTTCTTTCACTCTTAATGACTAATACTTAGTCAATCGATTGTCATGAAATTATTTTGCACTTAAATTGTGGAAGCATTTTTGAAGGCTGGTGGTATGCATTATGATGGATGGATGGATGAAGGCCCTTTTAATCCTGACCCACTGCATTTTGGGTCTCAATTAAAAAATGGTTCACTCTAAATGATTAAGGAATGTATCCCTCAAAGTGACTTGTCACAATGAAATGTTTTTTACACTTCATTGTACTCCACTGTTTTTGAATAAAAGAAAAATAAGAAATTTAAAGTGTGACTTGTTTTGGAAAGGCAGCATGGAGAGCTTGGCAGAAGCCTTCCAGGCCATCCTGCTGCACTGGCACCAAGTCTCCTTCAGCCACTCATTTGTGACACAGCCATGCTAAATGTCAGCTAAAACTAAATGTTCATCTTGAGTTGGCGACGAATGACATTGAGTCAAACAGGTTGATGGGCGCACACAAAATAACCACTCAGCCACAACACATGTTAGTTTTTTTGTCCATTTTGTGTTTTTTTTCTTTATTAAGGAAAAGCATAATTACTACAAATTACAAATAACACTAATAGCGAATCACATCAGCCTACAAAGCAGATATTATGAATATTAAATGTTATAATACAAGATCTCATTCAAGTATTTTACATTTTTCCATTTTGTGTTTTTTTGTTCCTTTTTTCCTCATTTTTGTCTTTTTTTGTTCCTCATGACAAGCCTAGGATATTGTAATGGTAATGGTCTATTAACAGGTTTTAATGGTTCATATACAGCTATTTTGTATTTTATATGGCTTTATGGAATTTTGTCCTGTTCTTTTGTCCTCAGTCTCCAGACATCATTGCCGTCCTTATTCCTCTTGAGGTCAACACAAACTCCATGAGATGGTCGTCCCCCCCCCCCCCCCGCTCTCCAACCGTCCTCTGATCTCATCTGTGTAGGCCAACCAGCCCGGTCCATGTCAAAACTACAGAGCAGTGGTGGCAGCGCCACCTAGAGTTTGTTCAGAGAACCAGCGGCCATCGGTTGGAGCGTCAGAAGCTGTATGCCAAGAGGGGGAGGGGGTCTGAGGTCACCTCGGCCCCCAGCCTCCTCCTGTGTAGGGGGGAGGAGGGGGGAGGAGGGGGGACACCACTGAGGGGAGGGGGTGTGTTGCAGAGCAGCGCCCCCCCAGCCTCCTCCTGTGTAGGGGGGAGGAGGGGGGAGGAGGGGGGACACCACTGAGGGGAGGGGGCGTGTTGCAGAGCAGCGCCCCCCCAGCCTCCTCCTGTGTAGGGGGGAGGAGGGGGGACACCACTGAGGGGAGGGGGCGTGTTGCAGAGCAGCGCCCCCCCAGCCTCCTCCTGTGTGGGGGGGGAGGAGGGGGGACAGAGGGGAGGGGGTGTGTTGCAGAGCAGCGCCCCCCAGCCTCCTCCTGTGTGTGGGGGAGGAGGGGGGACAGAGGGGAGGGGGTGTGTTGCAGAGCAGCGCCCCCCAGTGGCCGGCTGGCTCAGGGGTCACACGGCGTCACTGAGGGAACGCCCTGGAGCTTCACTCTGTTGTCTTCACGCCACTCAGTCCCCGGTGACACCAGGTGGAATGAGTGTCTGCATCTCATTCTGCCTCTTCTAGAATCAGCCCAATACTCGCTATGTCAAACCAACAAAAAAAAATAAAATAAAATAAATGTAGCTTTTTTTGATTGCTTCTAATAAGAAAAACCAAAGCGGCTTAAAATAAAACAAATGTAAGAACGAAAACAAATGTAAAGACAACATCTGGGTGTCTGGGAACAAGGCTCGACAGCTGCCAGCTCAGGGGACTTCCAAGTAGGGTGAACTTCTGAGGCAGCCCAACCTACTCTAACATGTAAGACTTTTGAGCAGGACTGGGCTGGTGAGACAGCGTACAACACAAGGATGCCAGCACGGAGAGCCAACTGACAAAACACGAGGTGTTTCAGAAATATTTAAAATGTACAACTCAAGATTGTTTCAGGTTTTCTTTTTTGTTGTTGTTGTTCTAATCAGGGTCTAAGATTGTTTGGCCATTAGAGAGGGTGTCACCCAACTAGAACTTCAATGACCTCCCGACGGGTCAGCACCAACATGACCCAGACGGAAGGAGGGAAAAACAAGCACACGATAATTTCAATGTGAAATTCTGCAACTCATTTGAAACAGGGAGCCCGCGATGGTTCTGGTGTCAGCCTCTACGGCCACACTTCTCATTCATTCCCTTTTCTTGTGTGCAACGTGTCCCCAGCTGACGAAGCCCGAATGCGTTTCCACAGACCAGAGACGAGACAAACCCAAAAGACTTGCGCAACATTGCTTAGTAACACAGCAAATGGTAAATTAAAAAAGCGTTAAAAAGTAATCATAAAAAGACCATTAAAAAGAAGAGGAGCCGATAAACGTGTAAGGCGATATATAATCATCTGTTCTATAAACAATACACTGAGTAGCAGGGGCCACTTCTCTTCATCTGGCAGATTCACATTTACATTAGTGGAACAAAAAGGAAAAAGAAAGAAAAGAAAGGAGAAACCACTCTAGTTGATATCATCTGCACTCTGAGCTGAAGAAAGAAACTTCAGCTCACCGATTGGAACAAAATGGGTCAAAACCAGCAGAACCAGCAGAACCAGCCATGGTCCACCGGTGGCGGGGTTCTCTCAGAAACAGACACTAAACGTACAACGGTTCTCCCGCCGAGGCCACGGGAGCAGCAGGGTGCGTTGGCGTCTGCACCGCTGCGTTTCCCAGGATGCATTTCATGTGCCCGTGAGTGTTGGGCGCAGGCGCTGGGTGGAGGTGGAGGCTGTGTTGGGTGGAGGTGGAGGCCGCCTCCCTTCAAGCATGCGTGTCACCGTTGCTGAGCGAGGCCCGAGGGGAGCCCTTCTCTACAGCACCGAGCTCTGGACCACCACACAGCACCCCCCCCCCCGAGGGGAGCCCTTCTCTACAGCACCGAGCTCCGGCCCAGCCTGCCACACTGCCCCCCCCGAGGGGAGCCCTTCTCTACAGCACCGAGCTCCGGACCACCACACAGCCCCCCCTCCCCGAGGGGAGCCCTTCTCTACAGCACCGAGCTCCGGCCTGGAACACTGCTCCCCCATTCCCCCAAAGCCTGTGATTATTTCAAGTTAACCCAGTTTGGTGATTCCAGTCATTCAACCTCTGGTCGTCAATGGATGGATGCATGGATGGATGTCAAAGGGATGGATGGTTGGCTACAGACTGTCCATGGAGGGGGGGGGGGGGGGGGGGTATGTGGGCTGTTATGACAGATGTGCAGTGGTTGTTATGCCGATTCCCAACCCTGTGAGCGTTTAGCATGAGGCGATGCGGGGGGGGAACTAGGTTTGTAACAGACCATGTGATACTTGGAAGACAGTTTTCAAAAGGAAAGGTCCCAGCAGAAGCATGAGGGGGTTTTGCGGTCAGGTTTTCTATTCCCAAGGTACCAGTG
Organism: Urophycis tenuis; assembly: GCA_036785325.1. Lineage (NCBI taxonomy): Eukaryota > Metazoa > Chordata > Actinopteri > Gadiformes > Phycidae > Urophycis > Urophycis tenuis. The sequence goes on along the minus strand of JAXIVH010000018.1, from coordinate 7,031,951 downwards.
TCACCTGGTGGCCACTGTCAGGAGTGGTGACTGATGTTGCGTGATCGGCCGAGTTGATGCTGTACAGCTGACGTTAAGGTGGCGGGCACAAGTTATAAGCAGTAAAACCATTTAAATAAGGCAACTTTTTAACGATCACGTTCAAACTGAGGGATTCATAGTCTTTTTTTTTTCCTCTTCTTGATGATTGGAATTTGTAATTTTTTCCAATCTTAATGTCCAGCCCTAAATGCTAAATAAAATATTTAATAATATTTCCAAGTTTCCAATCCAATCCCTTGTTCGAAAGCACCAACCATATCAGGGATGGTGGTGAGGATTCAGGTTGACCAGCCAGTAGGAGTCCAATCCAAAACTAATGAGGTCGGGCTGTTAACTGAACAGGAGGGTGTTTCCATTTCATCCGTCCTTAAAGGAAAAAAAACAATTCTTATCCCCGGAAGCAAAAAAAAAGAATTGATAAATCTGCCATTTTAGTTTTTTCCTTCCCAGTCCCCAAATAAAACGGATTCATGGACGACGTTCCTCAGTCGGCTCATGAACACCTTCTTCTCCAAACTCAAATCCAAACGGCATATTTTTTCCTCTTCCTCAGATTCAAAAAGTGATGACAGGGATTTTTGTAAAACAAAATGAAGACAAAATAAAAACTAAAAAGGTTTGGCTTGCGATGTAGGGTTGGACCCGCCCCCCTCTTCCCCACCACACCCCACCTCTCCCCGGCCCCCCGGGCCGCCCAGGACCCCCGCTGGCGACCCGGTTCTGGTGGGAGAGGGTCTGGACCGCCGCCCGCGGGTGGCAGCAGTGTTACTTCACGGGCCTGGCGTCGTCGGCAGCGGCCCCCCGAGGGCTGCTGGTCTTGGGGTCCTCCCTGGCAGCGCTGGCCGTCTTGGGGTCCTCCCTGGCAGCGCCGGCCGTCTTGGGGTCCTCCTTGGCCTGGCTGGGGGGGCCCGAGCTGGCCTGGCTGGGGGGGCGGCTGGAGGTCTGGGACGGGTGGCGGCGCCGGCCGTCCCCGGCGCTGGACGAGTGTCTCCGGCGTCCTCCGTCCTCCATGGGGGGCTGGAGGGACAGCGTGTGAGGCTCTTTGTTTACAGGACTGTCATTCATCAGAGCGGAGACATTCATCACAGAGGAAAAGCTTTACACTCACGTCAATTCTGAAGTCTTCCAGGCGCTTAAACTTGCTTAGGTACTCCTGCAGCTTGGGGTCGATCTCCATACTCTTGGCTTTAGAGTACTTCAGGAAGGCCCAGAACTTCTCCAGACCATAGAGCTGGCCTGAACACAGGAAGAACAGATGGGAAAGTCAAAGTCAGCTCACTATACTCACAACTCTGTCCACTTAAAGCCGCTCCGTTTCACATTGAGGCCAGCGCCATCTCACCAGCTTCATAGTCCTTCATGGTTTCCTCCTGGAAGTCCTTGAAGATGTCAGGCCGGAACTTTCTCTCCAGGCCGTAGCTGAAGTACCTGAACAAACACTCCAGGCCGTACCTGCAGCGCACACCACAGCACCACGCCAGCCCAACCCGTCAGCACCTCACATGCAGGGCCTCGCACAAGCACAGTTCATCCTTGATGAAGTGTGAAGCTAAACCCACAGGCCCCACCCGCTTCCATGACAAACCTGGTCTACACCCAGTGAGCTACAGCTGTAACACCGACCCAAAGAGCAATTCACAGCATGAATGACAGTGGAATGATTGAGAAGGACCATAGATGGAGGAGCAATTCTATTGCATTGCAGTGAGATTTTATACTTAAATAGAACAATGTACATTTAAAGATACTTTATAGTTACTACTTTTACATTATAGATAGATATAATTCAATTTCTTTCAATGCACAATTGCACTGTATTTTTCAAATACACCAGTTTTACGTACACATCATTAAAGAAACACAGGTGATATAATTGTATTCCTATATGAATGTGTATCCTATATGATGTGATGCTCATGTTATTGAGAGCCCACCTGTAGCCCTCCTTCCCATCCTCCACCACCAGCTGCTTGAACTCCTCGTACATCTTCCTGTTGAAGTGGTCCCTCAGGAAGAAGGACCAGAACCGGAACAGCGTGTTCATCTCCTGTGATTGGCCGATTCCCAGGCGCTTCCGCTCTGTGATTGGACCACGGCAGAAAGAGGGCTCATTCATAATTAAGTATTTGATATTATTTTGGATATTGCTCAATTTCCTGTCTAAGACTAATACAATGATGGTGTGTTTCGGGGTAGGGTAATAAAAGGTTTGACAATGAGTTACTGGATGAGAACAACAATAAGCCCAAAGTCTGTGCACTCAGAAAGTAGAGCGGTCCATGAATACTGACAGTGTGAGACAAAGTGTGTGTGTGTCCACCGTACCGTTGAGGCAGCGTCTGCGGTACTTGTGGTAAACATGTTGCGTGAAGCCGTTTTCCTTGAGCAGCTCGTGGGAGGGGTGCTGGAACTTGGGCAGCGACTGGGGGGTGCAGCCGATGTTGCCCAGGGCAGGGGTCCCCTCGGAGGGGCTGGCGTTGGAGCTGAGTGGGGGAGGGGGGGACGTCAGAACCACCTCAAGTTCACCATCCACAGCGTTTTAAGTCTCACTTAGAAACAGAGGGCCCACCGGTGAGCAAACTAAAGATCTGTACAAGGCCTAACTGGAGAAGAACTTTGGCTTGGCTGGCAACTAACTTTTGGTTGCCAAAATGGCTGCAATATACTGGTTGTGTGAAATTGGTGATTATAATATCATCTCCCATATTTAAAATACAAAAACTAAAAACACATTGTAATTTTGAGTTCTACTTGGCTCTGGTAACAGTTGGTATTATTATCAACTACTGTGGATTCTCAGCCTGTTCTTACGTAGTATGTAGTTGCCAAAAAGGCAGCCAGTCCATATAAACTGGCCTGTTGGAAATACTGCTGTGGCGCAGTGCATTGTGGGTACAACCCCAAAGAGAGGCTCTCTGACCTGACGGAGGCGGTGCGGGAGCGGTGCTCCCGGGAGTCCATCACCCAGCCCACGTGGCACTCCATCGGGGGGTTGGAACTGTGCCGGGTCTTCCTCTTCCTGGGGGTCTGGGGAAGACGTGGTGGGTTAAAAGCCGACGGTGATGATGCCAACCACACAATTGATAATACTTACATGATAATGCTGATCACTGTGCTCAAGAGTAATAAGAAGGTGGGCAATGTCGCTGTGCGTCGAGACACACTTTCCCCACATCAGCACCATTGCTTCATCTTAGACGTTTCTCACCTACATAGCCATGAGCCTACCACACCATAACCATGGCCTCCCTCGGCCCTGAGGAGGCCGGGGCAGAGCAAATCACTACATTTGTGGGGTTCCACATGTGGACAGTTGGAGGAGGGGGGTCAAGGGGATCGAACCGCCGACCCTACGGTCAGTGGACGACCCGCTCTGTCCACCTGCTACCCACTGAGCTACGCCCTGGCCCTCTGGTGACAGGGTCAGAACCAGAACCCAGCGGCCCTCTGGTGACAGGGTCAGAACCAGGCCCCCCCGGCCCTCACCTTGGCGTCGACGGCCCGGCCCTCCTTGACCACGGGGTAGAAGCGCGGCGTCATGGTGGAGTCCTTGCGGTGGGGTGTGCGGGGCGTGCGGGGAGTGCGGGCGCTGCGGTAGTTGGGCGAGTCGGGCACGGTGGTGGGGAGCGAGCGTGCGATGGCAGAGGGCTCTGGCGCGCCAAACAGCTTGTTGGCCAGGGCGTCTGTGGGGACTGGAGGGCAGACAGAAACCACTGAAAACACCCTGCGTTGTCCCTCTAGGGTTCGGCCTGCTTCAGCCGTCCAGAATCCCTCGTCTTCGTAGATTTACTTTGACATTTTCTGATCATTTTCCCAGGACCCATTGGGGAGGTCTCACAGCGTTACTTACTCTGCTGGGGTTTGGGGGGGCCGGGGGGGACTTCTTGGTTGGGGTCAACAGGGGGCTCAGGGGTCAAACAGTTAAACTCTTCCCGGCTGATCAGGTGGACCTTCTTGAAGTTCTCCACCTCTTGCTGCAAGACACACAACATCCAATATGAATACATTGAAACTCAGTGAAACTAATGATACACATTTGTTCAATTATAAACTTGATGCACAAGAATAAAAAAAAACAATGAAACGTAGAAAGAATAAAACTACAGCGTAGAAAGAATAAAAGTACAACCCCTACAGCAATTGCAACACAAGTAAATATCCTCTTAAAGTACATAACAAGCTTGATGGCCGAACAGCATCAACAAACCAAATGTGTGGGCGTAAAAAGCTGTGACAGACCTTTGCTGGAGGAGTTTGGATATGGAGATACAACAGCAGAACATGACTGTGAGGAAAACCCTTTTCAGTTTCATGTTGCCAAGCTTCTCCAAGTCCTCTCTACTCTGAAGCCGGAGACCAACCGAAGAAGACCTGATAAAACTAATTCCAACAAGGGGCTGGTGTCCTAAACGTTCTCAAAAATAAGCTGGGCTGGGATCCCTGACTCAGTTACTCCAGATGGACTACACTGCTATGATATATGTTCCAACCAATTCCCTCTTTCTTTCCTGATGATAACCTCACCTACATCAAGGGCTCAAGAGCTTTATAGTCTCCCATCAACTACAGCAACAAACTTTTAGAAAAGCATGCAAGATGCGTTTTTTTCTCCTCTGGCCTCTAAAAAGCTCCTGGTCTTACGGCAACACTCACAGAGTCCTCCATACTGGCGGTGGGGCTGTCCTGATATGTGTGACAATCCATCTTGTCCGTCCCTCTGTCCCTAGAAGCCCCCACTGCCGGACCCCAAGAAGTAGGCGGCAGCTCCGCATCCCGCGGGTTTATTTATCAACAACGGCCCGGCTTCCACGCGCCGCTGGAGCCGGCCAGTCACATGGAAGCGCCCACACAAAGACAAGGGGACCCAACAAAGGGCCCAGTGGGCCACCGGTGGCAACAAAAGACCACACAACAACAAAAGACAGTCTTTCCAGGACAGGAGCTTTCGGCTGCTTTTGTCATATCCATAATAATAATCATAATAATAAATGTCAGAATAATAGGTAATCTAGCCCAGGACAGAAACACCTACAATTCAAGAATGTGCCACAGTGTGGAAGCTCTCAGAGAACTGCCCTGAATAATGGATTTTGACTTCTGTTGGCCTAAGAGAGCATTTTCTAGTCAGGAGGAGGACCAATAGAAAGTCTTTTAACGCAACCTTTTAGCACTAGAACAAATATTTGAGGTGGATACTTGATTACACACACAACATTACACACTTTGTTCTCCTATATGGGGAATGAGAAAAGGCATTTTTTAGACATTATTCTGATATGTCATTTGAAGCAGTTTCTGTCCTTTAAATAGTTAATAAGCTTCACACAATTAGTCTTCTAGGTACTAGCGAACCAAAAACCTTGCCTCACCGGAACTGTAACACAGTTCAGGTGAGGCAAGGTTTTTAGTTCGGTACGATACACTTTCTGGCTTCATAAACCCGGGGAGCCCTCACTACGGTGTTAAACGCTTTGTTCCTTGTGCGTCTGCCCTAACATGAAAGACTATATTTGGTACCTTTTTATGCTTTTGCATCCCTTTCCTTTAAAACATTTCTACTGAATAATAAGCATTATAAGAAACAAACCATGAGGCCTATTAACTCCATACATCTTAACCATGCGTTTAAATCCTGCATCTTCAACTGTAAAAACGTCTGGAAACGTTATGGAGCGGCCACGCCTTTCTCAGATCTGGGTCAGTGGAACAGGCTGTGTGAGAGGCTGCAGGGAGAGGTAGCATGCTAGTGGTCTAGGTTTAGCCCCCACCTGCCTCGCTCCCCTAGCACTGAGTCAGTTACATTTGGATGGTCACCATTAACCATGTTAATGGCGTAAACCATGTTTGACGTGCTCCTGCTGCTATTGGTAGTGCGTGCTGAAGACGGTCGCTGATTTGTAGAGAACTGTGAATCTCAGCGTTCCCAGAATGAAGGGACACCACAGGATCCATCAGCTGCTCCCTCCTCGGCTCGCCATGCCCCAGCTTTATGTTCTGTGCTGAGCAGTGATGCCCCAGCAGCACAATCACTGACGTTATGGACAGGCTTCCTTGTTACTGGTATATGATAAAGTGTGGTACAGTCCCGCTAAGTATCACTGTTTATAATGACCGTCTGGCTGTGACTCAAAAATGTGCTCAAATGAGGCGCCTGGTTCTCTGACGTAGCATGTCTAAATCCGTGTAAAGGCCGTGCTCTTTCAGGGAACAGTGTGGGTCTTGTGGCATCTAATAGAGGTGTTGCTGTCTGTGTATGGGATGTGTAACATAACAATACAAAACTAAAAACGCCTTCACTGTGAATGGTGGCATTGCGGATCTGCACAGACAAGGCAGCTCCAGGGGTGGATCGACCATCTCATTGGTTAAGACCCATGCTGACTGTGGGGGGGGTGACCTCACCTTGATGGTGGCGTACTCGGGGTCACACGTGTCGTCCCAGAGGTCCTGCTCGTAGTAGAAGAGGCCGTCGTTGATGACCTTCACCAGCTCGGTGGTCAGCTTGGAGCGCGAGGTGTGCTGGCCGGTGCGGTCGCCCCCCGGGTGCTTGCGGAGGTACGGCGGCGTCTGCGTCACGATGAGGATCTTGTTGACGTCGTGGTCGTCGATCTCGCAGTCCGAGTCCTCGTCCGACCAGTCGGTGAAGGTGTTGCGCCGCCCGTCCATCTGCTCCATCTCCTCGTCAAACATGAAGTCCAGCTCCTCGGGCTCGTCCTGCTCCGCGCCACCCTCCTGGGGAGACGGCTCAGTTCAGCTCAGTTCAGTTCAGTTCAGCTCAGCTCAGCTCAGTTCAGCTCAGCTCAGTTCAGTTCAGTTCAGCTCAGTTCAGTTCAGTTCAATGCACGGGTTGCACATGTCCAATTGAACCAAACACGATTGCCGCTGGGGTTTTACACATTTAATTTAATTTAATTAAATTAATTTAAGTTTGCGATTTTTTTTTAATCAGGACAAGACTGCATTATGACAGAGAGGAAAGGTGCACACAGACAAGTGAGTGAGCTGTACCTTGTGGCCTGGAGCGTTGGGGGAGGGCGCGCCCACACACAGGGGCAGAGGGGAGCGAGCCATTTCCTCCTTCTCCTTCTGCAACGAGGGGGTCTAGGTCAGTCAACCCACAATGGTCAGAGGAGCAGGTGGATGGGTGGGAGGAGGGCGAGGAGAGGATTGCGGGGGGAGTGAAGAGAAACATGGAGGGGGGGGATATAAAGAAAAAGGCACATGCGTTAACAGGTGAGGGGGTAACTGAAAAGGGGAGGGATAAGGAGCACACTTTTCAACAAAAAGTGTCCCTAGGAGTGATGGCTAGTGGTGGCTGCTGGTCCAAAATATAGCAAAGCACAACAAAACAGGATCAACATGAACACAGGTTTGTGAAAACTCCTACCTGCTGTAGGACAGTAATAACCTAACGTGTCAGTGAACATGCTATCCCAGCTGGAATTTAACTGATGAAAAAAATGTGTCGTGCACTGAGAGTTCTAGGAAGGAGGGGGGGGTGTTAGCCCCATGGTTTAAGATAGTGTTGTTGTTGTGTATGGGCATTACAAAGAGTGACGTTGCATATGACTTGCGCCACACACAGTAGCATGACACTCAAAGGGTCTGAGAAGCGTAACCCTCTCAGAGCTCCACACACACCTCGCTGTCGGTGTCCGTTCAGTGTGACAGTGGAATGTTCACAAACCGGTTGGTGGAAAGTGGCAGGAACAAAGGATTTTGCTCACGTTTAGTCTAAATGACTTAGTCTTATTTTTGTAACAAAATGGCATAGATTACAATGTTGAAGATCACATATGACACTAGCACAGGCATGGTGATCATGATAACCCATCAGCATGATCACATGACAAAACAAATATTATAAGCTTATCGGGCACCTTCTTAAATGGCTTGAGAACATCAGATCAATCAGATGCACAGAGTGCTCAGCCATTACCCCGGTGTTGGAGAGACGAGGATGAACCACCACTGACCTTGGGTCTAGCCGGGGAGGGCCTGGGCCTCTTCTTCACCTCAATCCAGGACTCTGAGTCCAGGTCTGGCAGGCTGGCGGAGAGGCCTTTGGGCATGGTCTTCAGGTTGGAGATGTCTGGCTCTGTCTTGAGCTGCTTTCTGGCCCCTCCTGAAGTCCTGGAAGAACCTTGTTAGGTTCAAGATACAACAAATGATTTAGACACACGCTGGGCCTGTGGTGTGGCTTCCAGTACACAAACATTCACTGACCATTCGACTGGACGATACACCGATATACATGCACACTGTGAACAAAGTTTGTAGCTTCCCCCCCCCGAAGCATTTACAGTTGCAGGGGAAGTGTGCTGTTGTGGAACCGAGACTCCTTGGTCATCGGTGATCCTGTCTGAGGCGGCCAGGCAGCTTACCTGAGGGCGGCTCCGTGGGCTGGCGGGGAACAAACTCAGGACAGTTGATGAGCTGGGAGAAGTCTGTCTGTGCAGCGTCAGACATGGCCAGGCCTGGCAGCGGCCATTTCTCGGGGTCCTCCTTGCGGCGAATCTTCAAGTCAATGATCTCCACCTCCTTGCTGTCCTTCAAGGCCTGTGTTTCAGAGCACACACCAGGACCATGCTTCACCAACACCATGCTTCTGTGTGCTCTTCTCAAGTTCAAGTCCATTCACGCAGCAGCAGAGGACTAGTACACGGAAAATACTTAACAATTTCCCTGGCTTTTAAATGACGTAATTTACAGTTATAAACAAATATAGAAACACAGAAAATAAGCATGACTAATCACTTGGAAGTTTAATTGCTGTTGTCTCCTATTCAAATTTAAACCCAAACTATGACACAGAACAAACAAAAGCAAGTAAACAAACCAAAGTACAACACACCCAAGCATGCCATTGGGTTTAGTTCTTAGGGAATAATCTGCCATCAACAAAAAAGCCAGTTTGCCTACTTCAATAAAGATCATAATGTTGAGCCTTTGAAAATGTGTCAACCGTTCTATTGGGGATGTTTAAGTACAGCTCAAAAGGAAGTGAAAGCATCTTCTGAAACCTATTTTTGAAATCAAACACATGGCTGTCCTTTTAAAAGCAGCCTTTCGTAACCATCAGATGAAGCCTGACCAAGAGGTGCTTCTGCATCCTCCCCATAGCCAAGCCTTGACTGATGATCTGCGTTGCTTCAGCACATCTTGCAGCTCCCCCTGCTTACCTCAAGGATGAGGCTGAGGTCGGTGGTGAGAGCCTGCACACGGTGGAAGCTGGCGATGAGTCCGATGGGCAGGAAGCCTTCCTGGTCCATCTTCCTCCGCAGGAAGAAATCCCGCTCCAGGTTGTCCAGGCTAAAGTAGTACTCACTGGAGTACAAGAGGACAGAGAAGAGGTGTTGGGGGTCATATCTAAAGTAGTACTCACTGGAGTACAAGAGGACAGAGAAGAGGTGCTGGGGATCATATCTAAAGTAGTACTCACTGGAGTACAAGAGGACAGAGTAGAGGCGTTGGGGGTCATATCTAAAGTAGTACTCACTGGAGTACAAGAGGACAGAGGTGTTGGGGATCATATCTAAAGTAGTACTCACTGGAGTACAAGAGGACAGAGAAGAGGTGTTGGGGATCATATCTAAATGGAACATAAAGTGCACTCTGGAATTCTGTGTTTCTCACAGTCAAACCAACTGGTGATACTGGGATGGGGCAAGGTTTCAACTTGCCGTTTGGGTCATGGGTTTGTACACACACCAAAACGCAATGCTCGTTTTGATGTTTCCGACTTTAGAGAATATAGTATTTGGATACCATCTTTTTGGAAATTATATGACACCACGATTTCTGCCACACCGTCATTTCAAACATTCCAGTATAGAAGAAAAGACAAAGGGTAACTGGGTCAGAACATAAGTCAATGGGGTGGTAACACTGTTTTTAAAGTAACTCAAGACCTTCCATGGGGCCCCTGAATAAACACAGACAGCTATTTGGCATGGCTTCCAAAATGCAGAGATGGGCTGGAAAAGAAAAGCAAGCCTACGAATGCACCTCTGGTCTCATGGAACAATTCTAAACAAGGGGATTCTATTCAGCTTGTTTCTAGACCAGTGGTTATAAACCTTTTTGTGTGTGTGAAATGACAGAAGAAACAATTTTGAGGGGAAAAATAGGTTTACCCAACTTTTCTACACAAAATACTGTCATGATTGCGGTTAGTTTTGTAACTGCTAGTATTCCACGGTATACTGATACTGAAATGGTATGGAAATACCCAGCCATTTAATACAGAATAAAACCCCCGTTAATTAGTACCAGTACTTGAACAATGGTGTCTTAAGCCAAATGTCCTCTGAGTGTCATTGATGTGTGGAGTGGGACAGAGTGTGTGGCAGTGGGACAGAGTGTGTGGAGTGGGACAGAGTGTGGCAGTGGGACAGAGTGTGGCAGTGGGACAGAGTGTGTGGAGTGGGACAGAGTGTGTGGAGTGGGACAGAGTGTGTGGCAGTGGGACAGAGTTAGTGGCAGTGGGACAGAGTGTGTGGAGTGGAACAGTGTGTGGCAGTGGGACAGAGTGTGTGGAGTGGGACAGAGTGTGTGGAGTGGGACAGAGTGTGTGGAGTGGAACAGTGTGTGGCAGTGGGACAGAGTGTGTGGAGTGGGACAGAGTGTGTGGAGTGGAACAGTGTGTGGCAGTGGGACAGAGTGTGTGGAGTGGGACAGAGTGTGTGTAGTGGAACAGTGTGTGGCAGTGGGACAGAGTGTGTGGCAGTGGGACAGTGTGTGGCAGTGGGACAGTGTGTGGCAGTGGGACAGTGTGTGGCAGTGGGACAGAGTGTGTGGAGTGGGACAGAGTGTGGCAGTGGGACAGAATGTGTGGAGTGCTTTGTTTCCACTCCCAGTGAGCACGTCCTCTTGCCATGTTCTCCACTGCCACACGTGGCGGGCAGACAGAACTACACTGTGGTGTCAAATGACCCATTTCCATTGTGTGACGCACATTATTGTGCATTACTGTACAATATTTTCCATATTTAATGCTGGTCTCTCAATTTTATCCTTGCACTGTTGGACCTGTTCCATCACACACCATCATAGAGCACCATAAATACTGAACCACAGGGCCAGTCCCTGCCCTGCCACTACAAGCATCCCCTGCTTAAACATCCCTCAGTGCATTCATGTGGACTTCTTTACTGAGTATCTTTTTGTTGTCCATGTTATCCAGGCACTTTTCCTTTTTTTGCCAGCCTGTGTATGTTGTATGTGATGTATTGTAAGACCTTGAATTTCCCAACGGGGATCAATAAAGTAACTATCTATCTATCCATCTTATGATTGACATTTACAACTATGTTAATAAAACAGTTGTGAGAAGAAGAGTTTGCCAAATCAACTTGAGTGTGAAGACCACAAAGGAAATATCATGCTGTTTAAGAAGTGATCTGATTGCAAACAACTATAAAACAGGGGACATCAGATTATGAGACTATGAGTGTGATCCAATTATCTACAATGATCTAAATATTCATGTTTTAAAGTAAAATTGTATTTTGCATGAAAATAATAAAAATAAATTGCATTAACCAAGTCTTACACTTCATGGTGATGAAGCTCAAACCCAGGATTGTGAGTCTGCACACTACAGTAGTGAACTCATTGACTGAAAACAAACTACTGAATACACTTCTTTGTGGAGGTCTGTGCTGCTGAGGTTTTAGGCGTTTGCTGTGGTATCGTTTCAGTGTTGAGATATTTAGGCAGGTATCGTATCAGTCAGATTTCTGGTATTTTGGCAACACTCGTACCCGCAACACTACAAGATAAAGATGACATGCCCAGATCACACGGCGGCTATACCTATCTCTAGACCAACAGAGTTGTAGTTGGCTTTGTCGCCACGCACACAGAACTCAGACCTTTTGGTTTCTGAACAAAGGGAACTCACATCTGGCGCTTGATGTAGTCCTTGAGCAGGTCGTGGTCCACGGTGTACAGGTCGGTGCTGCTCATGTTGTCGTAGTAGTAGGTCACCGTGCTGTTGAACTTCTGGCCGTAGGCGCCGTCCTTCACGTCGTAGGCCTTGTAGCCGTAGTGGTGGTCATAGTGGCCTGGGGGAGGGGTGGAGTTACAGTACAAGATATTACATCACATGGAACATCTTGGGGAGACCTTTTTTATGCTTCCTTCCAAAATGCACTAGTACAACAACTATCATACGGATAGATTTAGAAAAGAACAAAGAAAAACTATGCCGAGAACAGTCAAATGTAGAAATGGTGGTCAAAGACACGTTTTAGCCCAGCTTTAACTGGAAGCCATTCCAAAGTGATCCATTACATTCATCCACAATAGCCCAGTAGAAAAACAGTGAGTGGGCATGTGTGCTTAAACTGAAACAGATGAGCTGTTCTGGGTACTGTTGAACCCAGAAAGAGAAAGACACATGGATGGACTAAGACTCACCTTTCTTTTAAAGCTTTTTGTGAGATAGAGATGGAATTCTTTTTACTTTGAGTCAGTTGCCCATTGGGAGTAGAAAATAAGTATAACAGTAATAGCTGTTTCAACTGTAAACAACAGTTTCTTATACTAAACCTAATGAGTGAGCCACATGTTGTAGTTTAATGCTGAGATCAGAGGTGTTTTATGTTCTCTCCATTGGTGTTTAGTCAGAGAAGAGACATGAGAAACTCATCATTTGCACAGCATGTTTGTGTGTCTGCAATATACCAATGCTCTCATTACTGCACTATTCATGTGGGTTCTTGAGTTGTCAATCTAGTTGGACCTGTCATTTGTAGATTTGTACTTATCACCGTGACATCATCATTACGCTCACCGTTGACCATTTTTGTCTAGCAAATAGCCTTTCATTTCCTCAATTTGACGTTTCCCTGTTTCACTCTGACAGCTTCTACCAACATGTACTGTGAAGCAACATCTTTGTGTAATTTTTATCTGCCCTTAACCAGATAATCTGGTTTGTCGTTTTTCCTCAGTTTTGCTCTCTGCTAGTTGTAACAGCTGAATTACAATTGGCTGTGTCATTCTACAATCTTTACAGGAAAGAAACAATGTTTTGCACAAAAACCCAAGACCAGTTCTTGTAAAAACCGATGTAAATGTAAATGCTGATTCCTAGAAAGCAGCAGAGGTGCCCCTCCACACACAACAACATTCAGTTCCATGTGAGTACCAACATACCTCTTCCTCCTCGGCCACGCCCTCGCCCTCTTCCTCTGCCACGGCCGCGACCTCTGAACCCGCCGCGAAACGGCGTGCCCTCGCTCTTCACGCTCGACACCTCGTCGTGGTCGTCCCTCCACTCCCGCTCGTGCTTCTGACTGTGCCAATCTGAGAGAGAGAGGACGCTACATCAGACCCTCCCACAACGCCACCGCCAAGGCTGCGTGTGCACGCGTGTGCACGTGTGTGTGTGTGTGTGCTTTCAGTGCCGCGAGCAGACAGGTTTTATTTTATCTCCATCGCAGTTCAGTCAGAGAAGAGACATGAGGAAACTCATCTCACACACACACACACACCTAGATCGGTACCAAAGTTTACGATATATATATATCCTTATATACAGTATGTATATAAAATAATGCATGTAAAAGCTGAGCTGGTTACAGAAGTCGTGTATAACATGTCTACAATACAATCTGATTACTTTGACAAGTCTTGGGCTTAAATACTAATGGCCCGTTGAGTAATGGACTACCGCCCTTCTTGCATGGATTGGGTCAGAACAACGGAGTACTTGTTTCTATACGTAGACACGTGGGAAGTCAGTTAAACCCGTGTTATATATAGTCTATGGACTCCATTCACACAAGGCTGTTTAGTGAGACGTAACCGTGTTAATTGCATTTTAATTTAGCCATGGTTTAGGGCAGGTGCTTTGGTGATTCGCCTGAGTTGTACAACTATTGACCAAGCGATGGCTCTGTAGAGGGCTGCTGCCCTGCAGTGTCCTGGAACACACCAGTAGACACACAGGGAGAGCGTTACTATGGGGAATATCCAACAGCTTCCAGACTACATCCAGCACAGCACCGGAATGCCCTCAGGGCGTTCCGGTGGACGTCAGTGGACAACTTGTCCAGAGCGCTGTCTCCCGGCCAGCCCCTTCCCTTTGGAACGCTTTTCAGTCTCCACCAGAATGCAACGGCAGAGACTTGATCTGAGACTATATTATATATTAGCATTCAAAACGAGGCCAAAATACATATCGTCAATGTAATATAAAAACTATTGATAAGTGGGAAAAAGGTTTCATAAAAAGAGCAGTGTGCAGTGAGCCCTGTGTTACAGGTATTACATCTTTGACCTTTCTGAACACCGCTGTAGCACCCCAACACACACACACACACACTATAGGGTCTTTTCTCAAGAACACACAACCTTCTTATTCAAACGACATGCGAGAATGGTCTACATACAAGTAGTGTATTTGTATGATATTATGTATAATATATAATCTAAAAACAATGTCAATCAACAATGCAAACCTAATGAGTGAGCCACCTGTTGTAGTTTAATGCTGAGATCAGAGGTGTTTTATGTTCTCTCCATTGGTGTTTAGTCAGAGAAGAGACATGAGAAACTCATCATTTGCACAGCATGTTTGTGTGTCTGCAATATGCTAATGCTCTCATTACTGCACTATTCATGTGGGTTCTTGAGTTGTCAATGTAGTGGGAGCTGTCATTTGTAGTTTTATACTCATCACCCTGGGTTGGCAGTCTAGCAAATTAAGTCAGTCAAACAACTCTTGCATTTTGTTTCATGATAGATTTAGCCCGTGTGTTGGGATCAGTTAAATGAATTCAACCGGCATGGACAAAATGCACTTTCCATCATTGTGCCCATTTGCCGTCCCCCCGATGTCTCCACACTGACCTCGGAGGTCGTTCCTGGCGTTGGGGGGCATGCGGGGGGTCTCGTTCTGCCTGCTGTTGTTCCTGGAGGCGGAGCGCTCCCGGGGGCCTTCAGACTTCACCTCGATCATCAGCGGGACCCACTTGTGCTTGGGGCCTGGTTGGTAGGAGACACAGCACAATGGAAGGAATCAGAGCTGCTGTCTTTTCATTTAGATAACTGGACTCCACCACCAAAGTAACATGGTCACTTTGGAGCTTGTTTCAGCCATTCATTTTTCTCTGTACGAAACAAAATACTATTTGATGTAAAATGTGAGTGACGTGTTGAATGCTATGGGCTTAGATCAGAAACGTTGCATGTTCTATTGATTGGTATTCAGTCAGAGGAAAAACATGAGAAACTCACTTTCACAGCATATTTGTGCCCAAACACTATGCTAACTATGTTACTATGTTGAGCTTCTACATGCTAATCCAGTCAGAAGTGAGCAATGGAGCACATTAACATTGACAGCACTGATGCAAAATTGCATCAACTACCTGGCCCCGCCTACTGCAGTTCAGATGCTGGCCAGCAGGGGGAGCCAGCACGCTGCAGGCAGAGGGAGGGTCTGGCAGAGGGGAGTGTGCAGAGATGGGAGGAAGCCACTAACAAAAGTTGAAAAATTAAAATGACGTGGCCATGTGCTTATCTGCTGACTGTGTAGTTTGAGAGAAGGAGCGAAGAGAGGGAGAGACACACAGCGAGAGAGACTGGGAGAGAACAGAGAGATATACACCTAAAGGGACATGAGAAAAAGAAAGCAGGGGAGTGTAGGAGTCCAAGAGTAAAGCATTTTTTTTTAACCCTCTAGAGTGATCCTGTTCTGAAGGTCAGAAAACACCCACTGACTTACTTGGCTGTAATTGGAGCCTTTCACTGCCGCTAACCCTAACTCCCACCCCACCTCTTACTGAACGCCTCCCACTTGCTTGGCTTCAGTTTGAGAAAAAAGAAAAAGAAGAAAAGTGAGAGTATCTTGCGGAGGCCTGTAGGGCAGGCCACATGTCACAGTGCAGTGCTGTGTCATGCTCAGGCCTGAGCAAACCAAACGCCATGTCAGGAACACACCAAGTAGGGATGGTTCCTGTTTAAAGTAATTCACTGACCAGGTTTTCTAGGAAATGGAGACTGAAGAGGGAAAAAAATAAACTGTACAGGATCATCTTTAACAGTAGATAATGCTCTGACTTAACCTAGCTGGCTTGGAGGTGCTGTTAACAACTTCAAACATTTACAACTTGAGTTGATTTGCTGGCTGGGTTTCAACCTGGACATTGTGACAAAAAACCTTATTGGTTTATCAGGCGTTTTACCACCTCTTAAAAATGTATAGTTAATATTTCATGTACGGTATACAATATAATAAAAGGTATTGGGTGATGTTCAGGACCTACACAGGTCTGGGGCCCACAACATGTTTTTCAGCACAAGGTTTCAGAAGCTAGCGACCAAGTAGGGTCCGGGACAGCCACTGGCTGCATCCATCCCATTAGGAGATGTAGGCCAACGGCCACATGATGTCATTGGTCTTAACATTCATATGTTGTCCTGCCTTGGAATACGGGACTCAAAAGCAAAAATACCACAACGCTTGCAACTGTGTTGACCCTCAAAAATGTATGCCCATTGGGATGTATAACGATGTGTGTGTGTGATACGGCTTCAGTTAGATGGATACTAAAGGAATGATATCTCCATCCAAAAACAACCTTAAAAAATTTACCTTTTTTCTTCTGCCCATTCTTTTGGGAGTCCTCCTCTCCGTTCTTCTCCTCCCCAGAATCGTCTGACTTGGCCTTCAGGTTCTCCTTGCTCTCCTCGTTGCTCTCCTTCTTCTCCTTGGGCTCCTTCTTCACGGCCGTCCTCTTGGGGGGCTGGAGGAGGAGCACAGGGGGGTCAACACAGAGGAGGTCCAGGTGGGGATGGGCTGCCTCTACACAGCGAGGCGGGTGGAGACCAGTGTGGAGGCTGGACCCAGGCACTGTGGCTACAAGTCTAGAAGACTAAACATTGGGCTCTCAGTTTCTTTCAGCAGTTGGGCTAAATGCCAAGTATCTCAAGAGTCAGCAGCTACTGATGACGGATGGTAGGGTATTGCCCAGTGCTGAGCACATACGCTGTTTTAAATCACATTAATTCCTGGACATCACGACTCAAGACTGCCTCATGAATTAAAGGTGGGTCAAACTCCAACGGCAACCTGGAGCTAATGTAAAATAGAAATGAAGCTCTACCCAATCTGTTCATTTGAATGGGTATTTTACCAAGCACTCCCTTCATTTGGTTCCATCATGATAACTGATTACAAAGAATAGTACTCAGTGTTTAGACACCTTCAGGCCCAGTCCAGAAGCACTTTACTTTACTTTGTACTCTGCTCACACAAAAAGCGACATGCAACACATGCAATTCTTCTTGGTGCACACTTCACTTTTTAACGATTATGTGTCATCGACAGCCGTGCCTGTCAACCGACTTTAGCTTTGAACTGGACACCAGAAAAGGGATGAGGACACACACATTCTCCCCAGGAGTCAGAGAAGTCAAATTAAAGTACCCACTACCTAGGCTGAGCTTTCTTTTCCTCAAGCACACACATGAGCCCACACAAGAATAACCACCATGGCTTCATGAAGCCCACAACACATCGGCCCACCTATAGAAACCCAGTGAAACAGGCTTCAGTGCCACACAATCTATTCTAGTTGGTTTAAGTTTCCAAAAAAGGCAACCGGGGGTACAACATTAGGGACAAGTAGGCAAATCCTAATCTTCTCAACCCACATTTGGCAGTTGAAGTAAATCATTTCATTTCAATGTATGTCATACAGGGGGGGCAAGTTAACCCAATAATTTCAAATGCAGTTGATGATTGCTGCTCATCGTGGGCTCCCAGTAGAGCCATCATCTGAAGAGGGCATTCTCACTGTTCCATGTTCTGCCTTGGGCCTCCAACAGAAATTGTTCAGTTTCAGTTTAATTCTGGTAATTTCAACGATTTATCAGTATGCCTGATCTTTTTCACCTTCCCTGCTGTGTGTGTGTCTGCTGATCTGCGTCAATAAGAAACATACTTGGAGAAGTTCTCATGCCCTTGTGTACAGTGGTTGCCCAAGCAGACGTTACAGAGAGGTTTTGGGATGGCTTGAAAATGTATGAGAAACCGAGCAGGCTAAGGGGTGAATGAGGAAAAGTAATGATGCCACAATACCCAGATACTTGGAGACAAAGTCATTGCTAAAATAAGAACCTAGATGTACTTCACATAGAATTTGATGTTGCCTGTCACACGGATAAATGGCTGATTGTGCTGTGATCAAAACAGCCCAGGTCCCCGTCATTTGAAAGTTACATTTGTTTATGAAACAGCTTGTTTTTATTAATTATGTATACGATATTTCATCAGCTATTTGGCATTACTACACTTCCATTTGGTGCTGACACCAAGTACAGGTATTGTGACATTCCTACTTTGTTATGCTAAATGGCATGTAAGACGTTGAGCAGAGGACAGTATGGAGCATGTGTACGGCTACATGCCTTTTCATACAAGATCAGGAACCCTTTTATGGGCAATGATAAAGATATGGTTATACATTTGATTTTACATATCACAATATTTTAAAATGCAAGCTGGAACGCAAAATAACCACAGGATATCCCCAATATTGGTAAAAATCCCAAGCTGTGGAAGCAACGTTAACAGTAGGAAAGACTGGAGGTGTAATGTTAAAGAAAAATACATTAAAAACACTGCAATCCCAAGGAGGAAATGAATCACTTGTCACACCATGCAGAATTAATGAACACCCTATAGTTGACACAACACAAGCAGAGGTCCATACCATTCCCAAAACCTGCAGTACGCAGGACATTATCATCAGCAAACAGCCCAGCGGTGTTCATTGAAACCCAGACCCTGATCCCACTACACCCTTGGTCAAACAGTAACTCTTTATCTACGTGTCACAGGAGCAGTGCCTCTGAATGCCATGACTGAATGATGAATGTGCAATAAGTGAGGAGGTCGACTGTCGTTTTGTTGTCGTCTTCAAAAGTAGCCATAATGGTCAGAAAGCATTTGTTGTGAGCCTGCAGAGCGTCTATCAGTGACCAGTCTACAGGTGGGTGGATGTGTATGTATGTGTGTGGACAGGCTTCACCCCCCACCACCCCCCCGGGGCAGCTGTCAGGGCCAACTTACGGGGAGTCTCTGAGAGTCTCGAACCTGCTTGACGATGGGTGGGCAGGACACCGTCCGTGTCACTACCTCAACCTACGCAGAGGGAGGGAAGGCCAGTTTAGACAGGATGATGGGAGACACACACACACACATGCAAACATCCACGCACACACGCATTTTGTAAACCGCGTTGGCAAAATGACATGTCTATGTGCAGGAACGGGTCGTCTGCTATCCATGACGGCGATGATGAGGATGGGGGGGAATGATGATGACAGTGAACACCTTGGGCATGTGTGGGACAGGCTCATGTCTGCAGTGATGGCTTAGAATGGGCGGTGGGAGACCTCACACTCAAACCTACAAGACATCTCTCCATCGCAAAACGTAGCTCAAAAGAGTGCCGCCTCCATTCTAGTCTCCCCCCGTCCTCCCCCATCTCCATCATCCAGACATATATCAAATATGCACAATCAGGGGAATAGAGTATACACATTGTGTGTGTGTGTGTAAGTGTGTGTCTGTCTGTCTCAATGGTCAGTATACAATTTGGTCAATCAACAACACTATGGTAACTTGGAAGATTACAAGAGAGCAAAGAAAATGCAGAGTCACTGTGACACCACCACTCCAGAAGGATGCTGCTGGAGCAAACAGCACTGCAGAGACCTGTGACAGCAGACCATGTGCTCCACTTTGCTCCTTTCCTCAGGACACTTCAAACCTGATGCAACCTAACAAATGTCCCTAGTAGCCCCAAAATCTTTATTGACGGTTATTAATGCAGTTTGTGGGGATAACATGACTATTGACACATGGAGATTGCACCATCCTTTGGCGGTAACATTCGCGGATACAGCCTACAGACAGACAAACAGATGCTTTGTTGACATTCTTTTGGGCAGGGACGTGGGAGGCATTAGGGAACACGCCCTAGAGGGAGCCAGACAAAAAGAGTGAAGGCGAGGGGGAAAGGCCCACACGTGTCCAGTTACAGCGCTGAGGTCAGAGGTGTGTCTCTACACTGAAGAGTCAGAGAAGAGACAAACTCATCCCATCCACGGCTGTGTGTCTGTGTGTGACCCCCCCCCCCCCCCCCCTTCACACAGAGACACACAGCCAAGGAGAAGAGGAGTACAGAAACAGGAGGGAGGATCACTGGCCAGAGGGAGGACGAGCACCTCTGATAAAACAAGGTCAATACAAGCTGCACTCCGGCTTGTCCTACTGGAGCCACCCCATTTGGTCATCACCACTACAAGTAATAAGCCTGGGCTTGAGCCAAGCACCTTCTGGGTCATTGTTGAATCAGATGGACATGGTTTCCATGTATTCACCCTTTCTTTTCGTCCTCGTATATTAAAGTCAAGCACAAAATGCAAGACATTGTTTGCCCCTTTGTTGGAAAATGAATGAAATAATAAAAACACACACAGGGCTCAATGTTTCTTTGGCCCAGACCAATGTGGGTCCTCTACATGCTGAATAAACATGTGGTTTTAGTTCTATAGGTGTGTATCATTATCATGACTAAAGGCTGGGTTATGCTTAATTTATGCTTCCGCGTTGACGCAACGCTGGGGGGCTTACGGACCCTTTACGTCCTTGCGGACCCCCCTTGCGTCCACAAGGGCCTGACGTGCACCTCCCATTGGCTGTGATTGGTCCACTAACTACATCTGCTGGAGACCGCTTTTCCGGTTTCCACTCATAAACACCGCCATGGTGTGATAAATGCTTCGACTGATTGGCGACAACATATACTATATATATATATATATTGCCTTAATTTCTGTAAACTTTTTTTTACTCGCTAGTAATCTGTATGTAATGACCAGAATGGTCATTCTCGTCCCTCTACCGGTGTGACATTGAACATTTCGATACGTAAACCCCACGCAGAACCATCACGGTCTCATGACGGCGTCCGAGCAACAGCGTGGCCATTGCGTGACCACTACGTAATCCCTACGCAGAACCATAACTCAGCCTTAACACGTCATTGACCTGTGAGTAAACCAATGGCACGATGCGAGGGTCCCCTGCACTGTGGAGACCTGCATCCCCGCTGCTGCCCCCACAAAGACCTGCCACCGGGGATCCCCTTTCAATGCCCAGTTCACACGGTGAGATTATGCAGGTGATTTACACTTATAAATGTTCTGCGGGGAGCCACATACTCTTAACACTCCTAAGAATAGACGCCACTGCCACTTCCTAGGGGCGCTTTTATGGGAGGGGGATCCCTAAAAGGACATCCCTCCCTGGGCTTTGGCCTGAGCCTTCACCCCCATGCCCAGCTACCTGAGATCCACAGACCCCCCCCACGCACACACACACACGCACACACAACCCTGGTTATTCCTGGCTCTGATGCCATGACCTACATTTTGTTACACTGGCATTTGTCACAAATGCAGGAACACTCTGCCTGTCCCTCATGAACTGTAACAACTTGACCCATCTAAAAAAATAACAATTACGGTTATTCATTACTACAAGGCAATATTTGTATATTGTGATTTGAATATTTTCCATGATAGAGTTCTGCAATTTCAAATTGCAGAACTGTCTACGCTCTCGGATATATGTATATATACACACACAAATACATATATATTTATTCAATTGTTACAACGCCCCGACCAAGATAGGGACAGAGTTGGTGTCAGTCAGGTCATTCTGCTGCTGACACGGGTCAGAAAGACAGCCCCGCCCCCTGACCCCATGGCCTCACCATGCTGCTACTACTGTAAGATAAGAGGTCTCAGTGCAGTTGCCACTTGACACGATCATCAAGACTGTAATGGACGCCTGGGTCCAGGAAAAGAAAAGAAAACCTGTGTGTGACCCAAGTGTGACACTTAGTTCCATCTCAGTGCCTCGTGTCTGTTGTATAAACTTTAGTTATGATAACAGGCATACATTTACTGGCAGTAAAAAACAAATAGTTGCAGAAAATGATATTCATACTGCCAGGACTTTTCAATCTGGCGGTCCAAATGCTGCCACAGAGACACAGCATTGACAAATCCACAGGGGCTGTAAAAGGTAGACTGCAGCTTATCGGTGCAGTCTGGTTTGGCCCAGAGTACGACCAGTGCTGGACAGTGGTGTTATGGTGGGTTTCTCAACAGGTGCCCAACGTGCGCTATCCTGCCACAGAACGTAGGATGGCAAATGTGTTGTTCAGTGTCCAATTACTCAATGGTTACGGTCGCACACTAAAAAGGCAAAAACACAAATCAGGGTTAGAGAAAAAAAAACGTATATAGGACCAATATATAAAATAAAGATTCATATTTGGGAGGAAAAGCAGCAAATCTTTTTCTAGTTCAATTGAATGGCCGAATGTTTCCAATATTCAATGCCTGTATAGTATACATGGTACAATATACACGGATATCTGTAGTGCAACTTTTGTACTTTTAGCCAGAACAGCCATCTTGGTTACGTCTCCACAAAGACCATCAGGCCAAGTAAACAGCTTACCACAACTAAAAAAAGAAAACAACAGCCAGGGTTGCAGACAAAGCCGAACCAGTAGCATCTAACAGACTGGTCTGTCTGGGCCTGCAAGACCATCCTGTGTAGCCGTGTAATCAACACACTTCAGCCTCTAAAATACCTAGTTTCTCAAAATACACAGCTCCCACTTCCAACAGGGGAGGAGTAGGAAGATGCATTCATCCAAGAAAGCATGAAATACTATACACACACGACACATTTATTTACTTGTTTGGGATTGGCGAAAAATTGGACAGGCTGGATTGTTGGCTAATAATGCTTGATTAGCTCTGCCAGCAAGCATTGAAACAAAGAGCAACCCACCTGTGTGTCTTTCGTAGCAATCTCCCCTGGAGTCGGCCAGTTGTTGGCATCTCCAAAATCTCCAACCTAGGTTAATGTCCAAATGGAAAAAAGAAAACAGCTAAACTAAAACTAAACTCAGACAATAATAAGCATTTTGGCTATTGTATTCAAGTATACCGAACCCAAGACCTGAGGACATTTTTTTAAAAACAATTATAAATGTCTAGGTCGTCCAACCTATATATAGTCTGGATACAAGCAGTGCATTGTGGAACATTAGAATACATTGCGATTAGGAGAACAATTCATAGAATAAGAGTATAAAAGTCCAGTAGAATAGCCTTAGAGCTGTGAGGCAATTGGGTTTTTTAAGCCAGGCAGAAAAGCATCAATAATGGTATGCATGTGTATGCTCTGCACAGCCACCGCACCAGAGCAGGGTGGACCTTACCTTCCCCCCTCGCCTGGGCCTGGGTGGGTTGCCTGCCCTCACCACCTTGGCAGGGCCCGTGGGCTCTGTAGACACAACACATGAAGACGGCTGACATTAGAGCACACTCCGGACACAAAGGGCACGAGGCAGACACTTAACGCATGGTAACATGAGAACCTAGCAGCGGACGGCAGGGCTTCAGATATTACTATCACATCGTGCAATGCTGCTGCCATTTACCCTATTTTGATAAGATAAATACGACATTGAGCGAATCACATATTACAGCCATATCTCAAAAGTATTATTTTAATGATTCTGTGGAAGTGTAACAATAAGGTGAAATATGCTAAAAGTTCTGACATTAGTTCCCCACACATTGGACAAAGAAAACAGATGCAGCATCACACAAATCCTCACCTGCAGAATACAATTAACCGACGTCTATCTGCCCTCCTCGGCTACCATGGCCATGCCAAACGAGAGGGAGGGGGGATTAGATTCACCCTGCATTCCCTTAAGAGGAGCAAGAACCCGTAGTGACATAACTGACTGCACTGGACGGGTGGGGGGGAGGGGACTTTAGTGTCCCAAGGCAGCAACCAGAGAGAATCAGGTAGTCGGTATGTTGAGCACAGGGACACAGACAACATAGGTCTGTAGGAGCCAATCAACATTCACAAGCAGCCTCTCAATGAGGGAAAGTCATCAGTCTGCTCGCCCAGACCAGTCGAAAAATGCCAATGCCATTACACAAACATAATGGATGGACACTTGAAATCTTCACAGATGATTCAGCACAAACTGTACCGGAACAAAGAGCTATAGCCAGCGGGCTTTATGTTCGGAATGAAACTCAACACCATTCACGTCATGTAATGAGTTTGATATCCTCAGAGATTTCACAGATTTTGTTCAGAATGTATTATCTCCCCGTGCATGTGGACTTCTAGCTCAGGGGAATCAACGAAAAAGAGTTGCATACTTCATGTTCATATCAGCATACTATATAATGCTGATACAAAAGCCTTATGGTCTTCCTGCTAGCCATCACGCTAGACCCAAAGGGTAGAGAAATGAAATACTGGCCGGTGCCCCGAGCAGCACTGGTAGGTCAGGGGGGTTTAAGTGGTACACTGTGGGCACACTGTGAACTCACAGGGCTGTTGACAGAAAGTGCAGATCATGGTAATCACATTATAGAGGGGGGCATTGCACTGGTGGACAAAGACACTAAATGAGTAAGACAGTGATCCACTGCCACAGCACTGTTAGGAATCAGAGCCACTGATCGGTGGACTGATTTTATCAACCGATATGGACCTACTACAGACATACGACTGAACATTTGTATTTTGTTAATCAAGACATTACATGGTACACATGTCATTTGTGTTTAATAAAGCACTTCAGTTAGACATACACATGGATATCGGCAAATATCTACGAATATTGGTTGCAATTGGTCAAATGTAAATACATTATCTATAGGCTCTAATGGAAACGACTTATTTTAGCAGCAGCACAACAAATGTTGAAAGAGATGGTGCACCTTTCAAAATGCATAATCTGAATGTGTATGTCCTAAAAACATGGACCTAATGTTAAAGATGGGGAGACCTAACTAAAGATGAAGATTTGAAGTCATCCCATGGCCGAGACGCATGCACCCATGGCCACGTAATAATTTGACAATGTTTAAGATATTGTCTGCATGCAGTTTTTACCCTAGACATGCAATTTGAATGAATGGTGGCGTTAAGATGGCTGTGCAAACATCTGTACACCATGACATGAGCAAGCATGCCTGGAACACACACACACACACACGCGCACACGCACACACACCTGAAGAGACTTGGCTGTCATTTGCCAGTTTGTATAGTAGGTTTATACAAAAACCAGTTGCACAATGGCTCACTAATTTGCGGCCTCGGACCACTTTAAAAAATAAACAGATTCAACATTTAATCAATATAAAGACCGTAATTTAACGTTCATTCCGATGGTGACAATCAAAATACAACCGTTTGAAGGGCAGTCTTAATAAACATAAACATGACAGATTTAAAGGTTCAGAGGTTATGTGATTAATAATTACATTTAAGCACCATGTCCCATAATTATTACTATTTAGGCAATGCCTACATTTTTAGGTTGTGGATTATGGCACTATTCTTGCCACCAAAATCCACATAAAGACAACATTCTGAGGTGAAGTACCATCAGAAAACATGTTTCAGCCAAATACCAATTATATCTGTAATGGAGGTTTTAGTGAAGTCATGAGAGAACGCTACGATGGACTGATCATCCGGTACTGTCCATTTCTCATTAAAGGAACATTATGGGGGATATACCACAGACCAAGTGGAACACAGAACACATTTCTGATATTTTTTCGTAATACTACCACTTAATCTGTGATGTGACATACATTACACATTGGGCATTTACGGTAAATGTATTCTTTATTTGAAAATAACTCAACTTGACACCATTTTTCTGCTTAGTACACAAATTTGCATATTTGTTTGCATTTCCACAATATATATCAAATATGTGACTTTAGAAATGCTGTTTAAACAATTTTCTTTTCAAATATGCATATGTTACAAAATATGCAAACTGGATAAAAATAGGTAACACTGCCTCTTTGGGGAAGTCATATCCTGTTTAGTATATGTCACTTAGGCACTTGATGAGTTAAAGTCAAGCACAAAGCTGTTTAAGAAAGGAGTTTAGGACACTAAAGGTTTTTGTTACACTCATGTCACCATGGGTTCTTATGGGTTCTGGTTAGCTCGGTCCAAATTCATTTGTATTTTGGACAGGAAAGGAATGCGATTACGCAGTCATACAATGTTTAGTATTGTAGCTGTAAATCAGGCTTAATCACATCGTACCACAATCAAATTGAAAATATGACTTACTTATCATCCCATTTGCTTCCCCATCAAACCAAATAGTAATGTTTTACAAATAAGTCCCTGTGCTGATTAGTGAGAATAACTTCCAGCCCAAATGATGCTCGTGCTGGCATATGTAGTTCAAACGACAGCCTGTTTCGTGAGTGGTGAATGGTTTTCATATCAACGCCAGTATGACTGCCCTGTCTCCTCCTCCCCACTCAGCTTTCACATCATTAATGTCGTTCTGTACCCGGTACACTTGCGTAACTACACACTTCAATACAGTAGGTATCACAACACACCCAGTTGGGTTCTGGTCCGCCAATAAACAACAATTAGGAGACATGTGTTCATTGCCAATCGCAAGATCCCAAGCCCACACAATGGAGTCGACTTTTGCGCAATATCTACCATGAATGATATGTTGGAGACACTGTCAAGAACAACCCTCTCGTCTGCCTTCCTGCTTTACCAGCTACGGCCTTGCAGGCCAGAGGATGAGCACAAATAGCAGTCCTTTTCCATGTTTCCAGGTAGTTTTCCCACGCGATGCTAATCATACCCGAGTCGCGAGTCGACCACCTTTTAAGTGGACTCGGACACGGTTCGCTGACCCAAGCTTGTCTACAGTAACACAGTGTTTACACTAATCAAATAAACTGGACTTTGGAGTCAAGTGCACTCTGATCCAGACTTAGGTCCCTGGTGTGAAAGAACCCTTAGTTTCAACATAAGGACGTGTTACATGGTCAGTCCTCGGGTTCTTCAACTAACCCTGATGAAACATTCAACTTCATGACTGCTGCACTATGACAATTGGAAAATGTTTCTTGCTTGGATTTTGCTCCAACAAATTTGCCTGAAGATAGTCCATGGGTTCCATTATACACCATGTCTCATGCAGTGCAGGTCTCCTAAAACTGCTTTTTTACTTTTTTCTTTTTCAGGTCACTGCCAACAAAGGAAGTAGCAGACATGTTACCCAGAACTCTGCTCAAGCATCAGAGTAGACAGTGATAAGCACATTGCAATAGCCATTTGATTGACAGATGTGGGTTTGGATTCAACTCATGCAACTGGTCAATGAGACATTCAATTTCTTTATGATATGCAACTAGATATACTGTATCTAAACCATTCTAAATGGTACTTAAAATACTGTGGGGGGCTTTCATGACCCAGCACACTCTACACACGTTCACGCACCCTGGAGTGTTCGCTGCCACTGGACTAAACATTTCTCTGATAGTGCATCTGCAGCAATTGAATCACTTTCGTTAACAGGCTCTAATTGCATTCATTGATTTGCTGAACAATGTAAAATTCGGCATTTCCACAATGACTGGCTGGCAGCTACCCACTAGGTTCCTCTTAATTAACCAAATGAAAAAGAAATGCACTATTTAGTGTACATTGCCTTGCAAGGAGTGTATAGCACATGCTGCATGCCTTATAATTTTTTCTTCTAAAATGTATCTGATAATGAATACAGAGGTTAGCCATGGTCATGGCCATGTGATGGTGGGGGAGAAATCAATGTTCCAAGTGGATTTATGTATCCTGATCACAATTGTCAATGTGTCTTATGAAGCAGTGATCTAGAATGTAAATTCCTCTGTACACACTTGTTCATGAAAGCGTGTTATATGGCATACAATTCAGTCTACCTATCAAGGCTGGAATATTTTACAAAGTAAGTCAGTGGCCTCAGAGAAGTGTCCTCGCAAACGTGCGGGTTTTGGGTTCATATTGCTGCGGAGACAAGGAATTGCGGTGTTGAGTGCAAGCTTTTCACATCTACAGGGTATATATTTTTTGCAGGCACTGCAGGTGTAATGATGAAAGCACTGAGCAGACAGGAGAGGGGAGACATGGCCGTTCACCTGAAGCCACGTGGTACCTGGGCTTTGGGGTGGCACCGTCCACCCGACACCACGCTACACCTTTCCAGAACACTGCGGTCAACAAGCCAGCGTTAGATACAATCTGCAGTGGCCGCCAGTTTCCACAATGTAATCTGTGCAATCAACTTTTACGTCACTTCCGCCATTCTGAATTACAAATGAATGAAGTCCAATAATCTAATAATCTAGTTGATTATTGGCGTTCCTAGAACGATGTGCTCACAATCCAAGGACGATTGGGTGTGAACAAAACTCTACTATTGATTAAGGATTTATACCTTTCACCAATGTTTTGTGTGCATTATTGTGTGCATTACACATCACAACTAGTCATGTCACACCACGGTACTGCTGGTTCTGTTTACTCCTCAGGGCTACTTTGGATTAAATCAAACAACAAAGACATATCGTCTGTGTGGACCTTTTCTTACATCTTCCACCCCAAGGCCGGTGGATGAAATAGGCAGGAGGCAGAGCACTTCATTCAGACAAAGACGCCGTCAGTTTATATTACGGTTGTATAGTTATATTAGTTTCTAAGAGAGTAACTGGCAGCAATGCCTCTGGTTCTCCTATGAAAGCTAGCATGTACTGCATATGAGAAAGAAATTACTTGGCATGCCCACTTTGTCTCAGAGTAGAAAGGAAGACGCACAAATATATCTTCTGTCCCAGCAGTGGCTCTTTAAACATCTTTGTCATCATCGTTTGAATACCTCAGAGTATAAAACAACACCATAAGAATTTACTTGATCTTAAAATCAAGCAAATGTAAAGTAGCTCAGTGGGTAGAGTGGGTTGTCCACCAGCCGGAGGGTTGGTGGTTCGATCCCCACCTCCAACTGTCCACATGTTGAAGTGTTCTTGAGGAATACATTCAACCCCAAATTGCTCCCCGGGTGCTGAACATAGCTGCCTCCTGCAGCCTATACAGGAGGCAGCTATGAGAACAAATCTTGTTCCCATATGTAAAAAAAATACTGATTGTAAGTCGCTTTGGACAAAGGCGTCTTCTAAATGCCCTAAATGTACATGTAGGCAAACGCAAGACTTAAAATCCTAATGCCACACCTGCAGCCTTTCAAGTGATAGCCCATGTGCAAAGCGATATGTCTACGCCTCATCATAGGAGGAAAAGTACAAATACCCATGTCCTATGTCCAGATCAAGTGTTTTAACCAGTTAATTAGTAATATATCGTTTAAACTTCTATTCATGTAACGTGTTGTTCCTAGACTTTTTCATGAAAAGAATACAAGCCAAACAATTACACAAAAACATATATATATATATATATATATATATATATATATATATATATGTGAATTCTATATTACTATAATAACTTGATTATGTTCCATCAACGGCAAACGAAAAACCAGAAACAAAAAAAAAACTAGAAAAGGCAATCGCTGAAGAAATTGCAATGTGAATGTTGGCTGGTGATAGGCTGACACCAAACTAGGTTGCTGGCTTTAAATAATACACATAATACACAGGTATTAGAATGCATAACATCAGCCAAATTCTTCTGCATTCTCCATCAATGGTTTTGTCATGACTGGATGTGAATGACGTGCATAATCACACTGAACGGAGTGTCCGCAGAGAGCGCTCACTATTAATATCGGCCTATATAATATGTTGGGCTAAGTAGTAGCCTATATTTTGTCAAATTGAATGCGGGGGCTGACATGAAAGGACACACATTGTCGTTCAATTGTGAAGCTGAATCAATTTGTAGAGGTGGGCTATCACTAGCCGGAGGTTGTGCACTGCCTGTTTACCACTGTGGGGAACTGAAGTACAAGTACAATATATGTAGAAGTAGTATTACTACACTAAATACAAAAAAGGTTTTATGAAGAACATGTGTGGTGAACAGTGTTGGGTAGAAACGCGTTATTAGTAACGCCGTTACGTAACGCCGTTATTTTTTTCAGTAACGCGTTGTTTTTTAAAATGCAGTAACTCCGTTCCCGTTACCGAACAGCGAACGCTACGTTACTCCGTTCCTTTTGGTGAGGTTTTACAACGGCACGCAGTTCCCGATCAATAAAGTTTAATTGAATTGAAAAACAAAGCTGTCGCCTCTAGCGTCGCACACGCAATCAAACACGCGCCCCGAGATGACTGGACAGGTCAGTGCACGGCATGATGGCGAGCGAGAAGGGGAAGATCAGTTTCTACTCTTGGAAATACTCAAAATGTTTTCAACTCGAGAGCAAAGGGGAAAACAACATTTCGGTAAGATGTAAACTGTGCCCCGGGTCAAAAATCCTCTGTACGCCGAAAAACAGCAACAGCAATCTGCTGAAGCACATCGAGAAGCGGCATGCACACACCCACACCCCCACCCCCCCCCCCCCCACACACACACACACACACACGCGCGCGCGCGCTCCGAGGAGGCGGAGCGAGGAGGCGGAGGCGTCTGCCTCTCGCACGGCGGCGGCTCAGCGGCGCTCAGCCGGTCGACGTCGACGTCAGAATATTGTTGTCAGTTATTTATATCAGAATGTCTGTATTTGCTTTGAAGCCACTTTAATTTTTGGCAGTTTGTTTTTGAATACCAAATAAGAAAAATAGCCTTGTTTAGCCAGTTTATAGCCTATGGCCTGACTGAAATAAATATTTGGTGTTTGTGTTGGTGCAAAACAGATCATATTGCTTGGATGATTAGATTCAGTGATGTGGATGCAACTGAATTGAAACGGTTGTATTATTTTGTATTATTCAGCATCGGTACAGAACTGAAATGACGGCTATAGGGGGAACTCAATCAATCAACCTTTAGAGCATTGGAAGTACGTTTTACAGTAACTAAAAAGTTACTTTCTCAGTAACGCATTACTTTTTGGTTTAAGTAACTGAGTTACTAACTGAGTTACTTTTTTACAAAGTAACTAGTAACTAACTAGTTACTATTTTTCAGTAACTAGCACAACACTGGTGGTGAATGCTTCCAAGTTCAAGTCATTTAATATCGAATGTGCAGCACTTAGTCGTACTGCACAATGGAACGTTTTGGACAAGGACTCATCCAAGTAGGACAATCAAAGAATTATTTTTACAATATTTCTACATTTTTTTCTACAATAAAATTAAGGTAGCATGGAATAAAATAACATTAATGATTCAGCTAATCTTTTGCCATGCTGTTCCCCATCTGTGCCCCAACATGAACGTGTGCCCAAACATGAAAGATTAGATTTTGTATGTTATTTATTATCCATGTTTCTCAAAATGTTGGCTGAAGCTGCAGGGAGAGTTGTTTAGGTTCAGCCCCTGCCGGCTGTGCTGGCCAAAGAAACACTTGAGGGTATCGCCATAAACAGCTCCACTGTTTTTTGGTACATGCTCCCACTAGTATCAGCAATGCATGACCAGGACGGCCGTTAACACATCAGTAACTTTGCCGTTGCATTTGTCCAGGTGGAATCATAACAGTCCCAGACTTCAGACACTGGGGGAGGTCCTACAAGGGCTCAGTCTCTCTGCTCACTATTCTCTACCTTACTTCTTCACTGACCAGCAATCACTCACCTCCGCAATCAACAGCATTATGGATAGTTGTCATTGTTACTGTGTATATTATAAAGTTAAATAAAGTCTTGCTATTATGAAGTCTTTTTATGGCTGGGACTCCAAAATGTGATAATCTCAGGCGTCTTATTTTCTCTACCATACAGTATTTCAATCCTTCAACAGCGTACAGATGTTTGTGAACTGATCCATGCCTGCCATCCTGGACATTGCGGTTTGTTTGTAGGAACATTTAAAAACCTCGTTACCACGAGAACATGCCGGCTGACATGAGGGCCGGACAGTTGTACATGGTCAAAGTATTTTGTCACCCAAATCCACATATTGCTGTAACTGAACCCGGCCGCTAATCAAACCGCCATTGGAAATGGTAAACATACACCTGGGTGCTCTTCAAAACCTTACTATTTGTTTAACTGAGAACCAGTTAAACGAATGTGCATGCATGTGAGTGCAGCATATTATCAGTAATGCATTTGGATTATTGACAAACTAAATGCATGTTAATGTTTAACATTATAGTATAACAGACATTAAATGATATTGAACGGAAAACATAAGGGGCGTAGACCTAGGCTATTTCTAATTCTAAAATAAGAATACAAGGTGCATGTAATGTAAATACAATAGTCTAACCACCAAGTAAACACTCATGTAGTTTGGACTAGCTATAAATGGCAATATTAGGATGGCAAAAAGAAATAGCTGATAGCAAGAAATGAAGCTGACGTTGACTAACTGGCAAATCGCGCACACATAATAAATACAAAAAAAGG
This sequence comes from Urophycis tenuis, assembly GCA_036785325.1. Taxonomy (NCBI): domain Eukaryota; kingdom Metazoa; phylum Chordata; class Actinopteri; order Gadiformes; family Phycidae; genus Urophycis; species Urophycis tenuis. The sequence continues at coordinate 6,999,456 of JAXIVH010000018.1, read as the reverse complement.
CTGGTCTCACTGGTGGATAAGGGACGTTGTCTTCTAAAATGTAATGAGGTTCAAAAAAGATAAAATTAAGCAAAATTAAGCAACAGGAAACCTTGAAAACTGAAGTTCACTGCACCAATTTGGCATAGTGGTAAAAACAAAGCATGCACTTGCTGCATGCACTCTGTTGCATGCACAACAGAGAACCCATAAAGGGTCTGTGATTTGCCCCTGGACTCTAGTATAGGCAAGTAAAGCTACGTGTCCCAGCTAGGGAAGAGCAATGAGCAGGTCCAGCTGTTAGCTGCTCTTCAGCGTGTGGCCCTCAGAGTAGCTGGGACAGCTGCTGGGAACAGGAGCTTTCTCTCCAGACTGCCACTGAAGCCCCCCAACACGTAGTCCTACCAGGTCAGATAGTGCAGTCCAGCGGTAATGACCGATTTCCATTATTCTACACTGGCCTGGCTTGGCTTGGTGTTAGGGCTTTGACTCTGCATGACATAACAGGGCATAACAGGGCAACCAGCTTGAAGATGTCTTTTTATCTTATGGTATCAGTCTTTATCTGTTGACGTGAGTCTGCAGTCAAGTCGACAACACAACACACACACTCTGTGTAGCCTATTTAGTTTTATGTTATAGCCTACCATAACATTTTAGAGATTTGTTTGACACATTGTTTATATTTGGGTAGTTTCAGACTGACTGAACACAATGATATTTGTGTTGAAGTCCTAATTGAGGGCAGATTTAATTGAGATTAGTCTTATGAACACATTGGAATATGTACACAAAATGCACATATTTCCCTGAGTGGCGCATGTTGTCCATGAGATTAGGAAAAATGCACGTAATATCAATATCTGCGATCCAGTGGTGTGAAATATATTGTGGTTTATTTATTTTTTGTTTTGCAAGCAACCATCATCAAACATACTGAGCTCCTACTCAGTCAGGGTGGACGACTGAGGGTGGGGGGATTAGTTAAGGGTCTGGGTGGGGGGGTTTGTTGGGGGGGCCCTACTAATGGCCTTATGTATGATGTGATGTATGCTAGTAGTGTACTAGCCATGTTTTATATAAGCTTAGCAGTCTGGGCTTTAATGTCGCTATCCGCGGAATTCTATCTGCCGTCATTAAACCTTTTATTTAGACTACATAGGAACAAAATAATAGCAAATCAAACACCAAGATGATCCATCGCAGGCACAGCTTATAAGAATAATTAGCAAATAGTGCAAATAAGCACTGGAAATGCAGGTGCGGATGCATGCTTTGACTTGGAACAGCCAACAAATCGAAAAGGGCCAGTGACTCGTCAAGGTCCATTAGCGAAGGTCCGATGAAAACTAATCCCACCAATGAGAACATTATTGGAGAAACGCCAGTTGTACAGACTTTCTGTGGACCGTACAACAAACGCATTGGCAACTTCTGAATGAAAAGTACAATTACAAGGTGAAGTCAAAACCTGGGGTTAGAACCTGGCATCTCCCCGATTGTCCATCATTTCCACCACTGTGCAAATCTCTCATTTGACCTTTTTGATTTGTACAAACAAGCTTTGACACTGCTTGGGATATTCTCTGCATTTTCTATCGCGTCCATGCTTGCCAGCCGTGACAGTCAGCTGTCGTGGCTTGCAGAGCACACACATGGCCAGGGGCTACTATTAGCATTAGCTTAGACAACCACCCCCAACTGCAGCCGGTGGGCGTGCCCCACCACCCATTTGAGAAGCTCTGATGTTGAAACGACTGGATGATAAGTCAATATGACCTTTTATTGACATCTTCAATTACCAACCTCAATGAGTTAATATTAGGATATAACCCAAAATGAATGAATTAATCAATTAGTTATGCATCAACATGAATATATATATATGTATATATTTAGACATGTATGCTTGGCTTCACAAATGTTGCTTGCCAAAGCGCTTACACTCGTACAGATAAAGCATCAGCATTTAACCCTTTAAAGTCAATGGATAATAGGTTGAATGTGCATGGTTGTTTTACTGTGAAGTGTTTTTTTATGCTCAGAGCTATTCCTTTAAATGAGTGGAACAAAAATCAAAGTGTTAAACCTCAGTCAACACAATAATACTGAACACCATCAACTGTGTTCAGACAACAATACTGAAAGACAGTGATTTCAGGGCCAAATTGTTGCAGCACCAACACAATCTAATGTATCAATGAGTAGTGCTGTTGCACAACCCTGTAGCGTGTCCTCCATGCAGGCAGACTGACATAAAATCCTCGGAGCAGGAGTGGCGAAAGCAGAGTAAGAGAGGTCCATCCACTAGAACCAAATATGGAGCAAACGACATCCAGACAAGTGCATGCCAGCAGACAGCCTTGCCTGCTAGCCAAGACAGCTGACACACACACAGCTTTAAGGACTCCTCGCTGGTGTCACATGACCAGCGTAATGACATCACCTCCTGCAGAGTACAAACCTCACGACCAAAGAGAGGAGATCAACAGCTTGCAAGAGTGAGATGTCCAGACCTGATGTTTACCCCGTGCAACTTAACTACCGTTAGCCATTGGTATTTTCTACATACACGTTTTTTTGTTAACAACTTAGGTCATTAGAATAAAGTTATATGGTTTTGGGTTGGCACAGAATAGCTAGAGATGTAGCAAGACCGAACCCAGTATTGAGTTTGATCACAGTAAATATAGGTAGGACAGTACGAATGGTATAGAAAGGACACGGAGTATAAATGTACCCTGCAGTACTCATTTCTGCCAACCGTTCAAGTGATAGATTAAATGTATGTGTGAGGAACGATGTTGAGGCACTGTCAGTAAAAAAAGAGAAAGATCACAGATGCAAAACCCACATTTTACAATTTATTCATCAAGGTCATATTTTCTAATGATTGTAAATGGATGGAGTGTGTGTGACAAAAGTGCCATGCCAATACAAAGCTAAAAAGCAGCACAAAAGGGGTGTGACCAAATTTGTAAGGGTGCCACCCAATGAAAAAGTTAGCAGCACCAGTAGAAGTTTGCATTGAGCCCTGAAAATGAATTCATATGTTGGAAAAAAGGATTTCTAATACCGCCCAAGCCTAATCCCTACCAGGTATGTATTGCTCGGTAAAGGTATAGGACTGAACCATATACCAAAGGCCTTAGAGAAAGAGTTGAAGTAAAAGACAGGGTTCATGGCTTGTTCACCAATCAGAGCATTCACGTTTCATAATTGAATAAATGAGATGCCATCAATGTCGACTGTATAAAGTCATTCCTTCACTGCCCGTTAATCGTGTTTGTCTACATATTTGGTTATGATGGCAGACCAACAATATTCTAATACACAAGTGTTTCCCAATGCCAATGACCCACACCCTTGGCAAGTACATACACTCCTCCCTCTAGACACAGACCTCCACAGGACCCGTGGTCCTATCAGGGTCTGCAGAAACACCGCCAAGAAGCTGATAACAATGTATTACCGCTGCAGAATCTCCTATACAGACCACTCTCCCAGTACTGCTCAAGTTGCATATATACCAACAGGGCTGTACACTGCAACAATTTTCCCATACGCCATAAAAAACTAAAACTATAACTACAATATGTATATGAGATGAATATGAAAAAGATATGATACCAGCGTATCCCACTTGCAATGTTATATCTGTGAAAATTGGCAAAATAGAACAAGAAAACAAAGGTTCTTGCCATGGCCTATAGGACCAGTTTCTACCTTCCCAGGACTGGGTTCCCAAGCCGTCAGGCAGCAGCACTCTATAGAACCAGCCCTCAATATTTATACACAGTGGATTACAAAGTACCCGGCTCTAAACAGCTTGACTAAAAAACTATAGGAATTGAAGGCAATAACTTTCACACTAATGCAAGTGGTTAGTTGATTTAAGTATCATAGTGCTTTATGGGTCTACAAGATTTACCCAAAATAATGATGATCCACATAGCTTAATGAATGAATGAAGGAATTTATGACCATTATATGTCTAGATTGTTGCCATGCTCATTACTTAATGTTATTGGGTTGATTGTTTTCCTGGATTACACTTTCTCCGTCTCCGTTGATCCTTAGGTCACATTTGTTTTTTAGTTGCACACCATCTGTCCCTGTAGGTGTAATTATTGTTATTATTATATATTGGCTTTCATCAACTAAACATTCATATGCCAAACCATAAGGAGTGGCAACAGTGTATTTCTCAACTTTCTCCACAATAAGTAAATAAATGTTTTGCCCAATAAAACATGTGTAATGGTACACCTGTGTGCTACTCAATGTGCTTCTGAAATCTTTAGCCTGCTAGCGCTGGTGCTACCACCTAATAAAGTCAGCATACAGCCCACAGGGTTTCCCACAAAGAAGGTTAAGTGCAGGGGCAATGTTTGTGAGAACAAGCACTACTGCTTGTAGGGCTTCACCCAAAAATGTGAAGTTGAATCGTCATTCTGAGTTCAGAGAACTAAATTTCTCCAAAAACGTGCATTTAAAAAAGAAAAAGGAAATTCACGTGCATTATAATCATCAAATCAAACAACTTGGAGGCCGCTGTAAGCAGGTTTTGAGAGTTTGAAAGAGAGCAGAGGAGAACAACTTTTTGAGAAACAAACCCCCAAAAAGATGCTCCTCTCCCCATGTTTCTCATTGAGAAGTGTTGCCTTCATGCACCTGTGGTGGAGTTAAACTATGTACCTGACAGGCAAGCTGGAGACCCGGGAACGATCAGAAGAACAGACGCTCTGATTGGTTAAAAATTAGGGGGCAGTGATCTAAAAGATAAATAGTCTTGTACAGCACATGCAGTCACCTAGAAACAGATACCTACATTTAATGCAACAGAAAGATGCATCTCACGCACCAATACCTGATGGATGATTACGCCATCATTAACAAATAACACTCAAATAACTCTTACACCATAGATAGCCTCCAGCACATTCTAATAGGCCTATATCCATTGCATAAGGCCTACATAAGCCATGGGTTAGCAACCCTAACCCTAGCCATGGGTAACAAAAAATATTGGTGGTAATAATGGTTATATTATACGTTTGCTCTAATGAGAGTTCAACAATCGCGAATCCCGTATTGATTACCACATTTCTGTTGGTTGCCCTCTCAGAAGATCAAATCAGAGGGGGTGAGAAGCTGGGTGTCATTGTTTTGCAGCTCAGAGATAATGGCGTCAACACCCTCCTTGGGGGATGGCAGCTGGTGTTTGGTAGCCCTGCATCTTGGTTCCTAATCGTTTTCCTTTTAGAATCGCACCAAAGTTTATGATGAATGACTGCCGATACACGTGTGTGTTTACTTGCTTTTCAAGCACACCCAAGTTAACACTGACAGCATCTGCTGACAGAGGCCGGGCCAGCAGGCTGCAGCATGTGCAGTAGTGTTGTTGAGGTTACCAGCGTTACCAGCGTTTGATGTGCCACCGGGACTTTCATTCACACCGCCCCCATCGTCATCTTGCTATTGGCATTCGGCCCATCTATGTTTGTCAGATGAAAAAAAGTATGATATTGCAATATTTATTCAATATTCTAGGGTTCTCCCCAAGGATTTTGTTTCCCTGTTGTGGCACTCCCACACTGCTGCCATAGAGGCTGTGGCAAGAGAGGTAATTATAAAGAAAGGTATTCATCATGAACGTATTTAGCACTTATTTCAATGTTCAAACAAAAGGGAAAAAAACAGGTAGCAATATTTTTTTTTCCTTTTCTGGCAATCCGTCACCCACCAAAGTGCCTCCAATATCAGGCAACATTACGTCCACTCATTAGGCCTGAGTGGGGCACGGCAGAGCCTCAGGGTTCCAAAGACACATAGCGTCCATAGCAGGCCCAGAAGAGTAGTTACTCCCAATTATCACTGAGCACTGGATCATTGTGCCAAGTTTTGATTAAAGACCGGACTAGCATTTTTCATATTTTTATCTTCATGTTGGAGATGCCAGTCCAAACCTGCAGTCTCATGCGTCTGCATGTTTACATTTTGTTGGATTATATCATGGCATTTGTTGTCAAAATAGAAACATATAGAAACACATGAATAGTGTCTGGAATCGAGTTGTGTGTGATGGGTTCTGTGTATCCGGGCTTGTGGAGTCCATACTTAGTGAAGTTTAAAAGGAACAATTGTGTATGCAGACAAGCTGATAAGCACTCCAACAAGTTCTCACAGAGCACTCTGCCAGTGTTTCTGAAGCGTCCATGTCTGTGCTGTCACATGCAATACGTTCCAATAGATCCCTCCGAGAGAATGGAAACGTCTCAATCAGCTCCTTGTTGTTGGGCAACTCCGGTGGCTCCCTTCCTTCTCAAAGGACGCCCTCCTGTCTAAATGTCGGCTCCTTGTGAGTACCATGTATGACACGCGTCACCGTGAAGCTGTGTAGTTACTATAGAAACGGCACACATTTTTGTCTTCATGCCCATTTATGTTACCGGGTCGGACTTGCAGAGCCGAGTAGGGGCCGATCCGGCTGAAGACCAGGCCCTGCTAATGAAACCGGCCCCCGGACCAGACTGAGGGTTGATGTCATTCTATTAACTAGACAAACTTTGACATGGAAACTCAAATGGGGATTTAGCAGGGTTTGCTTGGCTGTAATGTAACCCAACAATGCCATCACACAATTTTTTTGTTTGAATTGTGAAAGAATTACATACAAAATTAACACAAAACTGACATAAATACATACAGCTAATAAATATATACAGTGCAGGGCTCCCACATACCAGTAAAAACAAGTAGGTGGTTCCTTATAATCTTGCAAATCCTGCGGCCTCGCAAGGTAGGTTCTTTCTCTGCTTCTTGCCATCTTCTAAAACTTGCCAAGTCATCTATTCTCTCAAGCAAGCACCCTACAAATACAACCCCATCTTGCGTTGTTTTTCGACAATGGTAACTGTAATTGCATTAGAAATTCATTATCGCACAACAAAATGTTGGTATTCCTAAGAGGGCCTTTATGGGCATGTTGTTCTTAAAAAAAGAGAAAAGTCTACTGACATGCTAACTACAGGGCTAGTTACACTGTGCTTACTAGCTTTCAAAGTTGGTGTTTCCTTTTTGGCACTCAGGTATTACATCATATTGTTTGTTGATCTGATTGGTAACGGTGATGGACAGGGGGAAAAGAAATGAGCGACTGGGCTGTTGAGCCAACACCAAGGTGAGAATACCTCTGCAGGGCAAACGTGGGGCAGGTTGCAATGCAAGGGTGTGAGCCCCTGTTGCTTCGCCCAACACCTCGTAAAGCAGGATACCAAAAGAAAGTGTTGTGTTGAATCACAAAGGATGCATCACACCTTAATCAGATTTCCAATTCATATCTTATAATATTGAAAGAATAAAGCTTCAAGAAAAAAAACAATTCCTCTACTAATTCAAGGAATATCATTGCCCATCTATGGTTCCTAGTACTGGGGTAATTGGCTTTCTCTTGAATTCAACCAAAAACAAAGTTGGCTTCATTTGCACTTTGTGAACGTTTCTGCAGCCATTATAGGAATGCTAATGTATCCAACTGAACCCATTGGTCTCGCCAGACCTGTTTTATTTGACCAGGATTTCAACACAAAAGTCACCATACAGGACAATCTTACCTTCTTCCAACTAACAATCTAAATATGAGCCATGACCGTAACAATGAAATTGATGAAATACCATATTTGATTACAATATAGTTTGACCTTTAAGAGGTCCATAAAAACACATTTTGAGCAGTACATTCAGATCCCAGACATATTTATCTTTATAGAATTTAATAGTATGTATATAGTGGTGTATAAATTGTTTTTTGGTGGTGGTGCTCTTCAGGGTGCATAACATTAAAATATTTTCTGGGTTTATTGCATTGCTCAAGGACACTGAGAACACATGTTTACACAAATTAGGTTATGTGATTTAACTTCACAAGGGCACATGTTTGTGCCCTTGTTCTGACTTCTGAAAAAAAAAGTTTTGCACTGAATAGGCAGGAGACATTTGCAGATTGGCTTTCTTGTTGCATATTTCTGTTTTAGGAAAATATGCTTAAAGTATCACATTCAAGCATGATGTGTCTGTGACATGCCAGTAACTAGATCAACAATAGCAGTTGTCACTTTACATTATATTTCATCAGTTGACTGTAATTCCACAAAGCAAAGCTTCAGAATTGATTGTCATTCGAATCACGACCAAAATAATCTCGTGAGATCCTTTACATGTTTATGACAACCATTGATTTGCATTAATATGTAGTTATTTACAAACAGCGGAATACATTACAAAGCCATGTCTGTTTGTCTGCAAGAATATATTCCGTTTCCCTTATTTGGTCATTCTAGACATGATACCCATGGTACAACCTTTGAATACATCAATATTGACTATAACTTGCTAAACATCAACTTCTAAGTGACTCAAATAATAATAAACTGCCTACCTACCAGCAGTGATAAACAAGTTGTTTAAACTGTCCTTCAACGAGGCAGGGGAAACATTTTTGTACAGTAGTTTAGCCAACATGTAACAAATATAAACCAAAATAAATATCCAACAAACATCTGTATGTCAATGGTGGGATACTACAGATGTTCCAGCGGGTGGACGTGGGGACATCATGGAGGAAAACACGCATGGGAGTCGACACCACGTCGACTCTGAAGCACACCACGTTGCCAATGCAGAGCAAGTGGAATCATGGGATAGTTGGACAGTATCCTGCTCACGTCTACAGCAGCAATTCTTTAAGTGTATCAAATCACTGTCAATGAACTAACATTCGCTACATTACCTTTTACAAAATGTTTGACAAACTGGCCATGCGATCATTCTCGATTCACGCAAGAAGTCGTTATGAATGTAGTGTTTTGTTGGCTAGTTAGCATAGCAGGTTATGCATTAACGACAGCTAATCATATCGTCGCTGCGTTGAGAATGGCTAAATCGCACACTAACTAGCAAACATGCTCAAGGCACGAGTTGTTTTCATTAGATAAGGTTCAACTACTACGTATCAAAAATCCCGCAGACTGGACGATAGCGGCATTGTCCCCGTGCTTTTAGTGAGGAACACGTGGAGTGAACACGTGATGTTCACCAAGAAGGGTATTCGTCTTAATGCCAATAGCACACCCGTTTTAGGCTGATCGTTCAGGCTGTAAGTACATAGCCATGTAATAATGCCTATCTAACTGACATTGTGTCGTGCAATAAGAGAAGAGTGACAATTTGGCGTCAATTAACCACGGCTAAGCTAACCAACTAAGAAGAAGGCCTTGCAGTATGACTAGGCCAAGAGGGGACTTTGAGCTATTGTTAGCTAGCTCGGTAGCTAGGCAGACAGCATTCAGACCCTCCTCGGATACAATGCTGGACATCAAATGTTCCACCAACAGCCAAGCACGTCGCATTCAGAACATGCAAAAGAAGAAATAAAAACATGCACATAAGAAACGGTGTTGTCACCGTTTAAATGGCATGTATGAGGGTGGGCGGGCTGTTTGCAGGAGTTTACATAGAGCGGACATTGAGACTAGGCTTTTAACAGTTGGAACGTAGATGTTGAAACCATGCACCAGGTTTTTACCAGAACATAAAAACGATCGTTTTTGACGACACCTACATTCCCAGAACAGCGCCATTGACACACAAAAGACAACTGTTGTCGTCGAATCCAACCTATAAAGCTGGTGGGTGAAATATTGAAGTTGATTGGATTAGACAAGTCTTAACACCCTTGTACCTGGCTAAACCCTGTCGCCACACAAACTGCAGCCACCTCGAACGTGATGTTGACCATAGTACACTACTTTATGTGTCTTTTGCACAAGTTCTATGTTTTATCACTATAGTCAGAACTGGGAATAGCACATTTCTCCCATATATAGTAAAGTAACTAACCAAACAGCAGTCGACCAACAAGAGACCAAGCTTGCCAGTGGGGCCATAAACTCCAAACTGGAGCTCCGTGTAACAAAAAATGACCCTCGACAGCTTGTTTGTCATCAAACGGCTGGAACGCATAGTCACCATCATATTTCGTACAGCAAGACAAAACATCATATTAGGATACAAACCATGAGCTTGTCCATTCACGTTGACCACGGTTACCGCATTCATTTTCTTAGTCCATGGGTTCACCTTGGGCGGGGGAGCCTCAGTAAATTCCTTTTGGTTGCCTTTAACAGTGTCCTCCGTTTGGTTGTTAGAAACCATTTGATCTATGTTGTCTTTCACTTGACTGTTGCTCTCTTCTTTTGCCTGTTTGGAGGTTTGCTCATTGTTTGCAATCTCCGGTTCTGGGTTGTCTGTCTTGGAGCTGCTCCCCGCATCGTCAGTACTCGCCTGCTTCGCCCCTTTCTCCAAACACACCTCATCGTGGAGCATTTTGCTCGCATGTCCATGCTCCTCTTGCTTGACAAGGGGATTGTTGGGCAATAGAGCCTCCACCTGAGTGGCCATTTCCCCCTTTCCTCACGATAACCCCAAATTCGCCTTCAATTTAGGAACGAAAATTAAGTATTCGGTGGAATCGACTTGTATCAGTCGCTTCTCCACTCCACCCCTAGACCAAATAATCTTCAGTCTAAGACGTAGAGTGGTAAATGCTAAATTAAAACATATAAAACGCCCGATATTCTCTCAAAATTACAACCTTATCTCTAACACTAGTAGCAATATGGATGATCCCCACCACGCGATAGAAGGGTGCGCGCACGCACGACGTAAGGGGAGTAGCCACGTAAAGTGGGCGCGCGCAAGAGGGCCGAGGCTACGGTGACGTTCGTCTCGCCCTCCTGGAGGAACGCGTTTGTAAATCCACCAGAAACCTCCGAATGCCTCAACACAGATCCCACACAGAAGCACGTGTCTACAACCAGACGAGCACGTGTGCTCGAAAGCTCAAATTACACATTTTCTTTTCCATTTTTAGAATATTATAAAATCTGTATTGGATGCTCGATGGGATACGAATGTTGTGATTGTCATTGCTGTATTACACAGTATATTAAACATTATGACTGTTTGGGAAATTATTTGATAGAAGCCATTATGTTGGCAATGTGTGCGTGTGTGTGCGTGTGTGTGTGTGTGTGTGTGTGTGCATATTGTGACTGCATAACAGTAGGCCAGATGTTGGGCGCATGTAACAAATTCTCCAGCAAAGGGATGCGTGTTGTTAAGGTTTTGTCTAGTATGTAAAGGCTGCTATGGACACAGTCAAGCCACATCAAATCTCATTTACACTTTAATTCCACTTTTACAAACATTTAGAATTAGAATTGTGTCACATACAAAATTCTATCAACAAATCCGGTATTGGTGTTGTTTATAGAAATATGATGGGTATGGACAAGATGTTCATTGCATCCATACACAGTCAGAATTCAGGTAATTTTCTGGCATATTGTGTAATATAATAATAACAAAAGTCTGTTGTTATATTTTACATAGGTTTATATTATATATTTATATATTCTAACACTCTACTTTACGTAGAGTGTCTGTCTCTTCTTTCTTTTTCCCCTGGAGTATTGTAACAAATGCAATTTCCCTCAGGGATCATTATGCCTGTCTGTCTGTCTGTCTGTCTGTCTGTCTATCTGTCTTGAAGGTGACTGTATAATTGCAGCATGCAAGGACCATGGGTGATCATCAATGGGTGACCTTCATTATGTTTATTCTTAAAGGAAATGCAAAAGATGAATTGAAAGAAAACAGATAGCCTGCTATATTTTGGTGGATATTAGCTAAAGAAGACAGCACTTGTTTTCTTGGAAAAAGTGTATTCAGCTGCGTGACTGGAGGATTTTAAGGGTCAAGGCAAATGTGTATCTTTATAGACATACAGTTTAGAGTGCTGAGTATGTTAAAATTGCCATTCAATATGTTATTAGTTAGTTGTTCAAGTCTTTATGCTGCTTTATGCTGAAAAAAGAGCCTTACTGTAAATGTCTCCCACTCCCAGGGGGAGGCATTGCAGACATCGCTTCAGCAGGATGGATGTCAAGTTAATGCTCATGCTCCAACCAAACGACAACGCCAGCCAAAATCATGATCTTGGGAATAGTGGTCGGTAAGGCTTGTAGCATATCCTAGTAGTTATTTTGATTTTTGATTTTTTTGTTTGATTCTACTGCCAGCATGAATGAACATCTGTGTTTGTATCAGCACCACCTTGCTGCTCCGTTCAAAGTTCAATCACATCCTGGTTTTTAAATACCACCTTTGGTTTAGTAGTGACAGCAAGACCTTCTAAGCGAGCGAAGCAAATAGCAAATAGTCAGATTTCATCATGCTTCCTAAAACAAACATGCATTTGTCTCTGGTGAAAAAAAGAAGTTTGGCCCATTTCTGGAATGATCTGACTGATCTTTCAAACAATGATGTTTATTTATAAGTTCACATGTGTGATTCCCAAAAAATGAACAAAATAAATGTTGCTGTGTTCAATTGATCAGTCTTTGACTCTCTCTCGCTCTCTCTTTTTCGCCTGACCAATTTTTTAATGCATTTATTCAAAACAACCATGGTAACACGGTAACACAGTCACACACACACACACACACACACACACACACACACACACACACACACACACACACACACACACACACACACACACACACACACACACACACGCACAGTAAGTAGCTCCACTCTAGAGCTGTTACTCATACTGTAAACATATACTCTGTTTGGGACTGAAACACCTATAAAGAGTAAATAAATAAAATATAGTGGAAAATAATCCATTGAGACAATAATGTCTCAATGTACTTGAATTTTAGAAAAAAATGAGAAGGAAAGATAAACATTGGTGTTGGTGTGTCACCCTTACTCTCCCCATCTCAGGAATCTCAAGAAGTCTCTTTTTTGCCACACTAATATTATAAGCAGTTTTGCTTGTCAACAAAAAAGATCCCCTCATCAACTTGACCTGAACTTGCTAGAAGTCAATAGTGAACCTCAAGCCACAATGGCTTACACACTCACCCATTCCATCCTTGAAGGCAACAACACCATGGTCATAGAAACACAACCCAGACCCAAGACAAACCATGCACACACACACACACACACACACACACACACTGGCGCAAACAAAACACAGCAAGCCACGCATTAACACACACACACACACACACACACACACACACACACACACACACACACACACACAACACCATACTTTCACCCTGTCCCCTATTTGGGCCCCTCATTGTAAACACTGTGATATTTGGTACGGACGGCAGAATCCCATTCTTTGCAGATGATGACATCAGTGACATGTAAATCTCTCTGGCATTGTCCAGTCCTCTGGAGCTCTTTAGCACCGCCGTCGCCAGCCAATCGCCAACCAAAAGCCAGTGGGCCCCAGGAATAAAAACTCAAGTCAGCAACTGGTCAGCAATTCACAATAGAAAGCTGGTAAATGGCAGAGTAAGCAAGACGAGCAAGCCTTGTTGACCTGGGCAAGGATGATGGACTGTGGATATATTCATATAGATTTATACACACATATATACGTGCATATATGTGTGCGTGTATATATATATATATATATATATATATATATATATATATATATATATATATATATATATATATATATACTTTGAGAAGCATCTGGCAACTTGGACAGAACAGTACCTTGAAACATGCACACAAAACTTACTCTCTTTGAAACGGAACTAGTGTAAACCATGGCATGCACTAACTTGTCAGGTTGCTATTTAAAAACCCTGTGAGCAAAAGCTGTACTCCTTCAAATTCTCTTCCCTTAAAGGCCTGCAGCTGTAATTTACGATGCAAACGGGGGAGGTGTAACGATGTCAGACGGCATCATGATTGCATTACAGTGAAGCTCTCAGACCTGATCATATGGAAGTCCTTTTGGGCTTAACAATAGCACCCATGCATAGGTGCTGAAGTTAAGCCCAGAAATGTAGTGATAAAACATGCTGCCATACATGCGCTTTAGGTCAAGTCATGTTTTCCTAAAAACAAAATAATATAGGTATACATTTTCTATACAACCCCCCAGGGCCAAAAGGCTCACCGTGACCTTAATCCAACTGTATTACCAGGCAGTTCATCAGACACACAAGAAAAACACATCTCAGCAGAAAAAAAGGATTGTACAAAATATGTTTTTTATTGTAATTGTAACAGCTTCAATGAGTACAGTGACAGTAACTACTTCATTAGAGAAAGGACCCCAAACTATGACACAAAAGGAGAGTTGCAAAGATGAGACCATCAATGAGTTAACTATGTTGAAATTATATATATATATATATATATATATATATATATATATATATATATATATGAAATGGAATGGAACTCTGATATCAGTGTTTAAAATACAATCCTTGGTCAAATGATCAGTGCAGTGCAGAAACTCCTCAGAAACATTAAACTACTTTAAATAGATGTGTGATGAACTCTTCAGAACACTGAGAGCAGATATAAACCAATGGAAAAGCCGTGGGAAGTTATCAGATGCTTGGTAGGGCTGTCCCGTAATCAGCCAGTGTAAGAGCAGTGTTTCGCCTCTCAGGATGGGGTGTGACCTACATGGGAATGACTGATAGCACTCAAAGGGTTGTCCATGCCTGCCCTCGCAGAAAGTATAAGAATGTTTACAGACTACTGGCCCTTACACACACACACACACACACACACACACACACACACACAGACAGACAGACAGACAGACAGACAGACAGACAGACAGACAGACAGACAGACAGACAGACAGACAGACAGACAGACAGACAGACAGACAGACAGACAGACAGACAGACAGACAGACACACACACACACACACACACACACACACACACACACACACACACACACACAAGAGCATATGCAAATGCTCACCATCCACACGAAATGAAACATCAGCTATATCATAGAAATGTGTTTGTCTTCTGACTAATTACTTTAGTAAGATGACAGGAACGGTTAACATCCCAGTGTCACCAATGATGTCACAGTGAGTGGAGCCACAATACAAAACATGTGAACAAGAACAATGTTTCAAATACGTTGCTAGGGTGTCACACACACACACACACACACACACACACACACACACACACACACACACACACACACACACACACACACACACACACACACAATAGAACACTATTATGAATGAGCTTGTTTTATGGTACGTGGTATCACTTATAAAATGTGTATATAAAGTATTTCTGTAGAATAGAGATCGGTTGTCTTAAACATTTTAATGTTGGTCTTACATTATTATAATTGCATAAAAAGAAGTTAAACCTTAATGGTAAATGTAGGATCAACTTTATTCCAGTTAATCAAAACGAGTAAATACTCTAGTAAATACTAACTCTCAGCCATTCAGCGCTTGCGCAAACACTTGTTGAACATTGGCGATTGAAACAGCTTGGACGATCCGGTTACCAGAGGAAAGTGAAGGGCAGAAGGTTCGGTTCATTGGTGGCTCTATACCACCATCTAGTGGTTAAATAGGATTTCCATTGTAACATATGCGAGATACCTGTTGGAGTTCGTAAAATTTAATGCGGAGTGTCTATTCGTACCCTTGGTACTGTGTCTATCGGTTTGTTTGTTGATTACGAAGTGGTCAACTCTTGCTTTACAGTTGCAAGCTTATTTCTTTCATTTTGGACTGGATACCGGTATTTGCATGCCATTTTGCAAGTGTATCAACTTCTGAATGAAATTAGTCTCATCAGTGTAACAGTAAAGTTGTGTGTTGTATAATTTTAAGATGTAGTTGGCATGAGATAAATTCTTAGTGGTGAGCAGTAGGCAGAGGATGTAACAAAAGCAAAAACTTCGGATGTTTGTGTTTACTAGTCAGTGATTCTTACATACAACAAAGCTTACGTGGATTGAACTCCTGTATCATAAAGTTTCAAATTCAATGCCTCTGATATTCTGATTTGGAGAACACGTACACATTACATCTGAATCTAGCAATAAGTCAAAGATTAAAGTAAGTTGTTTTAATTGCTGTTCTTGTATTCCCAATGCTATCCTAGGCAATCATGGGTGTTTACAAATGTATTTGAAGAATCTGATCACAAGATCCAGTCAGAGTTACCTTGTCTGCAGCACTTCTTTTTTTTAAATAATTATTATTACATTGTGTGATCAATATGCTAGGGTAAATGCACAGGGGTGAAAATAGCATACATTATATTTGCACAGGGGGTGGGGGGTGTTAATAGAACACATTGCTGTGTGTACCAGGGTGCGAATAGCGTTCACTTCTAATTGCACCATGGTGCAAATAGGCCTACTGATAATTGTACCAGGGGTACAAATAGCCTCACCCAAAATAATGTAGTTGGAGGGACATTGAAATGATTAGCTCGATATGGTTTTAGATTTCGAGGTTTTGATTGATTGGAGCAATGAAATAACATGACCTAAGCTATATAAGCCTGTAGCATAACCTGCACACACACGGAGAGACGTTAAGAGTCTCTTTTGTGTTAGCAATTTTCTTCTTTCCCGGAGAGAGGTGCTGATAGATAAATTTGCTGATGCTTATCAATCCAAAAGCAGCAAGACAAGGACATTTTCAAAGGTTTAACTGTATATATAGGCCACCCCTTGAACAATTAGATTCCTACATTCAATGAGGCACTGTCAAGGTGACTGCGCCATTTGTCGAGGTAGCTGCCTCTGTTGGTCAGTTGGTTGTGACTATTACCACTCTGTGTTGATTGTGCAGACCTATGAATTGAATGCTGTTTGCAGTGATGGTGGTGGTAGCATCAATTGATTCTACCACAATAAATGAGGCCTACATTAAGCATATTAAAACATTAAGCGAATGCATGTGTCCGCTAAGATATAACTGTCATCCCTGTATGTTGTATAGTTTTTGTTATTTCTAGGCAGGCACTTTGGACATAATGTGCCTATATGCCTATATTTAGTTCTGTAGAGTCCTGTTGTTGGTAAGGTGTGCTTGGAACTTGTTCTGGTGACTTGCTTACTGTATTTACAGCATGAAGTGTTTCACCTTCTTATGACAAATGCACTTATTGTAAGTCGCTCTGAAGAAAAGCCAAGTGACCGGCCAAGTTGATCAGCTCCTGAGCAAGCTCCCGAAGCCATCGAAGGACGGCTTCATGCAGCGCAATACAAACAGCTCAAAGCCATACAACCTTTGAGAGCTCACTGGCTCCAGGTAAAGGCCGAAGCTCAGAGACTGTCCAGCGCTAACGGACTGAAGGGCCACAGGCCCCAAAAAGACAAGCAACCAGCTTGTCTCAGTTTATTCAACAAGTCAAAATCTTCCAACAAGACATCAACCTTCAGAGATATTTCGGTCAACGGCCAAGCAGCAAAACTTCAAGAGGATCTGTCTCTTCTGTAAGAATGCAAAGAAGTGCTTCTTACAGTGCCCAGACGTCGTGGTGGAGAAGTGGATAGCACACGGCGAGCGTGCGGCAGCACCAACCCGAGATTGACCCAAGATGTGTGACTTGTGAAGAATATTTAAGGAAATAAATGTTTGTCTTCCTTATTGTCATGCATGACCTCTCACATCTGGTGTGTGTACGGTCACGCAGCTGACTGCAAGCTGCAGCAGCTACAACATGGCAGCGAGGATGTCTGCAGCTGCTCTTCCATTTGTCATAACATTTGGCTAGACAGACAGACAGACAGACAGACAGACATACTTTAATGACTGTCTGGCTGTCTGTCTGTCTGTCTAGCGACTTTCACTTGGCTATAATAACTTCATATAAAACAAAGGCTAAATGCAACGTCTGCGGTATCAAAATATAGGATGCTGGATCGACCTTATCAAACTTTATCAGGCACCAGAAAACGCACCCGGATAAGTGAAAGTCACTTGGTAATGCAAAAGTTACATTAGCTTGCTACCAGCTTTGTCGCTTAGGAAAGAGAACTTGATTAGATGGATGATGGATGTTTGCTGAATATTTTGAAAGGATGAGCGAGAGTCTGTTTGGAGCCTGGTGGAGGACTTTGTGCAATGGTGCCAACGCAACCACCTGCAACTCAACACCGCCAAGACCAAGGAGATGGTGGTGGATTTCCGGAGGTCTAAACCCGCCCTGCTGCCAGTCTCCATTGAGGGGGTCAATGTGGAGGTGGTAGATACATACAAGTATCTTGGGGTACTTCTGGATAACAAACCGGACCGGTCTGCTAACACAGACGCAATCTACAGGAAAGGACAGAGTCGGCTGTACTTTCTGAGGAGGCTGCGGTCATTCAACGTCTGTAGCAAACTCCTTGTGATGTTCTACCAGTCTGTGGTCGCCAGCATCCTGTTCTATGCGGTGGTGTGCTGGGGAGGAAGCACCAAGAAGAGGGATGCCAGACAACTGGACAGGCTGGTGAGGAAAGCTGGCTCTGTGGTGGGTGCTGAACTGGAGTGCATCACTTCAGTATGTGACAAGAGGACCCTGACCAAACTGCTCACTATCATGGACAACGAAAGGCATCCGCTGCACAGCACCATCACTCAACAGGAAAGCACGATCAGCTGGAGACTACGCTCACTGACATGCAGAACCGACAGACTGAGCAAATCATTCATCCCCAGGGCTACACAACAATATAACATGTCAATGAAAGGACTGAAGTAGACTCAACCCATGCTCTTACCCCATTCCACTTCACTATAGAGAATGTTTACCGGCTATGTTAGCCCTTTGCACTAACTCCCCCCCCCCCCCCCCATCTGGCCTGGACTATCTCACTTCACCTCACTCACACTTCAACTCCCACATTGACTGTCTATCCTTTATGCATCAGGCCCATATACTTTTATTTATATTAGGTAACATTTTTTACATATTCATATTTACATATATATTTACATATATATTTACATTTCCACCATCACTGTGAAAATGCACCTTAGAATCATCATGGATCCTACAGCACATAAATGTGGACCTTGCCTTTACTTATTACTTGTTACTTATTACTTATTTCTTATTTCTTTTTTTCTTATTTCTTACTTTTAATTTTTTCTTTTAAGTCTACTGGAGCTTCTTGGGCCTTGAATTTCCCCCAGGGATCAATAAAGAATTTTGAATGTTTGAATGTTTGAATCTTTGCTTACTAGTGCACTTGCATAGTGTTGGCTTTGCCATGACCATAACAATGGTGGGGTAACTTAATCATCCACATCCCCCTGCCCCCCCTGTTGGCTAATGTTATACCAAGTGAAAGACCACAATATTAGTGTCGGCTACAGGCAGGTTACAGTGATTGACCACGCAATGTTACAGGCTTGTTAGGTTACCATTACATTGGTTTGAGAGGTTTGTGTTAAATAATTTGAAGACGATTATAATCTTATAATTATTATCGGCCACAGAATTGAGTCTGAAAAAGCTTGTGGACATTGTGGCCCCATTTCTTCAAGCGACAGACCTCACACAAGGGGGGAAGTGGTGACTCTCAAGGCAGCTCTCCCTTGCGTACTCTCACTCAAGAGGCACCTCAACAGTATGCTAAGTACACTTCATCACCTGGTTTCAACAGTATGCTGAGTACACTTCATCACCTGGTTTCAACAGTATGCTGAGTACACTTCATCACCTGGTTTCAACAGTATGCTGAGTACACTTCATCACCTGGTTGGTTTAGTGAAAACACTGCAGAAGTCACTCCAACGCCATTTTCAAGGGATCTTTGCGAATGTCGGAATGGATGAACAAGCTCACCTCACAGTAGATCTTCCATTTGGAGATATGGTCTACATGATGTCTGCAGTACTAGACCCATCATACTCCCTCTTCTGGCTCGAGCAAGATGTCCTTGCACCAGAGGAAGACAAGAATGAGGTGGAGGAGACAATAATGAATAAATGAATATATACAGACTATTTCCAAACACAAGAGCAGTATATTACCATAAATGTATATTACCATAACTGAGAGCAGCAGACTCTAAAACTCCATGTCTTTTCTCTGACTACTGGAAGAAATGCGCTAAGAATGTAGACCATGGCTCGTCTGTCAAGGCTGACCTCAATTGCTACATTAATGTGATGAAGAAGTGGACTGCCTGCATTTCTGGAAAACACATGCAAGGCTCTATATTGCTATGAGAGTACTCTCTGTTCTTTCCACCAGTGCACCAGTGGAGAGGGTATTGAGTCACAGAGGCATTACTACAATACACCTTCACTGAGGACAAGGACACTGAAATGTAACCAGTTGTTGCATTAATCTTTTCTAGGTCTTATGCCACTGGAGGACAAATAATGGGCTTGATACCAAAACACAAACATGCCCTTTGGCAACATAAGGTTCAGCTGAGGCCTGAGGTTCAGTTTTAGTTTTAGTTGGAGTAAGAAAAGGAACTAAGTTAGCCATGACTCCAGTGATATTCCATCATGAGCTTTACATTCATGAAACTACTAATTTTTGTCACACAAAGAAAGGTACAGTTTTACATACATATTCAGTATGTTTGACTGACAGTGTGCGGTGTAACATTTTCTATGTTGTTCTTATGGCTGGCCCACTGAGCTTGCACACTACTGATTCAGTGACCCACAAGTTAGTCCTTTCTTCTTTAAGTAGGACCTCAATACTGTGTCTATACTGTAGTTGTATACATGAATTAATTTGATTTGATATGATTTAATTGGGTCATATTTTCTGTAAATACATACGTACATACATACATACATACATACATACATACATACATACTGTACATACATACATACATACATACATACATACAATTAGTATACTTGCTGAATAGACATGGCCTACTTGTACTTTCAACAGTAGTGACGTACCACAGAAACAAAATTTGAATCACTATTGACGGACTGACACACAATGACGGTGGATTGAGTGATTTCAAAAGAGTGGAAGTGCACCTTTCCCCACCACTGTTTATATGGCCATTTTCAACTTTTTTTTATTTTTTTTTTTAATGTTGTTGGAACATGTCCCATCACTTTTTAATAGACAAGACTCAGTTTGAACATGGTTGCTCTAATGATGTATGCTTTCTATTTAAAATAGTATATAATTTGAAGTTTGTATATTAAACAATATTACAAACTTCAAATGATAAAGGAAAAATACAAAGTTATTAACTTTGAATAAAAGCTTCTTTTTTCATATTGCACTTGTTGAATGTGATCATATACCCAATCAATACTGATGCTGTATGACTATAAACGAGTGTTGGCAGTACAGTACATGCTTTGAATTCCTTGGACATAGCTATGCAGTGTTCAAAGCAGACCAGATGGCATTCAGCAGATGATAGAATGCTCATTACAACCATAAGAGACTTGAGACTTGACTTGGACTTGCACCTCAAAGAGTTGACTTGAGATGTGACATATCCAGGCAATGTTCCATCAGGTTAGTCTCCAACCTGAGGTCCGAACATTGCTGAGGTTTGTCTGGAGAAAACTGCAGAGAGAAGAACGTCTACAAACGGCAGGCCATTTGATACAACCAGCAGCCCATGCTGAAGCATGTCAATAAGTGTGGAGGGAAATGAAGACATCTTGCAGTCCGTAGAGCAGTCATTTCCAAGGTGCTAGCAAGCCAATATGATCCTCTTGGCAGTCCTCATTCCCTACACAACATGGGCCAAGTTTGGCATCCACGATCTGCTGGTGAAGGAGAGGAGCTGGGACAACCCAAACCTGACATCCCTGAGGCCTGGTACAGCTGGAAGAGGGAACTCCCTGAGCTGACAAATCTCCCTACCATGAGCCTACGCACCACTGGAGGTTGCCACAGAAGTCACAGAGTACACTCTTCTGTGGTGGTCCTCTGAACAGTAGCTTACCTCACGAGGAGGGATGACATAGTCCATGTCTCATTCGCTATGGCAAAATCAAGGGTGGGCCCAAAGCGCCAGCAGTGGATCTCCCGGTTAGAGATCTGTACAGTGTTCACAGGATCAGCTCTCATCCCTCGTTCATCCACAGCTCACCCTAAGCATCGCCCAGGCCTTCATCTGGACTGACCCCATTGTCCTACCCTGGCTGACATCTTAGTCCTGCAGGTTCAAGGTATTTGTTGGAACCAGAATCACTGAGATTCAGGATGTACCTGTACACCTGGCGTTATGGACTCAATTATGGAAACAATCCAGCTCACCCGCAGCAAGACCTTGGCTGAGCTGCTGTCACCAAAACGGCGGTCGTTATCACATGCACCACCTAATAAATTGTCATTGCTCCCATCTACAACGAGCAAGAAGATACTTCTGAGCTCACGCAAAGTATATTCGGCGGTTCCACACAGACGAGTCTGGCACCTCAGATGCCACACAGTTTCCCAGCTGACCAGACCTTGTCGAAGTCACCCAGCAATTCACTCACAGGACGGTGTCTGACCCCTCCCTACCTCAGCCTGATCGTCGTGACACCATAATCATTCTGCTGGTCATTTTTGTGATAACTTTTTTGTATGTCAGAGTGTTGTCAGAGTGTTTCCCATACATTGACAGAAAAATAGTGAAAATCGCATTTCATTGTAGTACACTGTAGTACATTGATTCGCTCTCTCTCACCAACCCTGACAGTGGACCGTCTCCTCCACTCCTTTATCACGCTAGAATTAGTCCAAAAAGAGAAAAGTGAACTCAGGTGCAAAAACACTTAAAAACAAGGCTTCGATTTAACTCAAAATAAACTTTATGTTGTTTTTCAAAAGATGAAACACAAGCTTCATCAGGAAAACCGACAGTGTATACAGGGTTGAATTGGGACAGGGAATTGTCATTGGAAAACTGAGAACTTAAATACACACTCAAATGAGTCAACGAGCGCATTTACTGAACTGAAAATGACCGAAAACTACTGAACAGTGTCCCCTAATGATAGGAATCTCCCTTAATGACAAGACAACGCACACTCTAATTTAAAACATGTGTGGCGTGGGAGGAATACTTGTGGTCGCTTTTCCCTGTAGAGTAGACGGTCTGCCGAATTCAAGAATGAAATCGATCCGGAGTTCACCAGGAATGCCAGAAATAACTATAACTCAATCAAATACACGGTCTAAATCTAATTGAGCACTCTCTTTTTTCGGTGTGACAAAAGACTGATCATTTCAACCAATGTACATATATGGAAAGTCAGTTCAACCTGTATAATATACAGTCTATGTACAGCGTATGGACAATAAAGTTGTGTTGAATTTGAATACATTATGTATCAATGTATATATTAATAAGTGTAGGGTGTGTGCATACATGCATATGAATTGTATCCAGAAGATTCATTCGACTTATTTGCAATGGATTTGAAACAGACATAACACAATCATCATGCTACTGCTTGTCCATGACCCATTGTGCTGTCAGATAGTCAGCTGTCAGTCTCCTTCTGTCCTATCTGAAAGTAATTAATAATACATTAGTAACTGAGATTAAGTGACTTACAAAGAGTACATTTGTCATAAGAAGGTGAAACATTTCATGGCTGCAGTAAGAACAAAACAAGTTTCAATCATTTCAATTGCTAGGTTAACCATTGATAGTATACAACATCTCTGACTAAGTGTCAAGTTACAAAGAGCGATTTAAGTGCCAAGATGTACAACAAATAAGAGCATGAGGGTAGGGTTATGCAGGGTTCAGGTGAACTCTGAACAAGTGGGTCTTGAGTCTCTTCTGGAAGATGGGGAGTGACTCTGCAGTCCTGACATTGGCAGGGAGCTCCTTCCACCACTGCAGTGCCAGGACGGAGAAGAGTTGAGATTTTGCCATCTGACCTTTTCCTCCTTTTAGTGATGGAGGTACCAGTCGGTCAGCTTAGGTAGTTGAGCGGAGTGCTCGAGCAGGGGCGTGGTGTTTCACCAATGTTTGGAGGTAGATAGGGGCAGTTCCATTAATGACTTTGTAGGCCAGTAGCATCATCTTGAATTTAATGCGAGCCACTACAGGGAGCCATTGGAGGTCTTGGAAGAGGGGGGTCATTGGAGAATTTGTGTCTGTTGAACACACGGCGTGCTGCGGCATTCTGGATCCACTGCCAAGGTTTTACCGCGGTTGCAGGGAGTCCTGCTAAGAGCGAGTTGAATCAGTCGAGGCGGGAGATGACAAGTGCTTGGGTCAGGAGCTGTGTCACTTCCCTCTTCAGGAAAGGCCGGATCCTGCAAATGTTGTAGAGAGCAAATCTACAGGAGCGGGTCACTGCAGTGATGTTTGCAGTGCAGGAGAGTTGGTTGTCGAGTATTACGCCCAGGTTCCTTGCGGTCAGTGAGGCAGATACTGTGATGCCCTTGATCGAGACCAGCAGGTCCCTGTGAGGGCAGTCTTTCCCCGGCATGAAGAGAAGCTCAGTCTTTGCGAGATTGAGCTTGAGTTGATGTGCAGTTGTCCAAGAGCTGATGTCTGCCAAGGATTCTGAGATGCGTGTTGCAATCAGAGTGTCTGAGGGTGGGAAGGAGAGTTTGTTCGAAGAGTTCGTTCGGGAAGGAGAGTTCGTTCGAACAGTGTCGTCTGCATAACAGTGATAGGAGAAGCCGTGTGATGTGATTACAGACCCTAGAGATTTGGTATATAGTGAGAACAGAAGCGGGCCTAGTACTGAGCCTTGCGGGACACCAGTGTTTATTGAGCAGGGTTTGGACAGGGAGCCATTCCATGTGACCTGATAACTGTGATCCATAAGGTAAGATGTGAACCTGAGGTGAGGGAAGAGTTAATGAGGGTGGTAATGAACAGTAGAACATTGGTCGAGATGGCCTGGAGAAGGGAGGAGGGGATGGGGTCAAGAGGACAGGTGGTCGCATGGGTGGATGTGACCAGTCTCAGGACCTCTTCGGAGGAGAGAGGGGTAAAACGGTTAAGTCTAGCAGAGGCGGGAACTGGGGGAGGGAGGATAGCTGTGGGGGTGGGGCTTGGGAAGGTAGCTGCAGGGGTAAGGGAGATGCTGATGTCTGTCACTTTCTTGGTAAAGGAGTCAGCAAAGTCGTCAGCAGTGAGTGAGGAGTGGGAGGGAGGGGAGGGAGGGTTGAGGAGAGAGGAGAACATGGAAAACAGTTTCCTAGGGTTGGAGGCAGAGGAGTTGAGCTTGTTCCGGCTGTTGACACCGAGGAGATGAAGTCTGAGAGGAGGTGCAGGTAGTGGGAGAGATCATCAGCACAGCCTGACTTCCTCCATTTCCTATCAGTTGTCCGTCGCTGTGTTCTATGAGCCCGCAGAGATTCGGACAGCCAAGGAGGAGAAGAACATCGCGCAGGTCTGGATGAGAAGGGACAGAGGGAGTCTAAAGAGGATGAGAGGGAAGACAGCAGGCTAGAGGAGGCTTCCTCAGCGGAGGGTAGTGAGAATTGTTCTGGAGGGGGTAGTGATGAGAGAACAGCAGATGAGAGAGTGGAGGGGGAGGGGTTTTCAGGTTACTGCAGGTTGTGACAGTGTGGGTGGTAGGGGGAACAGAGGAGGGGGACTTCAATGGGAGAGAGAAAGCAACAAAGTGATGGTCAGACACAGGGAGAGGGGTAACCGAGAGTGCGCGTGTACTGCAGGACCTTGTCTTGCCTCGGTGTACACGCAGCACTACTGTGTGCGACTGGAATAGCTGCTTACCGATAGTTACGCCACTGCAAAGATGACATGGCTGCTGATTTTCCAATTCAATTGTTGTCCTTCCGTGCATGTTTGAAAGACCGCATTTCAAATGAAGACAAGTGCAAGAGCTGACGAAGATGCTCATCATTGAGAATAGCTGCATGCGAATGTGATCAGGAGCCTAACTAATCACCCATGAACCTAGCCGTAAAGGCTACCCCAAATAAATGGAGATAAGCGGAGGCTGTTTCAGTACAAAACGAATAATTTATTAATAAATAATCCTGATGGTGTACACAAGAGAAAGGAGGTTATTCAGAGGGATATTACGGCAAACTGTAAAGGAAAGAAATAAACAAAACCAATGATAATTGTACAGCTGTGACACAAAGACACAAAACCCTACTCTAACCTCGCATTGCAACCGTAGCTCCACTAGAGGTGACTATTTAGTCACACCCACTCAAAAAAAAACACTGCAATTAAATAAATGACAAACCACACGAGAGCACACAAGAAAAGTTCACACACTTGGCCACTAGGGCGTGCACACAGCAAACACAACGAATGAGCTAATGGTTACATACTCGGTCAGCGGAGTTATTCATTAAGATGGGTCACAGCATGAACACAGGGAGACAAAGGAGAAGGACAGAGGAACACGCAATGAACCTCATTGAATAAAACAAATCAAAATAACCCGGGGAAAAACAGTGGTTAAGACCCTTGCCGGCCAGCTGTGATCTACGGCAGAGAGACAGGATTAGAACAGTGGCTGTTATGATGTTAAACCAATCATTTGCACACAGCCTGGCCTACCTGCGGCATCTGACTGAGCAGCAACAGGTGGACGGCCCGCCTCGCTACAAAGATGCCTATGATCGCTCAAAGCAGCAACCCCACACTCACTGAAGGCAAACAAATTCAACTCAGTGTCTACTGGTTCGCTCATGTAGAGCGACAAAGAGCCATTCATAAAATCACGTCGAAACGTAGCAACTAGTGCCAGCAAGACATTTATATTAAAACGAGCCCACATACCTATGCCACAGCGTGAAGGTGCGACCAAACACCGTGTGCTCCTTTCCTACGGCTACAACCAGTGACGGCGGCTTGTCGCACAACGTACGAAAGCACCCCTATATGCGCTGTACGATGACGTGCCCATTGTGCCTACAGGTGGGTGCAATTAACGGGAGCCTAATGCGTACCCATGCTCACACACACCTCTGCCTTCAATGTTCACCGTCCCGGGGAACTGTTGGAGGGGTAGTAGGTCCTGAGGTGGCACCAAGGTCCAGTTCATAATGGACCGGTAGTGGCAAACGGTAGGGGTTGGAATGCTGACCCGCTGTACTGCGACCAGAGCGTCTAAGAGGCAAGTGGCCATCTACGCTCTGCTGTGGGTTGGGATCCCTTGGAGCCTGTGCCGAAGGGCGCTCGCTGACGAGTCCATCCTCTGTCGGTGACGATGAGAGCACAACCGGGAGTGGGCTTGTGTTGTTGGGGGGCTGAGGGTTACTCGGTAAGTCGTCCTGGCTTGTACTGGGTGGTGAGTGCTCCTCCATGGGGGTACGACTACCGGGAGTGATGGTGACAGCCCAGAAGCCATCTCCCACAGGCTCGTCAAGGTCAGGTATCGCCGTGGGGGCCGAGAGGCTTGGATAAGGGGCGACCCCTGCGGAGGGTTGAGTGTCCGTTACCTGGGCTATTGGGGGTGTGACATCAGTCGCACCATGCTCTGGTGATGGAACGTGGGATGCATTGGCTGGCCAGCCACTCGGGACCAATTTTAATTCTGCACGGTGAAGAACTTTTCCAGGGCCCTGTTCGCCAAATGGCCTAATCTTGTACAGGGTCCCGACCTCATCTAGGCACTCCAATACCTCATGAGCGGTAGAGTTCCAGACGTCCTGAATTTTATGCCGGCCCTGGAGATGGTTTTTACGGTACACTAATGTACCTCTGGAAAGGGTGGAAGCTGGGATGCTGTGGTTACGGTTGCGATAGGCGGCTGCCTTTTCCAACTGCTGCCTGGCACTGCTATACACCGTGGAAAGATGTTCCTTATGTTGTGCCATCCATTCTGATGGATCATTATAGGGCCTTTCCTCCTCACAGAGCCCCAGTAAGTTGTCCACTGGGAGCTGCGGTTTCTGTCCAAACATGAGCTCGTGAGGTGAATGTTGGGTAGATTGGTGCACCGTAGTGTTATATGCAAAAAGGAGCGGTGGAAGGAGTTGTGGCCACTTCCGTTTCTTTTCTGGTGGCAGAGTTCGCAGGAGGTCGTGGAGTGTGCGGTTGAACCGCTCGCATTGTCCATTTCCCTCAGGATGGTAGGGGGAGGTACGGCTCTTCCGAACTCCATACAGTGAGCAGAGCTCGCTTAACATCTCACTTTCGAAACAGCGGCCTTGATCTGAGTGGATCCGCTGAGGCACCCCATAGAAATAGAACCATTTTTCAGTGAGAACTTTCACCACCGTTTTGGCTTTTTGGTCTGGAGTGGGGTAGGCCTGTGTGAACTTAGAAAAGACATCGGTCACCACTAATACATTTTCGAGAGCATTACTTGCCCTATCCAGGGTTGTGAAATCAATGGCCAAGATCTCCGAGGGCCTAGTGGCCAAATGGCTGCCCCCAAAGGTTCTGACTTTGGGTTGGGTAGCTTTTGCCACACTGCAACGTTGGCACTGGTTGCACCATCGCTTTATGTCATGATGCATTTTAGGCCAATAGCACCGTCGCCGGATTAGATCTGTAGTCCGGTCTACACCCTGGTGCCCGTGATTGTCGTGCAGGCCAGTCAAAACTTCCTCCTGTAGTGTCGCTGGTAGTAGCAGTTGGAATACCTGGGCCCTTGAAGGCGGAATATGGACTTCACGGTACAACACCCCATCTCGTTCTCTGATTCGGGACCATTGTCTGGCGAGCTCTCGAAGCCCCTCCGGAACGGTCCTCATTTCCACAGCCCTTGGTGGATGTCCCCGTCTCCAAAAGTGCATGAAGGCCGAGATACAGGGGTCAGCGGCTTGCAGTGCCCTTAGGTTCTCTTTGCTGCGTGATGGCACCGCTTCTACTTCGCATGCCTCAGCCTCCTGGGGGCCCAGCCCAGGACTTACTCTTATTTGTGCACATTGAAGCGGGACTGGGATGCCTTGTGCACTTAACCCCTGCTGAGGGGGTTTACCTAGCGCAGGTGTCTGGTCTCGTCTGACCCCTGGAGGGGGCCAAGAAGTGCCTGCTAAGACCATCCCTACTTCAGAGGATTCGGCCACCTGGGGGCCCAGCCCAGGGGCTTCTCCTTGTACTGAACACTGGGGGGGAACAGTGCCCCTTGTGGCTATGATCTGGGTCAGGGAGGTGGATGCTGATGGCAAGCGGGATAGTGCATCCGCGTTGCGATTTGCAGTACCAGGGCGGTATTTAATCTCAAAATCGAACAAGGCCAGCTGAGACACCCAGCGTTGCTCGACGGCCACCAATTTTGCCGACTGCAAATAACTAAGGGGGTTATTGTCCGTGTACACAATGAACTTGTTGCCAAGAAGATATTCACGGAATTTCTCTGTGACTGCCCATTTCAGGGCTACAAGCTCCAGTTTCATAGAGCTGTAATTTGACATGTTTCTTTCACTGGGACGCAGCCCTCTACTGGCATATGCAATCGGCCATCTGAGTCCGTCTTGGTCCTGTGCTAGTATCGCCCCTAGCCCAGAAGAGCTTGCATCGGTCTCCACAATGAATGGTTGAGTGAAGTCGGCATACCCCAGGACCGGTGCACGAATCAGCCGATCCTTCAAGCTTGAGAATGCTTCTTCACAGGCTTGGCTCCAGTGTTTTCCCAATGGCCCCAGGACTCGCGGACCCGGTTTCTTACTGGTGCCCTGTAGCGCCCCGACGAGCTTGTGTAGAGGGGACGCCAGGCCAGCAAACCCCTCCACAAATCGCCTGTAATAAGAGGCAAAGCCCAGGAATGAGCGGAGTTCCTTGACAGTGGAGGGCCGTTTCCATCCTGCGACGGCCCGTATCTTTTCTGGGTCTGTGGCTACCCCTGCAGCAGATATGACATGTCCCAAGTAGGTCACCTCGGTCTGGAAAAAGTGGCACTTTTTTAGTTTTAACTTCAAATTGTGCTGCTGGAGCCTGGCTAGGACCAGCTTGAGGCGCTCAAGATGTTGATGGAAAGAGGTAGAAAAGATAACGATGTCATCCAGGTATAATAACAGAGCGTGGAAGCTTTGGTCGCCAAATATGTGTTCCATTAATCGTTGGAAGGTGCTTTGTGCATTACACAAGCCAAATGGCATCCTGTTGAACTCAAAGAGCCCAAAGGGTGTGCAGAAAGCAGTTTTCTCCTTGTCTGGTTCGCTCATAGGGACTTGATTATAGCCACTAGCTAAGTCCAAGGTGCTGAACAAGTTGGCGCAACTCAAGGCATCCAAGGACTCCTCTATCCTAGGTAATGGGAATGCATCCTTGCGAGTTTTTGAATTTAGCTGGCGATAATCTACACAAAGGCGAATTGAATCATCTTTCTTTTGCACTACCACAATGGGTGAGGCGTATGGACTGCAACTGGGCCGGACCACCTTCTGGTCTAACAGTTCCTGTACATGCTTTTTAACTAAATCGTACTGTGAGGGCGGGAGTCGGCGATACCTTTGTCGCACAGGGGCATCCTCAAGCAGGGGAATGGTATGCTGGACTAAGTTGGTGCAACCAAGGTCACCATCACCCTGACTAAATACGCCACTGTACTTTTCTAGTAGGGCCCGAGCATCATGCCGTTCCTTGTTTGACAGGGTAGGCCAGTCCAGCTGCGATAAACCAGCACCACTGTTGCCCTCAGTGTGGACTGACTGAATGAACACAACTTGCTCACCATGATCTTTTTGGTGTTCAAAGTGGATGGACGAATTTGGGGATGGCGCCATGGCGACATGCAGTTCTCCAAGCTCGGTCTTCGGCCAAAGCCACTGATCTTGGTTCCCAACATTAACAACCGGCACATGAATGCTGCCACAACTGACTGAAAGGTAAGCCGTGGGCACCAGCAAATTGCCAGGAAGTTGGCCATCTGCGAAGGACACAGGCTCCAGAAGACCCGAAGACAGTGTGGACCCTAGACCCGGATGACAAGTAGCGGGAACTAACTTCATGGACCCGGCGGGTATTCGTACAGCAGGGCCCTGCTGCACTCGGACTGAGCCCACTCTGCCGCTCTCCAAGACACGTTCCAACTGCTGGCATTCGGATAGGGCTTTCTGCCACCCCCTTCCTGCCTGTTGGACATCGGGAGATTTAAAGAGGGCATTTCCATGGTCTACAAATAATTCCTTGTAACAATTACGGATGATATTCATTCCGAGAAGGCCAGGAACGGAGTCTTTGTGGGTCTGGATCTTTGGGTCGGCTGGGTCCTTGGTGACAAGGATGCCCATTTTAGGAAGGGTTCGGCCAAAAAGGTATACATCCAGCTCTATATACCCTAAGTAGGGGATGTCTAAGCCGTTGGCGGCCTTTAGTGTAAGCCTACAGGGCTGTAAGCCAAGCTGAAAGCGGGGTTGCAATCTCTGTTCAAAGAATTTCTGTGTGATGGTGGTCACCATTGACCCAGTATCCAACAAGCAGGACACCACCACCCCCCCTATCTGAGCCTCTATGACTGGACATTTGCCAATGAGTTGTGGTGCGCCAACTGAATGGAAGCCCAGGGTATCCCCACCCAACGTTTGGGCCATAACATCAGGGGGTGCTAGTTTTCCTGTGGTTGCTGGGTGACAGAGTTAGAGCCCACCACCTCCCGAGGACTGGCAGAGGGAGCTGGGCAGAAACGGGCTATATGGCCAGGCTGGGCACATCGTAGGCATATAGGTTTGCCGTCAGCATTAAACCGGTAGAGAGGGCTCCGAGTCTTTGGTCTGGATTGTGGTGGGCCAGGAAATGAGGGGGCATCAAGGCGCCTTAAGATGGTATCCAATTGGGCCTGTTGCTTCCGCAAGCTCTCCTTCACTCCTGCCAGTTCGTTAGCAGGCTGAACAGACACTGCACTGGAGGCAACCTCAATCTCTTGGGTGGCGTAGGTGCTAAAGGACTGGGCGCGGGGCCTAGGGCTGATGGAGTGCTCTCCTTCCTCTACCCAGCGTATGGCTTTGCGAACATCCAGGAAAGTGATGGTTGGATGGAGTCTAACTTGGCGGCGCAGCTCTCGCTTCAGCATACCATCTCTGACATTCTCTACAAACTGATCACGCACAACAATATCAGGATGGGCAAAACAAGTAGAGTCACTCCTCTTCAATGATTCTAGCATATACATAAGAGCATGGGAATACTCCCTTAAAGACTCCCCCTCAAGCTGCCGTCTCTGGAAAAACTGCTTCTGGAGACTAATATAGGACTGAGAACAGCCATAAATGCTAGTAAGTATTGCGAATATCTTTTCAGGCTCGTCTCTCTCTGTGACAGGACGGAACTTAATTTCTGCCCTAGCCTCTCCATCTAAAATCAAAAATAGTCAAGGCCTGTGCAGAGCGTGACATACGTTGTAAAGATAAGTGACGACGGGCCTCTTCCACCCAGTCCTCCGCTGTTATGGAGTCTTTGGACAATTTCCCTGAAAACCTGGGGCATTTACGTTCACGGGGGACGTAAACATAACGCTCTACTATCCCAGCTGAGGATGGTGTGGGGGGAGTTGCATCTACCAAACTAGGTCTAGGTTGTCTGGGTAATGTCGGGGAAGCAGGTGTAGGGAACTGACCTGGGGAAGCCGGTGTAAGGGTCTGCTCTGTCGAGGGTCCAGCACCACCAGTGGCTGGGGCAGACATCTTGGTGACCTCATCCCTAAGGCTACTATTGTCTGCCTGCAACTGTTGCACAAGCTCAGTTAGGGCCTTAAGTTGGGCAGCCATATCTCCCTCCTCCATGGTTATGCTACAAATTGGCTATAAAGACAGCGAGAGTTGAAACCAAGGAATAGGGAGGGAAGACAGAGGGAGAGAAAAGAAAGAGAAAACAAACTTCTCAATACACGGTGAACAACAGTAGATGGAACCTTCTGGCAGGTGTCTTCGTTCCAACTGTTCCTCTGGCACACGATCTTCAACCACTGTTTTCCCCCAAACCAAATAAAAATAAATGAACCACACACCACCAGATAAATAACACCCCTTCAGCTTATGCGAAACAAAACACACTGAACAGCCTCTGTTCAAATAGCATCCTGCCGACAACGCCAAATGTGATCAGGAGCCTAACTAATCACCCATGAACCTAGCCGTAAAGGCTACCCAGGCTACCCCAAATAAATGGAGATAAGCGGAGGCTGTTTCAGTACAAAACTAATAATTTATTAATAAATAATCCTGATGGTGTACACAAGAGAAAGGAGGTTATTCAGAGGGATATTACGGCAAACTGTAAAGGAAAGAAATAAACAAAACCAATGATAATTGTACAGCTGTGACACAAAGACACAAAACCCTACTCTAACCTCGCATTGCAACCGTAGCTCCACTATAAGATAAGATAAGATATTCCTTTATTAATCCCCCTTAGGAGAAATTCACAGTGACCAGCAGTACAGGGGATAGATGTGCAGTAAGAGCCTGGCTAAGTCAATACACAATAAACAATAAATTAGATTAAATACGAGCTCTTAAGTCAGGTCGGTGACGAGTGAGAACCTGTATGCATACTAGTGTCCTTGATAGCTGTTTACTAGAGGTGACTATTTAGTCGCACCCACTCAAAAAAAAAACACTGCAATTAAATAAATGACAAACCACACGAGAGCACACAAGAAAAGTTCACACACTTGGCCACTAGGGCGTACACACAGCAAACACAACGAATGAGCTAATGGTTACATACTCGGTCAGCGGAGTTATTCATTAAGATGGGTCACAGCATGAACACAGGGAGACAAAGGGGAAGGACAGAGGAACACGCAATGAACCTCATTGAATAAAACAAATCAAAATAACCCGGGGAAAAAACAGTGGTTAAGACCCTTGCCGGCCAGCTGTGATCTACGGCAGAGAGACAGGATTAGAACAGTGGCTGTTATGATGTTAAACCAATCATTTGCACACAGCCTGGCCTACCTGCGGCATCTGACTGAGCAGTAACAGGTGGACGGCCCGCCTCGCTACAAAGATGCCTATGATCGCTCAAAGCAGCAACCCCACACTCACTGAAGGCAAACAAATTCAACTCAGTGTCTACTGGTTCGCTCATGTAGAGCGACAAAGAGCCATTCATAAAATCACGTCGAAACGTAGCAACTAGTGCCAGCAAGACATTTATATTAAAATAGCCCACATACCTATGCCACAGCGTGAAGGTGCGACCAAACACCGTGTGCTCCTTTCCTACGGCTACAACCAGTGACGGCGGCTTGTCGCACAACGTACGAAAGCACCCCTATATGCGCTGTACGATGACGTGCCCATTGTGCCCACAGGTGGGTGCAATTAACGGGAGCCTAATGCGTACCCATGCTCACACGAGTTTTGGGGAAGTTTGCACTGTTGTCATGCTTTTCCTGACTGAATACCAGTGACAGTAGCATCCGTAGAGCTCTCTTTTCCCAAACTTCAACTTATAAAAAGCTACCAGAGGAGCCCAAAGGGACATTCTCTTCTCGTCTCTCTAGACTTGCCATTCTGTCGATTGAGAATGCCCGTGCGTGTCACCTGGACATTAAGGATTTAATTGACAACTTTGCGCAGAGGAAAGCCCGTAAAATGCAGCTATGATGTTATCATGCTATCATGTATTTTAATGTGTGCAGTACAGAGTTTGTTCCTTTTGATGCGCCGTCACCAGTGTTTTTTTAGAGGGAGGCGGGCCCGTCTTCATCATCCTGTGTGTGTGTGTGTGTGTGTGTGTGTGTGTGTTCGTGGGTGGAGTCGTATGGGTATATTGAGCAATTCTCTCTACTTAATAAACAGTCAAAGCGGTCCGCTGTGCCTTTCTCCCGTTACACCGACTTTGGAAAAGTGAAAACTGTCCAGTTGTGTGGACGAGATGGCGTTAGACGGCAAAATAGCGGTTGTGACCGGAGCAGCGCATGGTTTGGGGAAAGGTATTTCTGAGATACTTCTCCAAAACGGTGCCAAGGTAACGTTTCACTTGCCTGCCGAATTTCATTGCGAATGTGAAAGTCTGCATGGGGGTTAACTTTCTGAGGTAAGATGAATGCTTTTACCGAAAAGTGCTAAACGGGGATAATTCATGTATTTTCGCAGGTTGCACTGTTGGATGTTGCTGAAGTTGCCGGAAAGAGCCTGAAAAAGTCCCTCGATGGGCAATATGGACCGGACCGAACACTGTTCATCCCCTGCGACGTTCAATCACAGCAGCAGTTTAAAGGTATTAACTTACATATATGTGGACTGTGTGTGTGATTAAAAGTAAAACATGAAGGGCAATGACTCGACTGCATAATTGGATTTTGTTTGGTTTCAAACAGCTGCCCTACAGAAAGCCGTTGAGACATTTGGACAACTAGATATTCTCTGCAACAACGCGGGCATCGTCAATGAAAGTGACTGGGAGAAGACAGTCTCCGTTAATCTGGTAAAACCGAGAAACCTGGTTGTATATATATTTCATTTGAAATGTATTTTTCCTTGAGAGATGCTTGTGTTACCGAGGTAGGCTTCATGAAGCTTCCCCCTGCCCCCCAGATGGGCGTTATTCGAGGGTCCTACTTGGCTGTGGAACACATGAGCCAGCTGAGCGGAGGCCATGGAGGAGTGGTCATCAACATCGCGTCCCTAGCAGGTACGAACCCCGCTGTTCACATAGCAGCGATACCAGCAGAAAGAAGGTGAACAACACCACGTTCAGCTCAACAATGGGGCTCACAACCCACTTGTATCGGAAAATAACTTCTTCTGACCATCGACACAATGGTCAGATGATGTTACATGATTTCACGTGCGCGTGTGTGTGCGTGCGTGCGCGTGTGCGCGACCTGGCTGCCGAGATAGTTGATTTGAAGTAAAGGATTCTAATTTGAAGTAGTAGTCGATACTCATACTCACAACATTTTGCAAGCATGTGTAGCGCCCCCTACAGGGCAAGCTGACCATGCCACCCCTTGAACCAGGGTACAAATTATCTGAGCAAGGAGAACTCAAATAATGTTGTCTCATAGTTGGTGAAAGTATAAAAATATATTCTTTATTAATAAATAGGCTCACAAGGCAGTTGGTTGGTCACCAGATTAAAAAAAAAGCAATGAAAGAAAAGAAAGAGAACCAGATAGACAAGGGTAGGGACTGGGGAACCTTAGCATGGGCCAATAGAAGGACTAAGATTAGTCCAGGTCTTTCTAACACATGTGGTCTGGTGCACACTAAATAACACACGTTTAGGTGCTGGGAAAATACACTCAGGTGATACGTGGAAAGGCAGTTAAGAGTTCATCCTACACACACACACAAATGTGACACAGCAATTAAGAGTTCATCCTACACACACACACAAATGTGACACAGCAATTAAGAGTTCATCCTACACACACACACAAATGTGACACAGCAATTAAGAGTTCATCCTGCACACACACACAAATGTGACACAGCAATTAGGAGTTCATCCTACACACACTGCCGTCGCTATTGGGCTACTGGAGTGGGAACACTAGAGACCGGCTGCCGAAGTCGCTAATGGGCCTGCTAAACACTGAGGCTTTTAGCTAGGATGAGGGAGGGGAGACACTGGACTAAAGTAAAGAGAGAAAAAAAGCTAAATAATAAAAAAAAGAATAAACAAAATAAATCCACTCTAGCCTACGGCTCACACGTTTATACAGACACTACGGCCGGTAGGCCAGAGGAAGATAAGAAACCAAAACAAATATAAGTAAATATAAGTAAAAGAGAACAGCAACTAGCAACGTTGTGTAGTTGCAGGGATCTTTGATACTGTCCAAGAAGGCTACCGACACTGGCTGATGGCTTCTGTAGAACCAGTCCCCCCACCGCTACAGTAACCGTGCTGGCAGACACTTGTAACTTACTGAGAACACGGCCGCACTCATACACACACAAGCCTGCCACGGTCCCGCCCGCGTCTGCTCTCCTGTGGACTCGCGGTGCAGTAACACCGACACGGAACCAGCTGTGTTTACCACGGGCTACCGGCTTAAGGACCCCAGGTGCCTATAAATAAGCCTGTCGGTAACGCGTCAGGCAGCTTAATCAATCAACACCCCATTCCCCACTTAATGACGTAGAGCATGTGTTTAGAGAGAGAGAGAGATCATGAGACTAGCTGTGCAGAACGGGAGAGATGGAGAGATAAGCCAACTATTACTGGCCCACAGGCTACACATGGAAAGGCTCGTTAGGGAACCTGGGAAAAATTGTCAAGAAAAAAATTGTGGCTATGCCCACACCTTTTTTTTTATGTTGGATGAAATATTATTGTCATGATATTTGTAAGACATAGATATATATTTGGCTTTGGTTTGTTTTGTGTATGTTGAATATTTCAAGTTAGTTATTGTGCTTTTTGTGCTTTTATTGTTTAAAATCATAACTTTCTTTGCCATGGTGATTAACTTTATGGATAACAGGGAGGAGGGAGGCCAGATATTGGCTACTCTGCCAACCCCCTGCCACGCCTGACATGGCTCTACAGGCGCTGTCAGCAGCAGAGAGCAAGGACATAGGCACAGAGACAACATAACACACACAACACACTAACACACCATTATACACATTATACAAGAACTTAAACACACCCAGGACGTCACAGTATGTTGCCTACCACAAAGGGTATGTTTTTGCAAAAATAAGGTTGTGAAGGTCTTGAGTGAGCTCTTTGCTTCCCACATCATCACCCATCATGAGATAGCCGTTGTGTCACACCTTGGTAATGAGAAACCTTTTTATAGGCATCAGTTAGGACTAAACCAGAGGTGGGATTTGTAAACATTGACAGACTTCAGCTGGTTTCTTGGCTGTCCATTCCTTTTTTCACCTCCTTTTCTTCATGTGTTCAACACTTATTCCCTGTCTTATTACACTTTATAACACACAACTTCATTTATGGACATGTATGTTTTGATTTCTTTGTATGTGTGGATACCTTGGGTTGTTACCGATATCTGGTGACAATTTCATATCAATAGCCCCATCAGAAATATATTTACTGAGAAAAATGTTGATGTGTTCAATACTTATTTTACCCACTGTATGTATACACACACACGCACGGGCAAACAATTGACCAATCAACATAGACCGGCTATTTGTTGTAGGTCTACACATGAATGTAAAAACTCTTTATGCAATGAACTATATCAAATTTGATTGAATCAGGGCTGAAATTGAATTGACCCGAGCTGATTCAGCTTTGGACCACTGTTGATCCTATTATTAAAGATGTGTCGTATGGCTTTTGTATCCTATCAAGTGACCATGTGTCTAGATACATATCAGATCATTTGAGA
This sequence comes from Urophycis tenuis, assembly GCA_036785325.1. Classification (NCBI taxonomy): domain Eukaryota; kingdom Metazoa; phylum Chordata; class Actinopteri; order Gadiformes; family Phycidae; genus Urophycis; species Urophycis tenuis. The sequence goes on along the minus strand of JAXIVH010000018.1, from coordinate 6,961,423 downwards.
GGGAGATATACACACCCATACAAGTGGTTTTGTTGTACGACGTGCACTTGTCTCTTAAATGGTTTTTACCCTGCTCGACTGTATTGAACCCCTCCATGTGTTTGTGTGTGTGTTGCAGGACTTGGTCCGCTACCGGGTACTCCTGTGTATACAGCAACCAAGTTCGGGGTGGTCGGGTTCACAAGAGCCATGGCGGTAGGCAGCATCTTTGTCCTCATGGATAGGGAGCCGAGGTTTGACCAGAGCTTTCCCACATTGTTCTTATTGCAAGCCTCTGTTTGGTTCACCGACTTATGCCAGTGAACCAATGTTATTCCATCAGCCCCATGATTCATGTGTTATGTATTGCTGTGCCTCTCCACCTTTGGTTTGTTGAATGGAACCGATTTGGTTCCTGAACAACTGGGCAATGTGTGTGTTTTCTCTTCAATGTTCCAGGCTGCCTCTAAGATGTCAGGCTATGGTGTACGTTTTAACACTATTTGCCCGACCTTTGTCCAAACGGACATTCTCAACAACCTGCTTTCACCAGCAACGCTCGGGCAGTTCTCTCACCTAGCGGAGCCAACAAAACAGCTGATGGCAGAGAGCGGAGTTTTGGAGTGAGTTATTACTACCTATTTATGGTCAACGGTGAAACATCTTCAATTGTAAAAAGCCCAGTGCAAATTTAAGTAAAATGACTGGTACTCGTCATAAATGTATTCATAGTCCAAATGTCTACCCCAGTGAATGCCCTGTTCCCCTGATACATTTTTTTAGTTTTTCCCAAAAATGTTTAATGATATTTTGTATAATTAGATATTATGGCTCTGAGAAGCAAACATTTTCCTCATGCGATATAAGGTCTATTTGTAATGGCATTCCAGACACCGGTCTGGAATGCCATTACATTTACATATGTTGTTTTGTTCCAGTGTGTCTCAGGTGAGCGCAGGCTTCCTACAGCTGGTGTTGGATGAAACCAAAGATGGAGAAGCTCTCATGGTGCTGGCTAAAGGATTACAGTACTGCCCATTTTCTTCAGTGTTCTAATGGAAGTAGAGAAAATCGATAACATATACAAAATGCTGAACACCATTGATGTATAGCTAATAGTGTCCTCTGGTGTTAAACAATTTTAAACAATACTTAAGCCAAATTTTGGTCTTAGTTTCAAGACTAGCATGATGCTTTAATGCTCTTGAAATCTTTGGAATCTTTGTCTTTTATAAGCCATATATTTGACTTGTAAGCAATCACAAGGTCACACACTGCTGATATTCAGTATAACAGCACAACCTTGATTGTGATATTGCTTTTATGCAACAGTTCTACAGCAGTAATTTAATAGATAACAGTAATAAGCATCATTTGTTTGTATATTTAAACAAACATTTTCCTGTACACTAGCTTGCTATTTTGTGTAGGTGTGCACATACCCACAGGCCAGCTGCTTTGTATCATCTACATTTATCTGTATGTTTGCATTTATTGTGAAACCTGTGCGATGAGTTAGCGGCTTAATCAAACACTACTTTGCTCCAACGTTCAATGAACTTCATGTTTTTATGGTTGTAAGAAACACCTTTGAAGAGGATTGATGTATGATAGTAAAAAGTGCTGTTATACGCTATATATAACACGGAATGGATGGAATGCTTCTTGTCCAATCAAATGATTTTGTCAGAAACTAGCTGTTCTATAATTAGCGGGCTAGTTTTTAGCGAGCACACTATTGTTTTCCCACTATTTCTTTCTTTCTTTATTATATGTTCTCTCGAAAATGCTTAACTGCTTAACTACTACATTCTTTGTGCTAGAAACTTCATTCAAACATTCAGCTACTTTAGGAATCAACAGTGTATTTTTATTTTTTATATCTTTTAAGATATTAAAGTTTTATTAATACATTTTGTCCCATTGAAATGAATGATGGAATGTTCAGTTGTTAGAGTGATGGCAGTTGGTGATTTGAAAATATCCACACATTTTGTAAACTGCCGCCACTCCTACAATTTTCAAAGTACTTTCACATATTATACATCAAAAGGTTCACATTTTCATGCTGTCACTCACATTCAAATATCTAAGCGATACCATTCATAGTTTTTGAATTATTGATGTTTGTTTGACACTCACGCTTCCACTACACACACATGGGCACTCCACTTTAGGTCGCAGCTGTTCATTTCAAATTCGTACCTGTTTTCTAACTTAATACTCCTACAATTTGTAAGCGACATAGACATATTATATATCAAACTGTTTGTCCGTTTCCCTGGATTCCTACGGTGTAGATATCTAAGCTGTGAACAGTAAACATGTATACTTTTTGAGATAGATGGATTTGAGTTTCCTCATAGAGAACAGTGGCAGTTTGAAGAGAAGCAGAGTGAGGGACAAAGTGACAGTTGCAATCAATACACACCGCAGCCTCACCCCCCCCCTCCCCCCCACTGGAGGGGAGGGGGGGAGGGGGTCCTTGAGGACTGGGTTAGGAACCACTGACCTAGTGCACTCTATCACAAACATCAGTGCAGACGATTATAAAAAGGACCCAGGCAAAGGAAGAATGGCATTCTGCGTTAGAATTAAGCAACACAGAGCTGTTTTGCTTAAGCAATACATCCGGTTGCAGTCAGCTAGCCCACTTCACATTTTCTTCAGGAAATGTACTTTCTAGTTATAAATTGCTATCAATAGCATTTAGTAACAGGGGTAGTCCTGACTTGTAAATCAATAGTAAAAATACTTTTACTTCCCAATAGTCTACTTAACTTCACCATATTTAATAAAAGTATCAATGCATACTGCAAGCCATTTGAAAGTTAATTTGAAATGTCAACCTAATGTGTCCAGCGAGATGCGTGATGGACAGATCAGTGTTCCAACATACCAACTGGAAGGCTGATCTGCTGTACATCAGGGTGGTGGACACACTTTAATTTCACACGATGATCAGGGTTATGAAAGAACTGATTTGTAAATGTTTAACCTTTTATCTTTTTTTTATAGCCAATGATTACCAAAGTGTACCAAAGTTCTCTTTCAATGCAAAAGTTGTCCAAACAGTGGTTTTCTGTAATATTGCCTGCCATGTTTGCATTAACATATATGTATACATACATATGTTTTGTATACATATTCAAGTATATGTATATAGGAAGGCCACAGAGGAAGAGAAGGAGGGAATAAACCTGCTGCAGGAGGAGATCCAGAGCAGACTCACCACACTGAGGAGAGCTGAAAACCTCCTGAAGAAGCGCAGAGGGAAGGAAAAAACAATATCCCGCTTCTACAAAGACCCCTTCAAATTTGTGAAGGAGAAGAGCGGAACTCTCTCAGTGTCAAAGGCCAACCTGGAAGAACATCTGAAAAAGTCCTGCAAAGATGACCCACACCAGGAAGAGGTCCCACTTCCATCTTACATGCCACCACTCAGTCCACCAGAGCATGAGCTAGACATCAGTCCACCCAGGTGGAGTGAAGTTGACAAAACTGTGCGTAGAGCAAGGGCCGCGTCAGCTCCAGGCCCCAATGGAGTTCCATACAGGCTCTACAAAAACGCACCAGATGTCCTGCGATTCCTCTGGAAGCTGATGAAGGTCGTGTGGAAAAAGAAGGAGATACCAACATCCTGGCGGAGAGCCGGAGGGACCCTTATCCCTAAGGAGAAGGACTCTTCAGAAATCGGCCAGTTCCGCCAGATCAGCCTTCTAAATGTCGAGGGAAAAATCTTCTTCAGTGTGGTTGCTCATAGGCTGGCAGGATTCCTGCAAAGTAACAACCTGATTGACACGTCAATCCAGAAAGCAGGCATCTCAGGCTTCTCAGGATGTGTGGAACATGCTAGTGTCATCTGGCATCAGATCCAGGTCGCCAAGAAGGAGGGAAAAGATCTCCACGTGGTGTTCCTGGATCTTGCGAACGCCTTTGGTTCAGTCCCTCACAACCTCCTGTGGACAGCCTTTGACTATTTCAGAGTCCCACTAGCGCTTACAACCCTTGTCAAGGCCTACTTCCAGGACATCCAGCTCTGCGTGACAACAGCAGAGTACACCACGGCATGGCAACATCTGGAAGTGGGAATCATGGCCGGCTGCACCATCTCCCCGCTGGCTTTCACCCTAGCCATGGAGGTCATTATACGGGCCTCGCGATGGGTGGTTGGCGGACAGCGAATAAAACCTGGGCTGAGGCTGCCGCCGGTCAGAGCCTATATGGATGACCTCACAACCTTGACCACAACCAAGGCCTGCACAGTTCGGCGGTTAGGAAAGCTCCAGAAAAACATCAAGATGGCCCGCATGAAGATCAAGCCGAGCAAGTCCAGAAGCATCTCCATTATCAAGGGGAAGCTGTCAGACCACCGCTTCCATGTTGGTGAGGAACCCATCCCAACGGTTTCCGAGAAGCCTGTGAAGAGCCTAGGTCGATGGTATGATGCCTCCCTCAAGGACAAAGAGCAAGTGGAGCAGCTCAGGAAGGAAGTAGCCAACGGCCTGGAGAACATCGACAGAACCCTGTTGCCGGGCAAGTTGAAGCTCTGGTGCATGCAGTATGGACTACTTCCACATCTCCTGTGGCCACTAACCCTCTATGAAGTTCCACTCTCGAAGGTGGAAAAACTGGAGAGGCTGGTTACTTCATACGCAAGGAAGTGGCTTGGCCTTCCCAGGTGTCTCAGCAGCATTGGGCTCTACGGCAAAGGGATGTTACACCTGCCCATTTCCGGTCTGGCAGAGGAGTACAAGTGCGCCAAAGTCAGACTGGAGATGATGCTACTGGATTCGAGCGATCCATTTGTAGCCCAAGCTGCACCCATCCTGGCCACGGGAAGGAAGTGGACCCCGTTGGTCGCAACGGAGCAGGCAAAGGCAGCACTCAGACACAGGGACATCGTGGGCCGAGTTCAGGAGGGAAGGAGTGGTCGTGGTCTTGGGGCCAGTACACCAGCCTGGAGCAAGGCCAATCCAGCTGAGAGACGCAAGCTGGTGGTCCAGGAGATACGGTGGGAAGAGGAAGCAGGAAGGCGCGCACAAGCTGTGTCGCAGGCAAAGCAAGGACAGTGGATGGCATGGGAAGGAGTGGAGAAGAGGAAGATCTCCTGGAAAGATCTGTGGGAGATGGAGGCATTCAGGGCAAGCTTTACCATCAGGGCTGCCTATGATGTGTTGCCCTCTCCTGCAAACCTTAACCAGTGGTATGGTGAAGATTCCACGTGCCCTCTATGTCCAGCAGGCTCAGCAACACTGAAGCACATCTTGGTGGGATGCAAGACCAGCCTCACCCAAGGCCGTTACACCTGGCGGCACAACCAGGTGTTAAAGTGTGTCGCAGCAGTGCTGGAAAATCAGCGGACAAGAGTGAATGCCCTTCCTCCCCCGTCATGCCGCTGGCAGCCAACGCCTTTTGTCCGAGAGGGTCAAGCCAGCCTCACCTCCACAAGGGCTGACAATGGGCAGCTGGGCAGAGCACGGGACTGGAAGCTGCTGGCAGACCTGGGCAAGAAACTCTGCTTCCCAACCGAGATCGCATCCACCAACTTGCGACCAGACCTTGTTCTGTGGTCACCCTCGCTCAAGCTCGTCTACATCATACAGCTCACAGTGCCCTGGGAGGGCACAGTGGAGGAGGCCTACGAGCGGAAGAAGCTGAGGTACGCTGAACTCGCTGCAGATGCTCAGCAACAAGGCTGGAAAGCGATGGTTCGCCCAGTGGAAGTTGGCTTCAGAGGGTTCATAGCCACGTCAACATCCAGGCTACTCAGGGAGGTGGGAGTGCGAGGGAAGGCCCACAGGCAAGCAGTTAGAGACCTCTCCATGGCTGCTGAAAAGGGGAGCCAGTGGCTGTGGATGAAGAGAAAGGATCCGACCTGGGCCTTCAACTGAGTTGGTGGCATCTAGGGAGTGAACCTGGGACGCTGGGTCTCACTGCTGAACCCTCTGGAGGTGTCGTGGGCCAATCAGCGAAACATCAAGGAAAGAGGGCGCCCATTTGACAACCCGAAGGATGCCACCACTCAATTGAACTCCACAGAGTCTCATCGGCGCCGTAGGTACGAGTCAGGGATATCAACATCTAGTCCTACACAACAGATCAGACTTAAGCAATATGTATTTATACAATACAAACTAAGTATGTTCGCCAACAACAAGTTTTTTTTTTTTTACATCCTTACATTTTCTCAGTGTGCCATTGAGAAAATCAGTCCGAAGTCACATGTGATTTCAGTCTATATGGACAATAATCAAAACAACAATCACATTGGTGTCAGGGCAGATTTAGAGTTTGACCACCAGCTCTATTCACCTTAGCCAATGCTGATGGTCTACCAGGAAAATCCCAAGAATACAGAGGATACGAGTCACGGGAGGTCCAAGGCTTTTACTCAAAAACTTCTTTACAATACACAGATAGTGATGGGTAAATGAGGTGTCATGAAGCGTTTCGACACATTGCCAACTGTATTGATACTATGTCGATACTGTGTCACTGAATGAATACTGACACCTGCTGGACCTTGAAAATCCCTGCAGGCAACCTAGTTGACAAACTCAACCGACACTGATTTGATGACCTAGTATACAATAATCACATTTAAGTCATTGTATTTTATATTGTATTATTTCATATGTTAAATTAAATGTAAAATATATTTAATATTTTTAGATAGTCAATAAACAATGTGAACATGTATCATAACGTGAAAATCGAAGTGAACGTGTTGTGAATGAGGATGCTTGTGGACTGGGATTTTTTTTTTACAAACTTTTATTCAAAAAAATAAGTTTTTCCAATGTTTTGAAGTTGAATCGGTTGCGCTTTTTGGATACAATTTCTCCAGCTGTAGAAAACACCCGCTCACATGGCACAGATGAGGCTGGGGTGCAGAGAAATTCTAAGGAAAGCCGGAAGAGGTTTGGATAGCTTGTCTTTTGGTTGTCCCAGTATCTCATAGAGGATCCTGGGACCTGGCAATATTGCCCTCTCCCAGGTATCTCTGCACCTCCTGGATGGCATCAGCTGTGGCACTTTCGGTCTGCCTGACCACTTCCATGTCAAGATGTTGCCAAAGGTTATCTAAAAAAACAACAAATTGGCATTTCAGTACTTGATTTCCAAACAACAAACAAATAATGCTGAATAACATGCCTGAAGTGGGTGCAGACAGCTGTTGTGAAGACGGTCCCGGCTGGGGCTCATTTGTGCGTCCGATTAAAGATGCAAATTCTGACCGCAGTCTACTGATGGCCTCATTGCACTTGGAGGAACTGCGGAACCCGAGTGATTTAAATCTGGGGTCTAGAAGTGTTGCTAGGGTCAACACACTTAATGACTCCAGATTGGAAGCAGTGTCTGTGACTCGACACTTCAGGTGTTCCAACCCAGTCTCACGGCAGTTCGTGAAATAGTCACGAAATAGTCCTAATCTATTGATTCGTGTACATGGACACAAATTTCCATTTTTTTTCGTGACACTCAGCACAACTTTCATTATAACCCAAACCCTAACCCTAACCCAAACGCAAACCCTACCTTAACCCCTAAACCCTAACCCTAACCCTAACCCAAACCCTACCTTAACCCCTAAACCCTAACCCGAACCCTTACCCCTAACAATCATATCGTAGGATTAGGATATCATTAAAAGAGAACTGGTGGCAGGTCCTCGGGTAGCTTTAGCTGGCGTCTTCACCAAGAGGCTCATGGGTACTGTAGTATTTAACTGTAAAAACGTGGGGCAGAAATACATTAGTTTGAAAGTCGTGCTGAGTGTCACGAAAAAAAAAGGAAATTCGTGTCCATGTACACAAATCAATAGATTACATTTCGTGACTATTTCACGAACTGCCGTGAGACTGTGTTGGGTGTTCATGTAGGTGTATGGCTGCCTGTGTGCAAGGTTGAAGCATTACGCTCTAGTGCAAGATAGAGCATTTTCATCATCGGAATGACCTTTGACCCTGACACTCCCCTCTCTTCAGACAACTCCACTGTAGCTTGATGGAAAGGAGCAAGCACAAGAAGTGTTTCTCCTATGATGGTAAACTCATCAGCTGTAAGTGGAGTCAAATCTGTTTTTAGAGAGGCCACAGATACCCACACTGGTTCCTTCTCATCATGTAGCCTTTTCAGCATTTGTGCTGTTCCAGCGTGTTGGAAGCTCATTGATGAGTTTCAGGGCTGGCCGTCCCATCTGTTGCTGCACTTGAGCAAGCTTCTCCTAGGCTGTAGTGCTTGATCTGAAGTATGTAACAATGTGCCTAGCTTGATCTGATCACATGATTTTCTAACTATTAAATTGAGATATGTGCAATGCAAATTGAGTGCCGAATTTGGAGCTGTCTGGTGGATGCAATCATGTTGGGTGCTGCGTCGGTCACAAGACACTTTACTTTATTGGTTATGGCCATAGACTGTATATATATATGGACAAACCCTCCGTGACATCACCCATAGACATTCTTAACAGCGGAGATGAAGCCTAAAATAGAGCTTCTGGGCGCCGCCATCTTGGACATTTCAGTCTGTGTTCTAAGCCCGCCTACCTCCGGCCAGACCAATCAAAGCCTCGAATCCGTGAAGGTCATGCCGTGATGACAGATGACAGCTGCCAATCAAGTTGACCACGCCCTTAATTATTCATAAAATAAATCCTTCTCTGTGCATTAAAATAATGGATTCTAAAAAAATTCACCCCCCTCACAGTTGTCATGGACTCGAACACTACTGAAAGACACCAAAACCGTTTTTTGAACCAGGCTGTAAACATGTTTATTTTGGTTGTAAAGTTAGACATTTTAACATGGATGTCTATGGGAGTTGACTCCTTTCTGCAGCCAGCCTCAAGCGGCCAGTCGAGGAACTGCAAGTTTTTGCACTTCCGCATGGGCTTCATTTTTCAGCATGGAATGTTGCCGCTTGGTTATGGCCCAGTCCTCCATCATGCCCCTTTTGACTTGGGCCAAATTGTCAGCAGTGTGACTTTGTGGAAAGTATTACACTTCTTTCTTATGTACACAACTGCATATTCTCCTTAATGTAGTGACAGGTAAGAGCCAAGGAAGCCTCCATGTTCACAGATGTCCACATGTCAGCTGTTAGACTTACTGCCACAGCTTGCTGTAGGCCTACTTCTATTTTCACTCGTTCCCGTTCCTCCTCATACTTTTTGGCCAAAATTTGTTTGATGGTGTGAAAATTACACCAAGTCAAACCAAAAGCAAATCAATATATTTAAATTAAAGATTAAATAAATTGGATATATCAACTACTACTTTAGTTTCCACACAAACCTTTTTGGTTGGCAAAACATATGAGGGCTGGAGGACCTGAACCAGTTCCCTGAACCATTCATACTCCACAATGCTGAGGGGCTGGCAGTCCTTCAGGACGGAATTCAGCAGAGCCTCATCCAGCATCTGCTTCCTGGGAGCTTGATGGTTTAAAATGAGGTAAAGAATAAATTAATAGGAATTAACTATCAACAAAGCAACTGTGAGTAAGTTGTAGAATGGCTGTATACCGGAATTTATCCAGGGTGTATCTGGGCCTTTATTCTCATGCCTGGCCCTATAATGCCTCAGCATTGACGAGGTGGTTTTATTTAAGTACGACAGTTTTATCGAACAAATGCGACATTTAACCTGCAGAAAATAATATGAATAGTAATGAGATCAAATGGAAACTCTGAGGGGAACAGGATGAAACAACAAGGACATTAAAACAAATATCTTATTTTCCGATATGAGATCAAAATGGTCCCACACGGCGGAAACCTTTCTTTTTGCTTGAGGATGCCCCATAATTTGTGATCTTTAGATCAGAGATTCTGTTGGCAGAAGCATCCCGTTGACAGATACGCGTCCTTATAAACAGTTTGGCGCGTCAATGTCAGTTCGACACAGTTGCTGTATCGGTCACGTGACTTTGTTAAAGCGATACGCGCACCGACCAAGCGGCAACATTCCATGCTGAAAAATGAAGCCCATGCGGAAGTGCAAAAACTTGCAGTTCCTCGACTGGCCGCTTGAGGCTGGCTGCAGAAAGGAGTCAACTCCCATAGACACCCATGTTAAAATGTCTAACTTTACAGCCAAAATAAACATGTTTACAGCCTGGTTCAAAAAACGGTTTTGGTGTCTTTCAGTAGTGTTCGAGTCCATGACAACTGGGTGAATTTTTTTAGAATCCATTATTTTAATGCACACAGAAGGATTTATTTTATGAATAATTAAGGGCGTGGTCAACTTGATTGGCAGCTGTCATCTGTCATCACGGCATGACCTTCACAGATTCGAGGCTTTGATTGGTCTGGCCGGAGGTAGGCGGGCTTAGAACACAGACTGAAATGTCCATGATGGCGGCGCCCAGTAGCTCAATTTTAGGCTTCATCTCCGCTGTTAAGAATGTCTATGGGTGACGTCACAGAGGGTTTGTCCATATTTATATACAGTCTATGGCACCGACACGGGGTATTGCTCTACGAGCTCGACGCATGCGCCGACGCATCGGTATTGCCGGACCCATCACTACACAGGAATACAGTTTCAAACAACATTCAAGACACAGCAAGCGGCACTGCAAACCGAGGTCTCTGAATACCCCAACTAATGAAGGCTAATAACTGAACACAGGTGAGAAACATGAACACAAAATCAGTCTGATCATCCGTTCCAGGTGAGTAGGAAGGACCAAATATGGGCGGCTTCAGGTTACTTCCTCTTGGTCCCCCTGGAAGTGCTCTCTGTCGCCATCTGCTGGTAGGAACGTCTTGTGACAATTGGATGACCATTGTGAGATTGCAGTATATCTACAACACAGAGAACAGGCGATAATATCAAGACCAAATGCTTATTAGAACAACTTCAGTAACAAACAACCATTCAAACAAATGCATACAATATTTATTACTGCTTATATTTAAGACTGCTTATACATGCATTTATACATGCACTCATATTTTGTCAATGCATTTACACTTGACACATTTATTGTAATGGATAGACTTCCCAGAACCCCTTCAAGACTGAAAAAACAACCTTATTGCCTCTTGTGACACCAGGGCCGTATGTGTTGAGCATCTAAGAGTTGCTTGGTGCTGGAAAACCCCCTCCAGTAGGTGCACACCTACTGGATCTCATACTTTGCTATGGTTTTATACCAAATACATTTGAGCAATATGAGGCACGTTTAGACAATCAATTTATTTGATTACAATGTTTTTTGTAAATTATTTCTTTTTCAAGGTTATATGGTATTAGGGTATTAATTAGTATTAGTATAAAAAGTGTTCTATTTTGGCGTATGGAGTAACAACATCAGGGACACTGGTCAAGTTAAGTCAAGTCAAGTCAAGTCAAGTAAACTTTATTGTCAGTTTTCATGAATGTACAGGACATACAGAAAAACCGAAATGCCGTTTCCCTCGATCCCCAGTGCTAGACATGCATGCAAAAATATAAATATATAAAAATATGAATACAAAAATCTAAATAAAAAGAGGGTTTCGAATATGTACAAATGATATAAATAGTGTAAACAGTATGAGGTGCAGTATGGACGGTAATAAATAAACAGTATGGACATAGTATAAACAGTGTATAAACAGTGTATAAACAGTGTATAAAAAGTATAAACAGTATGAAAAGTTATATAACAGATTTATAAACAGTATGGACAGTTTTCTTATAGACAGTGTTCTTATAAAGTGGCTGTGCATGGTGGTGGGGCTGTGCATGGTGATGAGCAGGTGTGTGGTGGTGGATGTGTGGGGGTTAAGGTCCAGGCTCTTGGGGAGAAGGGTTGTGTGCAGGTGTCCGGGGTTTAGTGGGTGAGGGGGTGGGTGGGGCTGGGAATGGGTGGGGGTCGATGTCAATGTCCAATGTGCGGGCAGGGGGTGGAGAAAGAAGGGGGGTCAGTGCTGAGTGGGAGTTCAGCATCCTGACCGCCTGGTGGATGAAGCTGTCCTTCAGTCTGCTGGTCCTTGCCTTAACACTCCTCATCCTCCTCCCAGAGGGCAGGAGATGGAGGGGCAGTGGAAGGGGTGGGTGGAGTCACCCGCAATGCTGAGTGCTTTGCGGGACAGGCGTGTACTGTATATGTCCTGGAGGGAGGGGAGGGGAGCACCGATGATCTTCTCAGCTGCTCTCACTATGCGCTGCAGGGTCTTCCTACAGGATGCAGTGCAGCCGCCGTACCACACGGTGATGCAGCTGGTCAGGATGCTCTCAGTGGTTCCCCGGTAGAAGGAGCACATGATGGGGGCAGGTGCTCTCGCTCTCCGAAGTTTGCGGAGAGCGAGAGCAAGATGGCTCAGCGCTGCTGAGCTTTGCCGGCCAGTGACGGTGTTGCAGCTCCAGGAGAGGTCCTCAGTGAGATGCACCCCCAGGAACTTGGTGCTGTTCACTCTCTCCACAGCAGCAACGTTGATGATCATTGGGGTGTGCTGGGTGGAGGCTCTCCGGAAGTCGACAACAATCTCCTTTGTCTTCTGCACGTTGAGAGCAAGATTGTTGTCTCTGCACCACTCGGCCAGTTGGCTCACCTCTTCCCTGTAGTTAGACTCATCGTTGTGGTTGATGAGCCCCACTACAGTCGTGTCGTCCGCAAACTTGACAAAGACGTTGTTGCTGAATGATGGAGTGCAGTCGTGGGTCAGCAGGGTGAAGAGAAGGGGGCTGAGCACGCATCCTTTGGGGGCCCCTGTGTTCAGCATGACTGTGCTGGATGCGTTCCTGCCGACCCGGACTGCCTGCGGTCTACCGGTCTGGAAGTCCAACAACCAGTTACATAGTGAGGTCTGCAGTCCTAGACAGTCCAGCTTCCTGATCAGCTGCTGAGGGATGATCGTGTTGAAAGCTGAACTAAAGTTAAGGAACAGCATCCTCACATACGAGTCCTTGGTCTCCAAGTGGGTCAGTGCTGAGTGTAGGATAGTGGAGATTGCATCATCAGTCGACCTGTTGGCCCGATATGCAAACTGGTATGGGTCCAGTGAAGGGGGGGGATGGATTTGATGTGCTGCATGACCAACCGCTCGAAGCACTTCATGATGATGAGGGTCAGTGCAACGGGGCAGTAGTCATTGAAACAGGATGGAGAGGCCTTCTTCGGTACCGGGATGATGGTGGTGCTCTTGAAGCAGGTGGGGACAACAGCTTGGCTCAGGGAGGTGTTGAACATGTCTGTGAGGACATCTGTAAGCTCCTCTGCACAGTGCTTCAGCACACGACCGGGAATGTTGTCACGCCCTGCAGCCTTGTGAGCGTTGATCCTGGAGAGGGATCTCCTCACACTGGCTGGAGAGAGGCACAACACCTGGTCATCTGCAGGGGGTGGTGACTTCTGTGCAGGGGTGCTATTGTCTGCTTCAAACCGTCCGAAGAAGTTGTTTAGATTGTTCAGCTGTCACAGGACTGTGGTCTGGGTTTATAGTCTGTGATGGTCTGTATCCCCTGCCACAGGCTCCTAGTGTCTCTGCTGTCAGTGAAGTGGTTGGATATCCTGCTACTGTACTGCCTCTTAGCTAGCCTGATGCCCCGGATCAGGTTGGCTCTCGCTGATCTCAGGCCAGCCTCATCACCTGCTCTAAAAGCAGCATTCCGGGCTCTCAGTAAGCCATGGACTTCCCTCGTTAGCCATGGTTTCTGGATAGCCCGTACTGTGATGGTCTTGGTGTCCGTGACATCATCAATGCATTTGTTGATGTAGGCAGTAACAGTGTACGAATACTCCTGGATGTTGGTGTGTTGGTTGTAGGTGGCTGCCTGCTTAAACAGGTCCCAGTCTGTGGTGTTAAAGCAGTCCTGTAGTGATGAGGAAGCACCCTCTTGCCACACTCGTACCTGCTTCTGGACCGGTCTGGTGAGTTTGACCTTAGGCCTGTATGCTTGCATTAGCATAACAGTACTGTGGTCTGAAGCGCCGAGGTGGGGGAGAGATGAGGCCTTGTATGCTCCTCGCTGTGTGGTGTAGACCAGGTCCAGAGTGTTATTTCCTCGTGGAAAGTCTATGTGCTGGTACACATGAGGAAACACTGTCTTAAGGTTGGCGTGGTTGAAATCCCCAGCTACAATGAGGAATCTGTCTGGGTGGGCTGTCTGTTGGTCACAGATGGCGCTGTACAGTTCACTCAGTGCCTTGTCTCAATCATTGTTGTTGCCGCTGGGAGGGATGTAAACAGCCACTAGCAGAATGGTGGAAAACTCCCTCGGTGACATACCTATAGTGAACAAAACACTTTTGTAAGCACATTCATAAAAAGCCCCCTTTTTGCTTGTTACTTGGAGTGCTGTCCTTGAAATCTAGACCCCCTCATTCTGAACTCGTTTTCACCCCTGGTACTTCTCTTACTCATGTGAGGGAACTAGCCCTTCCCCTTATAGGGTTGGCTCTGTCGATGGCCAGGGGGCTCTCATTGGTGGTAATGGCCAAGCTACTCCTATTAGTGGAGCATAAACTATTGCTTAAACTATGTAATGGTGTTTTCTGTGATACCATTATTTCTTAGATTATACAAAATATGACGATGATAAATAGCTACATGCCTTCTAATGCGTGCTTATTACATTAACATTGTATTATGATTATACTCCCACATTGCCCCTTTTGTGACTTGAATGTCATGCTTAAAAACATTTCTTCTCTATCTGTGATGTTGGAGTCACGCAAATGATGGCTCTCATCCCATGAGGTCTGTCATCACACTCGTAGAGCCGGTAAGCTTCTACCCCTTGGTTGATGGTCCTGATTGACATGGAGTGAGTAAAAGCCATGTGGCACTTATCTCCCTAAATGGTGGTCGTAGATGGTCCGTATGCCATCAGACATTTCAACAAAATCAATCACATATTGCTGAAAGCGGTTTTCGTGCTAACGTAGTCCTGGACAGAGGAAAATCTGTATTGTATGTGAAATAATTCACGTGTATGTACCCTCTTACAAAACAACAGATGTGGGTTCAAAGCGTTGGTCATTGTGCTTCACAGTGCTTCCAGGCTCTTTGACTTCACTGGGGCTGACTCGTTCGTGAATGATTTGATCAATATGAACTAATCTTTTATATGATTCGGGAGTAATGAGTCGTCTCAGTGAGTGATTCGTTCATTTTCATGCAGTACCTTCCCTGGCCACATGACAACAGTTTGTTCACCGGATCGTTCATATCGATCGGTCTCTCATTCATTTGTCATGTGACAGACAGCTCAGGCTGAACGGTTCGTTCTCGTTCATCGGATCGTTCATTTGTCACGTGACAGGCAGCTCAGGCTGAACGGTTCATTCTCGTTCATTCATTCGGATCGGTCTCTCGTTCATTTGTCACATGACAGCTACCCAGTCACTGTCGTATTGTGCTGTCAAACAACAATGGCAGGGAGGATACAGGACACAAGTCATTTTATTGTGGTGTGTATTTGCTTTCCTAGGATTTCACATGGTGTGAATTGCTTGTGGCATTTTGTGTAAACTTTGTCAGCTGAAGTAAACCATGTAGTCTTCATTGTTAAGTGTTTGAGAACCGTGGTCTTTTTTACAATGCTCACAAGAGGGCTACAGCGCCACCTGCTGTAAAAATGAACAAAATGAATGAAATGATTCAAAAAAGATTTGCTCAATGTATTCTCTGAGAGTAAAAGATCCGAGTGAGTAAAAAGAGTCGAACTTCCCAACACCAGGGCCGAGGTGAGTGCCTGCTATAAGGACCCACCCGTCACTTTCCAAGCGTCCCCCTATGCAGCCTTAAGTTATTGTGGACCTTTTCCATTTGACCCCAAACAAAGGGACAGGTTTTGTTATTGCAAATCTTAATCTTAGGTTTACTGTAACTCTTTTGAATCATTAACAATCAACAGCTGAAATGTTTTTTTTAGACATTGTGTTTTCTTAGTTCTCCTCGGGGTGCAGTAGAGTAGCTGTCTGTCACCAGGTAGCATGTGGTGGTGCATGTTGGGGTCTTGTCAGGGTCAGAGGTGCGGGTGTTGAGCTCGCCCCTTGGTGTCGATTCCTGTCTGCTGCAGCTTCCTCTGCATGAGGTTCGTTTGCTCTTTGCAGGTTGGCTCTTATGTCGGTCAGAGGCTGATGTAGCACCTGAGCTTTGTTTCAGTGGTTTAGATTGCACCATGCAGTCTATCCTTACCAGTGGCGGTTCGACATTGAATTACGCCCCGGGCGAGATTCCCTCCGAGCGCCGCCCCCCCCCCCCCCCCCCCCCCCCCCGAAAAAAAACTTTTTTTTTTTTTTAAACAATTTTTTTTTTTTTTTTTTTTTGGGGGGGGGGGGAGGGGCGCACAAACAGGAAGAAAAATATAAATATTTCTCAATTGCACAAATCGTTCCCCCTCCCCCTTGTTGTCCGTTCAATTTCTGGAGACCCAGAGGTGAACTGTCCCCTGCGCACCCCTCCCCTTTCTCCTTCTCACACACAGACACAGCTTTCTGAAGCAGGGGCGCGATTTGGGAGACCGACCCGACCAGAGTTGAACTGTCGTCGCAGTCCCGTGTCCCCCCCCCCCCCCCCCCCCCACAACTGCAGGGGGGGACAATTTGCCCCCTCATAGTGACATGATAGATAGATTATAGAGAAGCGCTTTGCGGCGCAGATGATTTTTTTTTTTTTTTTGACGATCTCGTGCCGCCCCCCCCAAAGTGCCGCCCCGGGCGGCTGCCCGGTCTGCCCGTGCCTAAAACCGCCACTGATCCTTACCCTTTCAGGGCTGTTGGGGTGGCCAATTCTACTTTGTAAGGCCCTTCTCTCCTTGGTTCATTACACTTTTGTTTGAACCCTTTAACATAGACCCATTCACCTGGTAAGATCTTTTGCAGGTTGTCTGGTGTAGTACTGGCTCATCCTACTCTGGAACCTTTCAACTGTTGGGATGTACCCTTATGTATCGCAGCTAAGTGGCACACATACTTTTTTCTCTCTCCAATTGTTCCAGTGGAGGCCATTACCTGGTCATCATGGTTATTTTGCGTTCTTATACTCTGAGAATCTCTGAGCTGATTTTCTAAGTTTCACCAATCTTCTTCTGATTCCTAGTGTCTGTGCGATAGTGTGGATTAACGTGTTAACAAAATGTGATTACTGGCTGGCGTAGACTCTACCCATCTGCTAAACCGCTTGTATGTACCTTTTACCCTGGGCTTGTTAAATCATGTCTACATAATCGATCATTAGATTTTGTAGCAGCCCTTGGATTTAAAGGATAGAGAGAGTCTCGACTGATGCATAAGGTGTCTTTTATTTAATCCCTGTGTAACCCTGGTTAGATTTAGAGCACTAGGAAATACCAGGTTCCTTGAATGCATCGTAGTTTCCATACAGGTTTTGGCCGGTATGGAGATTTCCGATGCCGCCTTGAACGCATCACCTGTAGCTCGGTGTGTGTGAGGGTGTGACACACCGAGAGGAAAGGACGGAGTGAATAGAGTAGGCAGTGAGAAACTCGTTGTTCTCCAGTTGGCACATGATTGGGAGTTTCCTTTTAATATTGATGAACGTTGCGATTGGTGCTGAACTGCGAGCGAGTAATTGCTTCCAAGACGTCGTAGGAGAGGCTCTGTCGGAGTATTTCCTCAACTTTTGAACTATTCTGACTGTTTTTTTTTTGAGGGACGATTCTGTCTGTGCCATGCGAGGAGCTGCTTCGCGTGGACCAGGACTCCATTGCTGCTTTCTGCGTGTCAGGACATCGACATAGGGATGTTTGCCGTACCAGGAGGGCAGTAGGAAAAAAAGGAAGGAATCCACCTGAGAAGCTCTATCCATTTTTTGCATTTTTTCTCCGCCTGAACTCAGGTTGTTTTTTGTTGAGCTCAAGACTAACCAATAACTGCGAAACAGTAAAGTGGTACCACATTTATTTATTTTTTCCCTAACACAAAGTGCACTTATTTCTTTAGTTTTATTTTATTCTTTTCTTAATTTTTTGAGGTATTTAAATACTTTATTCTTTTTTTCGTTTTACATCCATTTTGATTGTTTAAAGTATTTTTGTGGTATATTTGAGTTTATTTTTACATAAAGATCATTTTCTGTTTTATAAACTGTGGTCCTGTGTGGTGTGTGGGTTGGAGGTCTCATTTACTCTATTACAGAGCCTGCTACTGCCAATCTCCTTTCCCAACCTAGAAGAACAGTGAGTGTGAATCTGAGTAAGAGAGAGGGACACACGTCCAGGTTACATAAAAAGTGGCGAGCCAGCCAGGAGATTGGCAAATAGTAGCTTCTGATCTTCCAACCCCACAGTACACACTTTTGTAGTTCATTCCACTGAGTCAGATATGGATATTTGCAACCGGTTTTAAATAAATGGTCAGAACTCCCTGTTTGTAACAGGTATAGGATCAGATTACACAAATGAAGAAATCAATACTGTGTTTCGAGTTAATGGAGACATTTTTCAAAATAGTTAGGATCCCCGATGAGTCAGGACAACCGGAGGGTAGAGCCCTGATCCAGTACGTATCTGACAGGTCTATCTCCAGAATCGACCCCATTACCTTGGGTACCTTACCGAGTCCAAAAGACCCTGCTGTGTCGTGGGTTGCAAGGACCATTAGAGAGGTTTGTCAGGAAGAGATGGGGAAGGAGATAGCTCGTAGATACCTGGATGAGCTGCAGTATGTTTCAGGTAGTGGCAGGGCAGGTTTCTTGAGTGTGCTTCAAGGGGAGCTGCAGGGAAACCAGAGCACCTCGTACAACGTACACACTAATGCTACACAGCCACATGCAACACAAAATGATAACACACCTAATACTGTCCAGAATGAACCTGCAGAGCCTACACATGTTCATAGTGCACCTGCTAGTGTACCAGTAAGCCCAGTTCACGTCATTGAGAATGTGTTTAACCCCCCTCAGATCCAGAAAGTGATCGTGGAGCATGTGATCCGAAGTGAGTCCACCACTTCATCATCCCCACAAATAAGGATGCGCACTTTCTCTGGACGGGTGCCAAGGCCAAATGGTGAGGTGGATTATGAAACTTGGCGCACCCAAGTCGATCTTCTCCTTGATGATTCCTCCCTGAGTGACGCTCACAAAGTAAGAAGGATTCTTGAGAGCTTGCTGAGTCCAGCAGCTGACGTTGTGAAGCCTCTTGGCATCTCTTCACCGCCGAGTGTGTATGTCACTCAACTTGATTCTGCTTTTGGTGTCGTAGAGGATGGAGGGGAGTTATTCGCTGCATTTCTCAGCTCTAACCAAAACAATAGAGAGAAGCCGTCAGCATACTTGAACAGGCTCCATAGCCTCCTCACAAGGGCAATTTCTAGAGGGGGAGTCTCAGCTGAAAGTACCAATGATCACTTGCTCAGACAATTTTGTAGGGGCTGTTGGGATCAGAGCATCATCATAAGCCTACAGTTAGAGTGCAAAAGGAACAATCCGCCAACGTTCCCTGACTTCCTACTCATGTTGAGAACTGAGGAAGACCGTCGTTCAGCAAAGTTAGACAGGATGAAAAAAGCGTGCTTCAAAAGCTAACATGTATGCCCACCATGTTTTTGACATACCCTCTTATGACTGTGAGCCTGTCCCATTGCCCAACACAAAACAAAATGAGGCATCAAAGCTTGAAAATAAAGTGAATGAGCTAACTAAACAGTTGGAAAAGTTAAGCAAAAAGCCACAGAACCCCACTTATGACAGTAACCCTTCCCCAGTGTCAAAACCAAAACAAGCTGAAATCTCTAGCATTGAGGACAAGATAGCTGAGCTATCTTGTCTAGCACAAAGTCAAAAGGGAAGTGTGGAAACTCAAAAGAAAGGCTGCCTCGCAATCAGTAGCAACAACATGAGGAGACCCTTTAAATTGCCTGGAATGCCAAGGGCGTGGTTTTGTTTTAAGTGTGGTGAAGACAACCACATTGATGCTCATTGCTCAAATGAACCTAACCCCACACTGCTTCGTAAGAAAAATGCAGAACTTAGAGAGAGGCAAGATAAGTTCTTAGCTCAGCAGGCTGCTTCGCCATTTGCTTTAAACTAGCAGCAGCTCCTGCCATGGGACACCCAGTAGCTGAAGTTGAGGATAACCCCAGTCCCAACAAATCAGTTAGTGGCGCTGAAACACAAAAGACAGTCATAACACAGACAATGACTGAAACCTACCGTAGCACAAAGCAAATACCTCCAGGGCTTATAGGTCCTCGTTGTGCAGCTTCTGTCTTTCTTGAGGGCGTACAGTGTGAGTCAATCATGGACACCGGGTCACAAGTTACAACAGTGTCTGAGTGTTTTCACAAGGACCATCTGTCTCTTACCTGTACATCCTATTGAAGCTCTTCTTGAAATCGAGGGAGCTGGTGGACAGCATGTCCCCTACCTTGGCTACATAGAAACTCGTGTCACTTTTCCCTTGTCAGTTTCTGGCAAAGAAGAGGAGCTAGTTATGTTAGCACTTGTGGTGCCAGAGTGTCAGTTCAACAGCAGGACCCCCCTGTTGATTGGTACAAATGTGCTATTCAGACTCTATGAACGAGTACTTGAACAAGGAGGCCCAGAGTTCATTCACCAACTCGCCTCCAGAGACCTTGCAGTGATCTTCCAGCACATTTCCCGGATCCATGACCTTGACAACCATGCACATCTTGTGAGGTTACATGGTGGAAATCCCATCACCATCCCTGCAAAGCAAAAGTGCTGTGTCATAGGTGATGTAAGGCGGAAAAAGAACAGTCAAACCACATTTGTGCTTGAACCCAACCATGGGTTGCCAGGTGGCGTGTTCCTCGAAGCTGCGCTAATGGACATCCCCTTTAAATTCAGCAACAAGGTTCCCGTCGTCCTGCGTAACCTTGGCGACCATGATGTTACGCTGCAGCCGAAATGCATCATTGCACAAATATGTGCAGCTCAACAGATCACACCACTTGAACCAAAGCAATGTGACTCTAGTCAAAACAAGCCTGACAACAACGACCTCAAGTTCAACCTTGATGATTCACTAATATCTGAACAATGGAAAGACCGTATCATCACCAAGCTTCGATCCATTCCAGAAGTCTTTGCTGGGGATGACCTGTCACATGGTCACACCACTGCTGTTAGACATCACATTAGACTACATGATGAAACTCCTTTTAAGGAGAGGCCAAGGCCTATCCATCCCAGTGACAGGGAGGCGGTCAAGCAACATCTTAAAGAACTGCTGGATGCAGGAATCATTAAAGAGTCACAGAGCCCTTTCGCATCGCCAGTGGTGTTGGTGCGGAAAAAGAATGGCTCGATCAGGCTATGCATCGACTACAGAAAGCTAAATGCTCGAACCATCAGAGATGCTTATGCTCTTCCGAACATTGGAGAGACCTTTGTGGCTCTCAGCGGCGCAAAGTGGTTCTCCGTCATGGATCTTAAATCTGGTTATCACCAGGTCGAGATGGCTGAAGAAGATAGGCCTAAAACCGCTTTCACGTGTCCCCTAGGCTTCTTTGAATTCAACCGCATGCCTCAGGGTGTCACAAACGCACCAAGCACTTTTCAGCGGCTTATGGAGCGGTGTGTTGGCGACTTGCACCTCAGTGAGGTATTGGTCTTTCTGGATGATTTGATTGTCTTTTCAGACACATTGGAAGAACACGAAGCACGGCTCATGAAGGTGCTGAACCGTCTTAAAGATTACGGTCTTAAGCTGTCTCCAGAAAAATGTCACTTCTTTAAGACATCAGTCAAGTATCTTGGTCATGTGGTCGACGCGCGGGGAGTTCATACTGACCCAGACAAGGCATCTGCCTTGAGAGATTGGCCTCGTCCTTTAAATAGGAAAGAGCTAAAATGTTTCTTAGGCTTCGCTGGATACTATCGGCGGTTCGTCGAGGGGTATTCCCAGATAGCCAAACCTCTTAATAGCCTGACAGCGGGCTTTTGCCCACCAAAGAAAAGAGGCAAAGTGTACAAGAGGGAACGCACCATACCTCTTGTGAGCCCCAATGCACTCCTCAGTGAGGAGTGGACTCCCGAGTGTGAGAATGCATTCAGAACTCTGATTGAGAAATTGACGTCAGCGCCCATCCTTGCCTTTGCGAATCCACAACTGCCGTATGTTGTACATACCGATGCTTGTCGCAACGGGTTGGGGGCGGCGCTCTACCAAGAGCAGGAGGGGAAGCTCAGAGTTGTTGCGTATGCCAGTCGAGGTCTTTCCAAGAGCGAGAGAAACTATCCCACTCACAAGCTCGAATTCTTGGCCTTAAAGTGGGCGGTTTGTGAGAAGTTCAATGATTACCTTTATGGGTCAAGTTTCACTGTACTTACCGACAACAACCCCCTCACATATGTGCTGACATCTGCAAAGCTAGACGCTGCTGGACACCGCTGGTTAGCCGCTCGTTCTACTTACCAATTCACCATCAAGTACAGAGCAGGGCAGGCCAACGGTGACGCAGACGGGTTATCCCGGCGGCCCCAAGGTCCGCCTCTTGAGGATGAAGCTTTCACTAAAGAGAGAGAGAGAATAGAGGACATGAAAAAACGGCTCATGGAGACAAGAGAGGATATGGGTCATGAAGTGTTCTCTGCACTATGTCAACGTCATCTTGTGACATTTAAAGATGAACACGACCATCATTCAGAGCAACCTGTTGTTGCAGAGTCTCTTGTTGTCGACCCCTCTGTCGTGCCTGATGTTTTCGGTGAGGACACCTTACCATCCATGACCAACTCTGACTGGTATAATGCTCAAAACAATGATCCATCTATCTCGCGTGTCATTACTTTTGTGAGGAGAGCTGTAAAACCCAGTTTCAGAGAGACAAGTCTCGAACCTCCAGATGTCAAACTTCTTCTCAGGGAATGGAAAAAACTTGAACTCAGGGATGAAGTCCTGTACAGGAAGTGGTCTGAACGAGGCGACTTTGTCTACCAGTTGGTTTTACCTGAGCAGTTCAGAGAGAGAGCACTGCAGGGAGTGCATAATGATGTTGGCCATCTTGGTTCTGAGCGTGCACTTCATCTTGCTCGTGCCAGATTCTATTGGCCAAGAATGGCCAGAGACATTGAGGAAAAGTGCAAAAAGTGCGAACGCTGTTTCAGAAGGAAGGCTGTGCCACAAAAGGCTGCGCCTTTGGAAAACATCTCTGCTACTTACCCACTTGAGCTTGTTTGTATGGATTATCTATCTCTTGAGCCGGATAATAGAGACACAAGAAACATTCTAGTTATTACTGACCACTTTACAAAATTCGCTGTGGCAGTGCCTACTAGAGACCAAAAAGCCAAAACTGTTGCAAAGGCTCTATGGGAAAACTTAATTGTTCACTACGGGTTCCCCAGTCGTCTGCTCAGCGACCAGGGCAGAGACTTTGAGTCTAAGACAATCAGAGAACTCTGCACACTGATAGGAGCAGACAAAGTTTGTACCACCCCGTATCATCCCCGTGGAAACCCAGTGGAACGGTTTAACCGGACTCTCCTCGGTATGCTAGGGACCCTGGAAGAGAAAGACAAATACCATTGGAGGGATTTCGTCAAACTATTGGTCCAAGCATACAATTGCACAAGAAATGACACAACAGGCTATTCGCCTTATGAACTTATGTTTGGTAGGCAGCCCAGATTGCCAATTGATCTTGTCCTGGGAATCCACCCTGATATGGGAAGCCACAAGACCCACTCAGAGTATGTTAAGGGCCTTCGCCAATGCCTTCAAGAGAGCTACTCATTAGCTGTGAAAAACTTCCAGAAGATGGGAGGGAAGAACAAGGCTAGGTATAGAAGCTAAGCCTACCGCTTGAAGCTCCTGAAGTGTTGCTTGATTAAACACCAATCAGACGCGCTTGCTCAGCAGGTGGAAACGAGTATGCATGAATAAACAATCTTGACGTCTTCTTGCTTTGCGTAATTTATTGTGTTAAACACGACAGAAAGTTCTCATACATACGCCGAGCGAAGCGGTCAAAACTGTATGTGTTCCCCTCCGTCAGGCAACACCTGTCACCTGAACAAAGGTTCCCCCTTATATTGCTGTGACCCCAATTACAATACAGGTGCCCCCAGTGGACGGTTACGGTAAGACATGAAACAAAGACAACAGAGGGAAAACTGGCTCTTACACCCCGGCCCCTAATTGCAATTGTTGGGATACAAATATGACAATTCATAAACAAACAAAAAGAGCCAGTGAAAGAAACAAACAATGAATAAAAGATCATGAGATTACCCCTGTTGACACATAATCGCTTGCCCTGTCAGACTGCTAATTTGCTTTATACAGCAGGCAGAGCTTGGCAACAGGCCTTTCAATTTTGTTGTTCTTGGTCTGGAGGCGGACTGAGCGGACAAGTCCCCATTTGTCGGGGTATTTTTCCAGGACTGTTGCAAGTGGCCATGAGCCACGTGGAGCAGTGGGATCCATAATGATGACAATATCTCCTTCTTTGAGATTCTCCTTGCGATCGTTCCATTTTTGCCTCTCCTGAAGCATTGGAAGGTATTCACGTATCCATCACTTCCAGAAAAGATCCGAGATATATTGAACTTGTCTCCATCTCCTCTTGATGTACAAGTCATGATTCTCGAATAGCCCTGGTGGCAGACATGGCTTTCCTTTCAGCCTTTGCACAGAAATCCTATTGACCGATGCCGATGTGTGGTCAGCACTCTGACTGCAATTCTCATGCACTGGACCAGAAACGACCCATCCGATCGCCGTTTTCAGTGCATACGGGCCCCTCCCACAGCTGTTTATGACTTCCCAAGGCTCCAGTATCTTGGACACGTTGCTGCCAATCAGCAAGTCGACACCAGCCTTTATCTTGGGAACATCGTCTTTCGCCAGGTACGGCCACTGCACCAGGTCTCTGGTAGTTACGATGTGCTCAGGGCTTACGGGCATTTTCTTCTGTGTCAGAGTCTCTGGAAGTTCATAGAACACGTTGTCATTAATGCCAGACACCTCCAAGCCAACAAGTGAGTATGACGGCACCACTCGTTCTTGCCCCATTTTTCGCAGTAGGAGCTGCGTTCTCCTTCCAGTGATGTGAAGCTTTCGCATGAGCTGCTCTGAACAAAAGGTGGCTGAACTGCCAGGGTCTAAAAACGCATATGTCTGGATTACTTTGTCACCTTTAGCAGATTTTACTTGCACTGGGAGGATGGACAACAGACAGCGATCCCTTCCGGCCCCTGTGTGTGCACATATCTCTGTCGATGGCCGTGACCCTGTAGGCCCAGCAGGTGCTGTGGATGCACTGGCCTGGACCTGTGCTGTAAGTTTGCTGTTTGTTGCATCACTCCTGTCAACATGGAGAGTAGTGGGATGTGCTTGACCACATGTCTCGCAGGTCAGGCGCTGCTCGCAATTTCGGCTCATGTGCCCTGGACACAGGCAGCCAAAGCACAATCTGGTTTCCTTTATAAAGTCTATTTTGTCTCTGTGCTTCATGCGCTTCAGCTGCTCACAGCAGTCGAGAGAGTGGCTTTGGGCACAACATGCACAAGTTGGGGCTGCAGCATAGATACGCCGTGATGAAGTGTTCATCGAGCCTCTGGCCTGTTCGGACTCGACAGGTGCAATGGTTGTGGCGAAACTTTTTCCGTTAGTCCTTTGCTCTGTATAGGGCTTTGGCCTACTGGCAGCTCTTCCTCCATTCACTGCAGGTGGTGGGTCATTGATGTTGCCATATAGCGGATCAGACAAGATGCTAACCTGCCTTTAATCACTTTGACCAGGTCGTCAAATACGGCCCTGTTGCCTGTTGCTTCCAATGTGTCATGTGCAATGGTCCTCCATCGCTCTCTGAGCTTAAATGGCAGCTTGCTGACAATTGCTCGAATGTTACTTGGCATCTCCAACTCCTGCATGTAGTCTAATTCTGTCATGACATTACAGCAGCCTCTCAGGAAGAGAGAGTGGTCCTTGAGTGCAGAGACATCTTCATTTCGTATTGGAGCCCACGATAAAGCCCTTTCAATGTATCCTGTGGCGACTTTGTACTTGTTGCCAAAGTGTTCCTCTAGCAGGGGCTTTGCTGTTGCATATCCTTGGTCAGGCATCATGTGCAGACAACTCCGAACAAGCTCCCTAGGCTGCCCCCTGGTGAACTGTTCCAAGTAGTACAAGCAGTCACTTTGGCTGGCCTTTTCCTCCACTCCTTGCTCAAATGCACGCATGAATGAAATGTACTGAAGATGATCTCCATTGAACAAGGGGATGTCTCTTGGTGGCAGTGATGCTAGTAGTTGTTGTTTGACCAGTGCAGATGTTATTTCATTTTGCCTTTGCATTACTGAGACAATGTTCGGTGCTGGTAGGTTGGTGGCTTGTGTGGATTGTAGTCCTTTGCCCAGGGTGTGCTGAGTCAGCATATTGATGTTGGCATGTTGCTTTGGCCTACCTGTGGGCTGAGCTCCACTCTTCTGCTGTGGCGCACCTTTTGCCTTTGGGGGCGCTGCAAGCACAGGCTCCTTACGCATGTGTTTCATTTGAGATGGATACATGAATTCATCTGCCATTGGGTTCGACTGGTGTGAAGCTTTCCTGGTAATTTTCTCCAAGTAGGAATTCATTGCATTGGATGCTTTACAGCTGCAATTGTCAGAGGACTGGAGAACTGCAAGTTTAGCAGTGGATTCAGCAATCATGGTTTCCAATTCCTGTTGCTCCCTTTTCCTCCTTATCTGCTGTTCTTGCTCTTCAAGGGCGTGCTTGTCCTTTAAAGCAGCTAAACAAGTGACCAGTGCTGCCTTCTCCGCCTTTACCTTGGTTGTAGAGGATGCAGTGCTAAGTCTACCACTATAACCACTTTTCCCTGACCGTCTGGTCAGCTGGGTACATTGGTGCTGGGTACATTGGAGATGCTATCTTCAGGGTTAACATCATCAACACCAGTGGCAGCATCACATGTCACATTTCCATCACACTTTGACACCCAGAATTGCACTTTAGAAATAACATCATTATTAGCAATCATTTTGGCTTTAAACCACACATCATGTCTGTCCTTTTCTTCAGTTGGCAACATACTCATTAAAGATGCATGAAAACCTTTAGCTTCGTCACATTTTTTCAACAAATCATTAAAAACACTTTCAACCTGTTTTTTGTCATTTTTTTCCATAAAACATTGCAACACATCCCTTAGCCTTGAAGCATTATTCAACACATTTCGCCTGTCATTTTGTAAACGTTCGAGTCTTTCAGCAAGCGCTTTGGGAGTTAATTTGACCACTCTTTTTTGTTTGTCATTTTGCGCATCGACATCTTCAATGTTCAATTCGTCAGACGGCTCCACGGGCCCGTCCACAGCGGTATCCTCTAGCATCATTACGGTAATCCAAAAGGTTTCGAAAAGTTCGCAAAATTCGCAACGAAGTCAACGAGTTCAAACGAAGTGGAATAATCCACGACCAGCGTTAACCCCAAGCCCGGTTGTCACCAGTGCATTGGATTTTTACCCCACAATGTGTGCACATAAACTGAATGGCCATTCATTCAGTAGGTAGCGCTACACATACCTTTCGTCGGGCGCCTTTACTCCAAAGCATGTACCGGTAGATCTAGCAGACTTTCGGCGAAAAGGTCTTCCTCCACTGTGGTGATACAAAGTTGCGATGCTGAAGAGGGCCCTCGCCCCCGGTTCCGTAGTCAAGTCAGGTCTTCCTCCAATCGCACGATGAACAGCTACATCCACTTTGGAAAATCTTGATCCGTCTCGATGGCGCGAGATACAGTTTTGACTTGAGATATAGAAGCTAAGCCTACCGCTTGAAGCTCCTGAAGTGTTGCTTGACTAAACACCAATCAGACGCGCTTGCTCAGCAGGTGGAAACGAGTATGCATGAATAAACAATCTTGACGTCTTCTTGCTTTGCGTAATTTATTGTGTTAAACACGACAGAAAGTTCTCATACATACGCCGAGTGAAGCGGTCAAAACTGTATGTGTTCCACTCCGTCAGGCAACACCTGTCACCTGAACAAAGGTTCCCCCTTATATTGCTGTGACCCCAATTACAATACAGGTGCCCCCAGTGGACGGTTACGGTAAGACATGAAACAAAGACAACAGAGGGAAAACTGGCTCTTACACTAGGTTTGACAAAAAGGTCAAGGCAGCTGAACTCTTGGAGGGGGATAGGGTCTTAGTGAGAAATGTGAATATCAGGGGGAAACACAAATTAGCAGATAGGTGGAAACAGAAAATCCATGTTGTTGTTAAACGGATTAAGGACAGTCCCGTCTATGTAGTTAAACCTGAAGCAGGGGAGGGGCCACAGCACACATTGCATAGAGATCTTCTTCTGCCGTGCGGCTTCCTGCCTGTAACAGAGATCAGAGAGAACAGTTCTCCCATTGACATATCAAAGAAGAGGAGATTGAGGAACAAAACGACAAAAGACACACAGGAGGATGCTGATTGTCAAGAGGACGAGTCGTACAGTGATGAGGATGAGCTGTATTCTACTGCATGGGTGCCAGAAATCATCACAAGGGGTCCTTTCCTGCAAAGGGAAGGAGGTTCTGATGAGTCTCAACCAACTTCCAGGGTGTTAAACCCTGATACCCCTTCCTTTGTGCCCCAAAGCTCCACGCAGTTTCAACCAGAAACTCCCCTTGTCAGCTCTGAGGGTGGTAGTACAGTCACACATCCTACTTCTCAATGTAGAGCCCCAGACCATGTTGTTATTGACATCCCTGAACCTGACATGACACACATCTCACCTGTTCAAGAGGTCACAGATCCCATCACCACAGACCCTGTAGTCACAGACACTGACAATGTAGTATCTGAGAGTCTAGAGTCTGAGAACACAAGTGTGAGGCGTTCTGTTAGGGAGAGACCTCCGCCTCGGAAACTCACTTATGATGAGCTGGGGGAGCCTTTAACCTTGGCCATCAGTTCGTTCTTTCAGGCTTTAGGAGCTGCTATTTCGCACGTATCTGTACCTGTAGGGCCAAGGATGCATGCAGGGACTCATGCAGTCTAGAGGGGGAGAGTGTAACCCTGGTTAGATTTAGAGCACTAGGAAATACCAGGTTCCTTGAATGCATCGTAGTTTCCATTCAGGTTTTGGCCGGTATGGAGATTCCCGATGCCGCCTTGAACGCATCACCTGTAGCTCGGTGTGTATGAGGGTGTGACACACCGAGAGGAAAGGACGGAGTGAATAGAGTAGGCAGTGAGAAACTCGTTGTTCTCCAGTTGGCACATGATTGGGAGTTTCCTTTTAATATCGATGAACGTTGCGATTGGTGCTGAACTGCGAGCGAGTAATTGCTTCCAAGACGTCGTAGGAGAGGCTCTGTCGGAGTATTTCCTCAACTTTTGAACTATTCTGACTGTTTTTTTTTTGAGGGACGATTCTGTCTGTGCCATGCGAGGAGCTGCTTCGCGTGGACCAGGACTCCATTGCTGCTTTCTGCGTGTCAGGACATCGACATAGCGATGTTTGCCGTACCAGGAGGGCGGTAGGAAAAAAAGGAAGGAATCCACCTGAGAAGCTCTATCCATTTTTTGCATTTTTTCTCCGCCTGAACTCAGGTTGTTTTTTGTTGAGCTCAAGACTAACCAATAACTGACCGCGAAACAGTAAAGTGGTACCACATTTATTTATTTTTTCCCTAACACAAAGTGCACTTATTTCTTTAGTTTTATTTTATTCTTTTCTTAATTTTTTGAGGCATTGAAATACTTTATTCTTTTTTTCGTTTTACATCCATTTTGATTGTTTAAAGTATTTTTGTGGTATATTTGAGTTTATTTTTACATAAAGATCATTTTCTGTTTTATAAACTGTGGTCCTGTGTGGTGTGTGGGTTGGAGGTCTCATTTACTCTATTACAGAGCCTGCTACTGCCAATCTCCTTTCCCAACCTAGAAGAACAGTGAGTGTGAATCTGAGTAAGAGAGAGGGACACACGTCCAGGTTACACTTGCGTCGTCACCATGCAGCGTGAAAACTGTGTTGAAACAAATACAAACATTTCACTCGGTTCACACGGTACTAATTTACACACTACCGGTAAATACATACGTATGATTTATATGAATCACACAAATTACATAGCTATAAAATCTTGATACAAAATCTTCATAAACAAAGTAAAAGAAACCACAATCATATCTCGCTGCACTCCCCAAGGCATGCAAGATTACAATCCAATTCAGATAGTGATTTCTCCTTTCATTAACAGGTTCCCACGAATAAAGTGCAAATGTGCAAACAAAGTGCAATACCAGTTACAAGGATCACAGAGTAAAATCCCATCATAATGCAAGGGCCCGCCAGCTACTTTCAAACTCATTTCCTTTGTAAAAAAAACAAACTACGGGGCTACCGCTGGGACAAATATCATACAGGTGAAGGCATTTCCGGTCATATCGCGCACCCACACGTACACACGTCATATCAAATAAAAAATATCAAAAATATTGCATAAATATTTGCACTTTGCCCAACCCATATTATTGTTAAATAGCACAATTCAAGCAACAGCAAAAATCCAAAAAGTAGTTATTTACACTCCCACCAATCACTTCATGATGAATATCAAAATAAATCATGAGTGATTTAAAACATTCTAAGATCATGTCAAAAGTGAGAGTCAAATAAGCAGAGTCAACGTTGACTTAGAAAATGTGCAAATAAGCAGAGCAGAATGTGCAAATAAGCAGATGTTAAGCAGAGTTATTGTTGACTAAGAAAGTGTAAATAAGCAGAGCAGAATGTGCAAATAAGCAGTTGTTAATGTAATGAGCTATGTGTGTGTAATAGGACGTAAGCGAGAGTACGGGCGACAACGCCACCTGGGGACTCTTGCCCCAGGATATAGGTGGAAGCAGTCAATCACACTATACAGGTTCTTATGATACCACGGGCCAGAGACGGTTAGCTACGAAAGAAAATAAGTTTTATTTCACAAAATAATAACAAAGGAGAAGCAACTTAATTTTGACACACACCAAGTAATATAAAATTATTACTGCGGCAGGAGAAGAAGGGGGTGGAGTTAGGGCGAGGGCTTACCAGTCAGCAGCAGAATGACAAACCAAAAAGGGGAGGGGTCCTCAAAATAACCACCCGTGATACCACACACACACACACACACACACACACAGCAAAAGGGGATGTGGAACAAAACACCGCCACCAGGGGTACTGCCGCTTTGGGCCCTCAGCGCCTAAACACAAAGGGAAACTTATTAAAACACGCCACAGCAAAAGAACACTGGTGTGGACAGGCAAAAGAAAAGCAAAAAACTAAACACAGGAGAATGCAAAATACACAAAAGAATACAATTAAACAAGAAAAAAAATACAATAGCTAATTAACTAAATAAGAAATTTAACAAAAAAAAGAAACCAACAGTTTAAAATGGGTCCGAGGGTTATTTTAAAGTGCCGGAAGGCTAACGATGCGCAGGCAGCGGTTCCGCCTCACTGACGCACTGCCTAATAGCCTGCATGCGGGGTGTTCCAC
Source organism: Urophycis tenuis (assembly GCA_036785325.1). Lineage (NCBI taxonomy): Eukaryota > Metazoa > Chordata > Actinopteri > Gadiformes > Phycidae > Urophycis > Urophycis tenuis. The sequence continues at coordinate 6,930,016 of JAXIVH010000018.1, read as the reverse complement.
CCAGTTGTATTCAGTTTATGGTTCCACCGGGCAGAGCCGAACAGAAAGTAGTGAGCCAAGACAGCAGGAAGAATCCTTCAAGGAGGGTGGCCAAGACGGCCCACAATCTGGTGCCTCTGAGGAAAGGCATAAGTTAAATTAGACAAAAAAAATATTACCAAAACCTAATCAAAGAAATATATACATACCACTTCAGAGTCTGGGAGCGTCGGAGGAAAGCCTCACAGACCACGGCTCAACTGCGCGCTTATCTATGATATGAAAGGCCTAATGAGCTGAGAGCAGGACAAAAAGCAAAACAACAGAAGCAGACCCTACATACCGGAGTGGCCGCTTCGCCGCACGCACAGATCCAGTGGAGCCGCCCGCCACCAAGACCCCAGCAGCCAGCCACGCTGCACCGGGAAGAGTTGGCACCTCGATGCGGGCGCGCCAAACAAACGCTCGACCACGCCGAACCACAGCCACCACGGAAATGGAGGAAGAGGATGCGCCCGGCCAACCGCATCCGCTTTTAACCAGACGCACACTGCCATATAGCGACCACCAAATTAGTGACCACACGATCCAACCTAGGGCAATGGTTAGCAGCTACACATTTGGAACATGTAGTCTCGTGTCAATCTCAACAAACTAGCACTCCAACCATGTGAAGTGTATATACTATGACTCCGACGATATCACAGATCTGTTTCGTAGCTGCTAATTAAACCACGGCGGGTCCGTAAACAGAAAGTTCCACAAATGTCTACTCACCATGAAGTTCGCCGACTAGCAGATCGCTGATGCAGAGAGAGTTCAACTCAAGGAAATAGTTCCATAATAAGATCGGTGGATATATCCATCTGTGCAATATCCATCAATCCATCCACCTAAAGTAAACCGTGACACGTGAATCCGCCTCGCATCTAGATGCTCATCCGGGGGTGTATCTCTCAAAGTGCATCTAACATGTCTTGCCGTGACAGCGCTACACCGCTTTGTTTGGTAGTCGGACACTATAGGTATGTCCCTCACAGGCTCAAACGCATAACCTGTTATGTGAAAATCGCTATTTTCCACCATAGACAGTAGAAGACGTTCGCGGGTCTGCAGCTTCTGCCTATAGAACTTCCAATGACCTACGGTCGCACCATGCCCGTGACGTCACCGAAAATGGCGGCGTTCTAATACCAATAAACACAATTTTTGTGATGCTTAAAAAAGCTATGTATTGATTTTTTTTTTTTTTTTTTTTTGTGTCATTTTTTTATTATGGTAATAACTAACAAGTTATCAATGTTGATTATTTCAGTTCAGTTCATCTTTAAGGATTTAATTGACAACTTTCTGCAGAGGAAATAAAAATGCAGCGATGATGTAAGTTTTCATGTATTTTAATGATCGGTTATTGCTTTTGGGTGTCTTTGGTGTACAGTTGGGAGTTTGTTCCTTTTGGTGCGCCGTCACCAGTGTTTGTTTAGAGGGGGGCAGGCCCGTCTTCATCATCCTGTGTGTGTGTCTGTGTGTTCGTGTGCGTTTGTTTGTGTGTGTGTGTGTGTGTGTGTGTGTGTGTGCGTGCGTGCGTGCGTGCGTGTGTGTGTGTGTGTGTGTGTGCTAGTGTGTTCGTGGGTGGAGTCGTGTGGGTATGTTGAGCAATTCTCTCTACTTAATAAACAGTCAAAGCGGTCCGCTGTGCCTTTCTCCCGTTACACCAACTTTGGAAAAGTGAAAACCAGAGTCCAGTTGTGTGGACGAGATGGCGTTAGACGGCAAAATAGCGGTTGTGACCGGAGCAGCGCATGGTTTGGGGAAAGGTATTTCTGAGATACTTCTCCAAAACGGTGCCAAGGTAACGTTTCCCTTGCCTGCCGAATTTCTTTGCGAAAGTGATCAAGTCTGCATGGGGGTTAACTTGCTCAGGTAAGATGAATGCTTTTACCGAAAAGTGCTAAACGGGGATAATTCATGTATTTTCGCAGGTTGCACTGTTGGATGTTGCTGAAGTTGCCGGAAAGAGCCTGAAAAAGTCCCTCGATGGGCAATATGGACCGGACCGAACACTGTTCATCCCCTGCGACGTTCAATCACAGCAGCAGTTTAAAGGTATTAACTTACATATATGTGGACTGTGTGTGTGATTAAAAGTAAAACATGAAGGGCAATGACTCGACTGCATAATTGGATTTTGTTTGGTTTCAAACAGCTGCCCTACAGAAAGCCGTTGAGACATTTGGACAACTAGATATTCTCTGCAACAACGCGGGCATCGTCAATGAAAGTGACTGGGACAAGACAGTCTCCGTTAATCTGGTAAAACCGAGAAACCTGGTTGTATATATATTTCATTTGAAATGTATTTTTCCTTGAGAGATGCTTGTGTTACCGAGGTAGGCTTTATGAAGCTTCCCCCTGCCCCCCAGATGGGCGTTATTCGAGGGTCCTACTTGGCTGTGGAACACATGAGCCAGCTGAGCGGAGGCCAGGGAGGAGTGGTCATCAACATCGCGTCCCTAGCAGGTACGAACCCCGCTGTTCACATAGCAGCGATACCAGCAGAAAGAAGGTGTACAACACCACGTTCAGCTCAACAATGGGGCTCACAACCCACTTGTATCGGAAAATAACTTCTTCTTTTATTGTTTAAAATCTTAACTTTCTTTGCCATGGTGATTAACTTTATGGATACCAGGGAGAAGGGAGGCCATATATTAATGGGGCCTTAGGCCTCAAACCAAAATCATAGTTTTGGTTTTACACATATGTCTTTATATGAAGTATTTTAATGTTCACAGTTAAACGGACACTGAGATCATTTCAGCTGGTTTATTTAAGAATAGGAATTACTCTTTTTATTTGGGGAGAAAAAACGTTATTATGGCTAGGACCACGCCGAAACCTGGTACTGTGCTATACCCAACCCGACACACACACAACAACCAGTAACTTCTCCTGATAGCCAGGTGTCTCCGCCCCCCCGCTACTCTGCCAACCTCCTGACATGGCTCTACAGGCGCTGTCAGCAGCAGAGAGCAAGGACATAGGCACAGAGACAACATAACACACACAACACACTAACACACCATTATACACATTATACAAGAACTTAAACACACCCAGGACGTTACAGTATGTTGCCTACCACCAGGGTATGTTTTTTTTGCAAAAATAAGGTTGTGAAGGTCTTGAGTGAGCTCTTTGCTTCCCACATCATCACCCATCATGAGATAGCCGTTGTGTCACACCTTGGTAATGAGAAACCTTTTTATAGGCATCAGTTAGGACTAAACCAGAAGTGGGATTTGTAAACATTGACAGACTTCAGCTGGTTTCTTGGCTGTCCATGCCTTTTTGCACCTCCTTTTCTTCATGTGTTCAACTCTTATTCCCTGTCTCATTCCACTTTATAACACACAACTTCATTTATGGACATGTATGTTTTGATTTCTTTGTATGTGTGGATACCTTGGGTTGTTACTGATATCTGGTGACAACTCAAATAGCAATAGCCCCATGAGAAATATATTTACTGAGAAAAACGATGTGTTCAATACTTATTTTCCCCAGTGTGTGTATACACACACACGCATGCGCAAACAATTGACTAATCAACATAGTCCGACTATTTGTTGTAGGTCTACACATAAATGTAAAAACTCTTTATGCAATGAAATATATCAAATTTGATTGAATCAGGGCTGAAATTGAATTGACCCGAGCTGATTCAGCTTTGGACCACTGTTGATCCTATTATTAAAGATGTGTCTGTATGGCTTTTGTATCCTATCAAGTGACCATGTGTCTAGATACATATCAGATCATTTGAGAGGGAGATATACACACCCATACAAGTGGTTTTGTTGTACGACGTGCACTTGTCTCTTTAATGGTTTTTACCCTGCTCGACTGTATTGAACCCCTCCATGTGTTTGTGTGTGTGTTGCAGGACTTGGGCCGCTACCATCTGCTCCTGTGTATACAGCAACCAAGTTCGGGGTGGTCGGGTTCACAAGAGCCATGGCGGTAGGCAGCATCTTTGTCCTCATGGATAGGGAGCCGAGGTTTGACCAGAGCTTTCCCACATTGTTCTTATTGTAAGCCTCTGTCTGGTTCATCGACTTATGCCAGTGAACCAATGTTATTCCATCAGCCCCATGATTCATGTGTTATGTATTGCTGTGCCTCTCCACCTTTGGTTTGTTGAATGGAACCGATTTGGTTCCTGAACAACTGGGCAATGTGTGTGTTTTCTCTTCAATGTTCCAGGCTGCCTCTAAGATGTCAGGCTATGGTGTACGTTTTAACACTATTTGCCCGACCTTTGTCCAAACGGACATTCTCAACAACGTGCATTCACCAGCAACGCTCGGGCAGTTCTCTCACCTAGCGGAGCTAACAAAACAGCTGATGGCAGAGAGCGGAGTTTTGGAGTGAGTTATTACTACCTATTTATGGTCAACGGCGAAACATCTTCAATTGTAAAAAGCCCAGTGCAAATTTAAGTAAAATGACTGGTACTCGTCATAAATGTATTCATAGTCCAAATGTCTACCCCAGTGAATGCCCTGTTCCCCTGATACATTTTTTTTAGTTTTTCCCAAAAATGTTTAATGATATTTTGTATAATTAGATATTATGGCTCTGAGAAGCAAACATTTTCCTCATGCGATATAAGGTCCATTTACAATGGCATTCCAGACACCGGTCTGGAATGCCATTACATTTACATATGTTGTTTTGTTCCAGTGTGTCTCAGGTGAGCGCAGGCTTCCTACAGCTGGTGTTGGATGAAACCAAAGATGGAGAAGCTCTCATGGTGCTGGCTAAAGGATTACAGTACTGCCCATTATCTTCAGTGTTCTAATGGAAGTAGAGAAAATCGATAACATATACAAAATGCTGAACACCATTGATGTATAGCTAATAGTGTCCTCTGGTGTTAAACAATTTTAAACAATACTTAAGCCAAATTTTGGTCTTAGTTTCAAGACTAGCATGATGCTTTAATGCTCTTGAAATCTTTGGAATCTTTGTCTTTTATAAGCCATATATTTGACTTGTAAGCAATCACAAGGTCACACACTGCTGATATTCAGTATAACAGCACAACCTTGATTGTGTTATTGCTTTTATGCAACAGTTCTACAGCAGTAATTTAATAGATAACAGTAATAAGCATCATTTGTTTGTATATTTAAACAAACATTTTCCTGTACACTAGCTTGCTATTTTGTGTAGGTGTGCACATACCCACAGGCCAGCTGCTTTGTATCATCTACATTTATCTGTATGTTTGCATTTATTGTGAAACCTGTGCGATGAGTTAGCGGCTTAATCAAACACTACTTTGCTCCAACGTTCAATGATCTTCATGTTTTTATGGTTGTAAGAAACACCTTTGAAGAGGATTGATGTATGATAGTAAAAAGTGCTGTTATACTCTATATATAACACGGAATGGATGGAATGCTTCTTGTCCAATCAAATGATTTTGTCAGAAACTAGCTGTTCTATAATTAGCGGGCTAGTTTTTAGCGAGCACACTATTGTTTTCCCACTATTTCTTTCTTTCTTTATTATATGTTCTCTCGAAAATGCTTAACTGCTTAACTACTACATTCTTTGTGCTAGAAACTTCATTCAAACATTCAGCTACTTTAGGAATCAACAGTGTATTTTTATTTTTGATATCTTTTAAGATATTAAAGTTTTATTAATACATTTTGTCCCATTGAAATGAATGATGGAATGTTCAGTTGTTAGAGTGATGGCAGTTGGTGATTTGAAAATATCCACACATTTTGTAAACTGCCGCCACTCCTACAATTTTCACAGTACTTTCACATATTATACATCAAAAGGTTCACATTTTCATGCTGTCACTCACATTCAAATATCTAAGCGATACCATTCATAGTTTTTGAATTATTGATGTTTGTTTGACACTCACACTTCCACTACACACACATGGGCACTCCACTTTAGGTCGCAGCTGTTCATTTCAAATTCGTACCTGTTTTCTAACTTAATACTCCTACAATTTGTAAGCGACATAGACATATTATATATCAAACTGTTTGTCCGTTTCCCTGGATTCCTACGGTGTAGATATCTAAGCTGTGAACAGTAAACATGTATACTTTTTGAGATAGATGGATTTGAGTTTCCTCATAGAGAACAGTGGCAGTTTGAAGAGAAGCAGAGTGAGGGACAAAGTGACAGTTGCAATCAATACACACCGCAGCCTCACCCCCCCCTCCCCCCCACTGGAGGGGAGGGGGGGAGGGGGTCCTTGAGGACTGGGTTAGGAACCACTGACCTAGTGCACTCTATCACAAACATCAGTGCAGACGATTATAAAAAGGACCCAGGCAAAGGAAGAATGGCATTCTGCGTTAGAATTAAGCAACACAGAGCTGTTTTGCTTAAGCAATACATCCGGTTGCAGTCAGCTAGCCCACTTCACATTTTCTTCAGGAAATGTACTTTCTAGTTATAAATTGCTATCAATAGCATTTAGTAACAGGGGTAGTCCTGACTTGTAAATCAATAGTAAAAATACTTTTACTTCCCAATAGTCTACTTAACTTCACCATATTTAATAAAAGTATCAATGCATACTGCAAGCCATTTGAAAGTTAATTTGAAATGTCAACCTAATGTGTCCAGCGAGATGCGTGATGGACAGATCAGTGTTCCAACATACCAACTGGAAGGCTGATCTGCTGTACATCAGGGTGGTGGACACACTTTAATTTCACACGATGATCAGGGTTATGAAAGAACTGATTTGTAAATGTTTAACCTTTTATCTTTTTTTTATAGCCAACGATTACCAAAGTGTACCAAAGTTATCTTTCAATGCAAAAGTTGTCCAAACAGTGGTTTTCTGTAATATTGCCTGCCATGTTTGCATTAACATATATGTATACATACATATGTTTTGTATACATATTCAAGTATATGTATATAGGAAGGCCACAGAGGAAGAGAAGGAGGGAATAAACCTGCTGCAGGAGGAGATCCAGAGCAGACTTACCACACTGAGGAGAGCTGAAAACCTCCTGAAGAAGCGCAGAGGGAAGGAAAAAAAAAGATCCCGCTTCTACAAAGACCCCTTCAAATTTGTGAAGAGACTCTTCACAAAGGAGAAGAGCGGAACTCTCTCAGTGTCAAAGGCCAACCTGGAAGAACATCTGAAAAAGTCCTGCAAAGATGACCGACACCAGGAGGAGGTCCCACTTCCATCTGACATGCCACCACTCAGTCCACCAGAGCATGAGCTAGACATCAGTCCACCCAGGTGGATTGAAGTTGACAAAACTGTGCGTAGAGCAAGGGCCGCGTCAGCTCCAGGCCCCAACGGAGTTCCATACAGGCTCTACAAAAACGCACCAGATGTCCTGCGATTCCTCTGGAAGCTGATGAAGGTCGTGTGGAAAAAGAAGGAGATACCAACATCCTGGCGGAGAGCCGGAGGGACCCTTATCCCTAAGGAGAAGGACTCTTCAGAAATCGGCCAGTTCTGCCAGATCAGCCTTCTAAATGTCGAGGGAAAAATCTTCTTCAGTGTGGTTGCTCATAGGCTGGCAGGATTCCTGCAAAGTAACAACCTGATTGACACGTCAATCCAGAAAGCAGGCATCTCAGGCTTCTCAGGATGTGTGGAACATGCTAGTGTCATCTGGCATCAGATCCAGGTCGCCAAGAAGGAGGGAAAAGATCTCCACGTGGTGTTCCTGGATCTTGCGAACGCCTTTGGTTCAGTCCCTCACAACCTCCTGTGGACAGCCTTTGACTATTTCAGAGTCCCACCAGCGCTTACAACCCTTGTCAAGGCCTACTTCCAGGACATCCAGCTCTGCGTGACAACAGCAGAGTACACCACGGCATGGCAACATCTGGAAGTGGGAATCATGGCCGGCTGCACCATCTCCCCGCTGGCTTTCACCCTAGCCATGGAGGTCATTATACGGGCCTCGCGATGGGTGGTTGGCGGACAGCGAATAAAACCTGGGCTGAGGCTGCCGCCGGTCAGAGCCTATATGGATGACCTCACAACCTTGACCACAACCAAGGCCTGCACAGTTCGGCGGTTAGGAAAGCTCCAGAAAAACATCAAGATGGCCCGCATGAAGATCAAGCCGAGCAAGTCCAGAAGCATATCCATTATCAAGGGGAAGCTGTCAGACCACCGCTTCCATGTTGGTGAGGAACCCATCCCAACGGTTTCCGAGAAGCCTGTGAAGAGCCTAGGTCGATGGTATGATGCCTCCCTCAAGGACAAAGAGCAAGTGGAGCAGCTCAGGAAGGAAGTAGCCAACGGCCTGGAGAACATCGACAGAACCCTGTTGCCGGGCAAGTTGAAGCTCTGGTGCATGCAGTATGGACTACTTCCACATCTCCTGTGGCCACTAACCCTCTATGAAGTTCCACTCTCGAAGGTGGAAAAACTGGAGAGGCTGGTTACTTCATACGCAAGGAAGTGGCTTGGCCTTCCCAGGTGTCTCAGCAGCATTGGGCTCTACGGCAAAGGGATGTTACACCTGCCCATTTCCGGTCTGGCAGAGGAGTACAAGTGCGCCAAAGTCAGACTGGAGATGATGCTACTGGATTCGAGCGATCCATTTGTAGCCCAAGCTGCACCCATCCTGGCCACGGGAAGGAAGTGGACCCCGTTGGTCGCAACGGAGCAGGCAAAGGCAGCACTCAGACACAGGGACATCGTGGGCCGAGTTCAGGAGGGAAGGAGTGGTCGTGGTCTTGGGGCCAGTACACCAGCCTGGAGCAAGGCCAATCCAGCTGAGAGACGCAAGCTGGTGGTCCAGGAGATACGGTGGGAAGAGGAAGCAGGAAGGCGCGCACAAGCTGTGTCGCAGGCAAAGCAAGGGCAGTGGATGGCATGGGAAGGAGTGGAGAAGAGGAAGAACTCCTGGAAAGATCTGTGGGAGATGGAGGCATTCAGGGCAAGCTTTACCATCAGGGCTGCCTATGATGTGTTGCCCTCTCCTGCAAACCTTAACCAGTGGTATGGTGAAGATTCCACGTGCCCTCTATGTCCAGCAGGCTCAGCAACACTGAAGCACATCTTGGTGGGATGCAAGACCAGCCTCACCCAAGGCCGTTACACCTGGCGGCACAACCAGGTGTTAAAGTGTGTCGCAGCAGTGCTGGAAAATCAGCAGACAAGAGTGAATGCCCTTCCTCCCCCGTCATCCCGCTGGCAGCCAACGCCTTTTGTCCGAGAGGGTCAAGCCAGCCTCACCACCACAAGGGCTGACACTGGGCAGCTGGGCAGAGCACATGACTGGAAGCTGCTGGCAGACCTGGGCAAGAAACTCTGCTTCCCAACAGAGATCGCATCCACCAACTTGCGACCAGACCTTGTTCTGTGGTCACCCTCGCTCAAGCTCGTCTACATCATAGAGCTCACAGTGCCCTGGGAGGGCACAGTGGAGGAGGCCTACGAGCGGAAGAAGCTGAGGTACGCTGAACTCGCTGCAGATGCTCAGCAACAAGGCTGGAAAGCGATGGTTCGCCCAGTGGAAGTTGGCTTCAGAGGGTTCATAGCCACGTCAACATCCAGGCTACTCAGGGAGGTGGGAGTGCGAGGGAAGGCCCACAGGCAAGCAGTTAGAGACCTCTCCATGGCTGCTGAAAAGGGGAGCCAGTGGCTGTGGATGAAGAGAAAGGATCCGACCTGGGCCTTCAACTGAGTTGGTGGCATCTAGGGAGTGAACCTGGGACGCTGGGTCTCACTGCTGAACCCTCTGGAGGTGTCGTGGGCCAATCAGCGAAACATCAAGGAAAGAGGGCGCCCACTTGACAACCCGAAGGATGCCACCACTCAATTGAACTCCACAGAGTCTCATCGGCGCCGTAGGTACGAGTCAGGGATATCAACATCTAATCCTACACAACAGATCAGACTTAAGCAATATGTATTTATACAATACAAACTAAGTATGTTCGCCAACAACAAGTTTTTTTTTTTTTACATCCTTACATTTTCTCAGTGTGCCATTGAGAAAATCAGTCGAAGTCACATGTGATTTCAGTCTATATGGACAATAATCAAAACAACAATCACATTGGTGTCAGGGCAGATTTAGAGTTTGACCACCAGCTCTATTCACCTTAGCCAATGCTGATGGTCTACCAGGAAAATCCCAAGAATACAGAGTCAGGATACGAGTCACGGGAGGTCCAAGGCTTTTACTCAAAAACTTCTTTACAATACACAGATAGTGATGGGTAAATGAGGTGTCATGAAGCGTTTCGACACATTGCCAACTGTATTGATACTGTGTCGATACTGTGTCACTGAATGAATACTGACACCTGCTGGACCTTGAAAATCCCTACAGGCAACCTAGTTGACAAACTCAACCGACACTGATTTGATGACTTAGTATACATTAATCACATTTAAGTCATTGTATTTTATATTGTATTATTTCATATGTTAAATTAAATGTAAAATATATTTAATATTTTTAGATAGTCAATAAACAATGTGAACATGTATCATAACGTGAAAATCGAAGTGAACGTGTTGTGAATGAGGATGCTTGTGGACTGGGATTTTTTTTTTACAAACTTTTATTCAAAAAAATAAGTTTTTCCAATGTTTTGAAGTTGAATCGGTTGCGCTTTTTGGATACAATTTCTCCAGCTGTAGAAAACACCCGCTCACATGGCACAGATGAGGCTGGGGTGCAGAGAAATTCTAAGGAAAGCCGGAAGAGGTTTGGATAGCTTGTCTTTTGGTTGTCCCAGTATCTCATAGAGGATCCTGGGACCTGGCAATATTGCCCTCTCCCAGGTATCTCTGCACCTCCTGGATGGCATCAGCTGTGGCACTTTCGGTCTGCCTGACCACTTCCATGTCAAGATGTTGCCAAAGGTTATCTAAAAAAACAACAAAATGGCATTTCAGTACTTGATTTCCAAACAACAAACAAATAATGCTGAATAACATGCCTGAAGTGGGTGCAGACAGCTGTTGTGAAGACGGTCCCGGCTGGGGCTCATTTGTGCGTCCGATTAAAGATGCACATTCTGACCGCAATCTACTGATGGCCTCATTGCACTTGGAGGAACTGCGGAACCCGAGTGATTTAAATCTGGGGTCTAGAAGTGTTGCTAGGGTCAACACACTTAATGACTCCAGATTGGAAGCAGTGTCTGTGACTCGACACTTCAGGTGTTCCAACCCAGTCTCACGGCAGTTTGTGAAATAGTCACGAAATAGTCCTAATCTATTGATTCGTGTACATGGACACAAATTTCCATTTTTATTCGTGACACTCAGCACAACTTTCATTATAACCCAAACCCTAACCCTACCTTAACCCCTAAACCCTAACCCTAACCCTAACCCAAACCCTACCTTAACCCCTAACCCGAACCCTTACCCCTAACAATCATATCGTAGGGTTAGGATATCATTAAAAGAGAACTGGTGGCAGGTCCTCGGGTAGCTTTAGCTGGCGTCTTCACCAAGAGGCTCATGGGTACTGTAGTATTTAACTGTAAAAACGTGGGGCAGAAATACATTAGTTTGAAAGTCGTGCTGAGTGTCACGAAAAAAAAAGGAAATTCGTGTCCATGTACACAAATCAATAGATTACATTTCGTGACTATTTCACGAACTGCCGTGAGACTGTGCTGGGTGTTCATGTAGGTGTATGGCTGCCTGTGTGTGCAAGGTTGAAGCATTACGCTCTAGTGCAAGATAGAGCATTTTCATCATCGGAATGACCTTTGACCCTGACACTCCCCTCTCTTCAGACAACTCCACTGTAGCTTGATGGAAAGGAGCAAGCACAAGAAGTGTTTCTCCTATGATGGTAAACTCATCAGCTGTAAGTGGAGTCAAATCTGTTTTTAGAGAGGCCACAGATACCTACACTGGTTCCTTCTCATCATGTAGCCTTTTCAGCATTTCATATGTGCTGTTCCAGCGTGTTGGAAGCTCATTGATGAGTTTCAGGGCTGGCCGTCCCATCTGTTGCTGCACTTGAGCAAGCTTCTCCTAGGCTGTAGTGCTTGATCTGAAGTATGTAACAATGTGCCTAGCTTGATCTGATCACATGATTTTCTAACTATTAAATTGAGATATGTGCAATGCAAATTGAGTGCCGAATTTGGAGCTGTCTGGTGGATGCAATCATGTTGGGTGCTGCGTTGGTCACAAGACACTTTACTTTATTGGTTATGGCCATAGACTGTTTATATATATGGACAAACCCTCCGTGACATCACCCATAGATATTCTTAACAGCGGAGATGAAACCTAAAATAGAGCTTCTGGGCGCCGCCATCTTGGACATTTCAGTCTGTGTTCTTAGCCCGCCTACCTCCGGCCAGACCAATCAAAGCCTCGAATCCGTGAAGGTCATGCCGTGATGACAGATGACAGCTGCCAATCAAGTTGACCACGCCCTTAATTATTCATAAAATAAATCCTTCTCTGTGCATTAAAATAATGGATTCTAAAAAAATTCACCCCCTCACAGTTGTCATGGACTCGAACACTACTGAAAGACACCAAAACCGTTTTTTGAACCAGGCTGTAAACATGTTTATTTTGGTTGTAAAGTTAGACATTTTAACATGGGTGTCTATGGGAGTTGACTCCTTTCTGCAGCCAGCCTCAAGCGGCCAGTCGAGGAACTGCAAGTTTTTGCACTTCCGCATGGGCTTCATTTTTCAGCATGGAATGTTGCCGCTTGGTTATAGGTTCCTTGAATGCATCGTAGTTTCCATACAGGTTTTGGCCGGTATGGAGATTTCCGATGCCGCCTTGAACGCATCACCTGTAGCTCGGTGTGTGTGAGGGTGTGACACACCGAGAGGAAAGGACGGAGTGAATAGAGTAGGCAGTGAGAAACTCATTGTTCTCCAGTTGGCACATGATTGGGAGTTTCTTTTTAATATTGATGAACGTTGCGATTGGTGCTGAACTGCGAGCGAGTAATTGCTTCCAAGACGTCGTAGGAGAGGCTCTGTCGGAGTATTTCCTCAACTTTTGAACTATTCTGACTGTTTTTTTTTTGAGGGACGATTCTGTCTGTGCCATGCGAGGAGCAGCTTCGCGTGGACCAGGACTCCATTGCTGCTTTCTGCGTGTCAGGACATCGACATAGGGATGTTTGCCGTACCAGGAGGGCAGTAGGAAAAAAAGGAAGGAATCCACCTGAGAAGCTCTATCCATTTTTTGCATTTTTTCTCCGCCTGAACTCAGGTTGTTTTTTGTTGAGCTCAAGACTAACCAATAACTGACCGCGAAACAGTAAAGTGGTACCCCATTTATTTATTTTTTCCCTAACACAAAGTGCACTTATTTCTTTAGTTTTATATTATTATTTTCTTAATTTTTTGAGGTATTTAAATACTTTATTCTTTTTTTCGTTTTACATCCATTTTGATTGTTTAAAGTATTTTTGTGGTATATTTGAGTTTATTTTTACATAAAGATCATTTTCTGTTTCATAAACTGTGGTCCTGTGTGGTGTGTGGGTTGGAGGTCTCATTTACTCTATTACAGAGCCTGCTAGTGCCAATCTCCTTTCCCAACCTAGAAGAACAGTGAGTGTGAATCTGAGTAAGAGAGAGGGACACACGTCCAGGTTACATAAAAAGTGGCGAGCCAGCCAGGAGATCGGCAAATAGTAGCTTCTGATCTTCCAACCCCACAGTACACACTTTTGTAGTTCATTCCACTGAGTCAGATATGGATATTTGCAACCGGTTTTAAATAAATGGTCAGAACTCCCTGTTTGTAACAGGTATAGGATCAGATTACACAAATGAAGAAATCAATACTGTGTTTCGAGTTAATGGAGACATTTCCAAAATAGTTAGGATCCCCGATGAGTCAGGACAACCAGAGGGTAGAGCCCTGATCCAGTACGTATCTGACAGGTCTATCTCCAGAATCGACCCCATTACCTTGGGTACCTTACCGAGTCCAAAAGACCCTGCTGTGTCGTGGGTTGCAAGGACCATTAGAGAGGTTTGTCAGGAAGAGATGGGGAAGGAGATAGCTCGTAGATACCTGGATGAGCTGCAGTATGTTTCAGGTAGTGGCAGGGCAGGTTTCTTGAGTGTGCTTCAAGGGGAGCTGCAGGGAAACCAGAGCACCTCGTACAACGTACACACTAATGCTACACAGTCACATGCAACACAAAATGATAACACACCTAATACTGTCCAGAATGAACCTGCAGAGCCTACACATGTTCATAGTGCACCTGCTAGTGTACCAGTAAGCCCAGTTCACGTCATTGAGAATGTGTTTAACCCCCCTCAGATCCAGAAAGTGATCGTGGAGCATGTGATCCGAAGTGAGTCCACCACTTCATCATCCCCACAAATAAGGATGCACACTTTCTCTGGATGGGTGCCAAGGCCAAATGGTGAGGTGGATTATGAAACTTGGCGCATCATCAAGTCGATCTTCTCCTTGATGATTCCTCCCTGAGTGACGCTCACAAAGTAAGAAGGATTCTTGAGAGCTTGCTGAGTCCAGCAGCTGACGTTGTGAAGCCTCTTGGCATCTCTTCACCGCCGAGTGTGTATGTCACTCAACTTGATTCTGCTTTTGGTGTCGTAGAGGATGGAGGGGAGTTATTCGCTGCATTTCTCAGCTCTAACCAAAACAATGGAGAGAAGCCGTCAGCATACTTGAACAGGCTCCATAGCCTCCTCACAAGGGCAATTTCTAGAGGGGGAGTCTCAGCTGAAAGTACCAATGATCACTTGCTCAGACAATTTTGTAGGGGCTGTTGGGATCAGAGCATCATCATAAGCCTACAGTTAGAGTGCAAAAGGAACAATCCGCCAACGTTCCCTGACTTCCTACTCATGTTGAGAACTGAGGAAGACCGTCGTTCAGCAAAGTTAGACAGGATGAAAAAAGCGTGCTTCAAAAGCTAACATGTATGCCCACCATGTTTTTGACATACCCTCTTATGACTGTGAGCCTGTCCCATTGCCCAACACAAAACAAAATGAGGCATCAAAGCTTGAAAAGAAAGTGAATGAGCTAACTAAACAGTTGGAAAAGTTAAGCAAAAAGCCACAGAACCCCACTTATGACAGTAACCCTTCCCCAGTGTCAAAACCAAAACAAGCTGAAATCTCTAGCATTGAGGACAAGATAGCTGAGCTATCTTGTCTAGCACAAAGTCAAAAGGGAAGTGTGGAAACTCAAAAGAAAGGCTGCCTCGCAATCAGTAGCAACAACATGAGGAGACCCTTTAAATTGCCTGGAATGCCAAGGGCGTGGTTTTGTTTTAAGTGTGGTGAAGACAACCACATTGATGCTCATTGCTCAAATGAACCTAACCCCACACTGCTTCGTAAGAAAAATGCAGAACTTAGAGAGAGGCAAGATAAGTTCTTAGCTCAGCAGGCTGCTTCGCCATTTGCTTTAAACTAGCAGCAGCTCCTGCCATGGGACACCCAGTAGCTGAAGTTGAGGATAACCCCAGTCCCAACAAATCAGTTAGTGGCGCTGAAACACAAAAGACAGTCATAACACAGACAATGACTGAAACCTACCGTAGCACAAAGCAAATACCTCCAGGGCTTATAGGTCCTCGTTGTGCAGCTTCTGTCTTTCTTGAGGGCGTACAGTGTGAGTCAATCATGGACACCGGGTCACAAGTTACAACAGTGTCTGAGTGTTTTCACAAGGACCATCTGTCTCTTACCTGTACATCCTATTGAAGCTCTTCTTGAAATCGAGGGAGCTGGTGGACAGCATGTCCCCTACCTTGGCTACATAGAAACTCGTGTCACTTTTCCCTTGTCAGTTTCTGGCAAAGAAGAGGAGCTAGTTATGTTAGCACTTGTGGTGCCAGAGTGTCAGTTCAACAGCAGGACCCCCCTGTTGATTGGTACAAATGTGCTATTCAGACTCTATGAACGAGTACTTGAACAAGGAGGCCCAGAGTTCATTCACCAACTCGCCTCCAGAGACCTTGCAGTGATCTTCCAGCACATTTCCCGGATCCATGACCTTGACAACCATGCACATCTTGTGAGGTTACATGGTGGAAATCCCATCACCATCCCTGCAAAGCAAAAGTGCTGTGTCATAGGTGATGTAAGGCGGAAAAAGAACAGTCAAACCACATTTGTGCTTGAACCCAACCATGGGTTGCCAGGTGGCGTGTTCCTCGAAGCTGCGCTAATGGACATCCCCTTTAAATTCAGCAACAAGGTTCCCGTCGTCCTGCGTAACCTTGGCGACCATGATGTTACGCTGCAGCCGAAATGCATCATTGCACAAATATGTGCAGCTCAACAGATCACACCAATTGAACCAAAGCAATGTGACTCTAGTCAAAACAAGCCTGACAACAACGACCTCAAGTTCAACCTTGATGATTCACTAATATCTGAACAATGGAAAGGCCGTATCATCACCAAGCTTCGATCCATTCCAGAAGTCTTTGCTGGGGATGACCTGTCACATGGTCACACCACTGCTGTTAGACATCACATTAGACTACATGATGAAACTCCTTTTAAGGAGAGGCCAAGGCCTATCCATCCCAGTGACAGGGAGGCGGTCAAGCAACATCTTAAAGAACTGCTGGAAGCAGGAATCATTAAAGAGTCACAGAGCCCTTTCGCATCGCCAGTGGTGTTGGTGCGGAAAAAGAATGGCTCGATCAGGCTATGCATCGACTACAGAAAGCTAAATGCTCGAACCATCAGAGATGCTTATGCTCTTCCGAACATTGGAGAGACCTTTGCGGCTCTCAGCGGCGCAAAGTGGTTCTCCGTCATGGATCTTAAATCTGGTTATCACCAGGTCGAGATGGCTGAAGAAGATAGGCCTAAAACCGCTTTCACGTGTCCCCTAGGCTTCTTTGAATTCAACCGCATGCCTCAGGGTGTCACAAACGCACCAAGCACTTTTCAGCGGCTTATGGAGCGGTGTGTTGGCGACTTGCACCTCAGTGAGGTATTGGTCTTTCTGGACGATTTGATTGTCTTTTCAGACACATTGGAAGAACACGAAGCACGGCTCATGAAGGTGCTGAACCGTCTTAAAGATTACGGTCTTAAGCTGTCTCCAGAAAAATGTCACTTCTTTAAGACATCAGTCAAGTATCTTGGTCATGTGGTCGACGCGCGGGGAGTTCATACTGACCCAGACAAGGCATCTGCCTTGAGAGATTGGCCTCGTCCTTTAAATAGGAAAGAGCTAAAATGTTTCTTAGGCTTCGCTGGATACTATCGGCGGTTCGTCGAGGGGTATTCCCAGATAGCCAAACCTCTTAATAGCCTGACAGCGGGCTTTTGCCCACCAAAGAAAAGAGGCAAAGTGTACAAGAGGGAACGCACCATACCTCTTGTGAGCCCCAATGCACTCCTCAGTGAGGAGTGGACTCCCGAGTGTGAGAATGCATTCAGAACTCTGATTGAGAAATTGATGTCAGCGCCCATCCTTGCCTTTGCGAATCCACAACTGCCGTATGTTGTACATACCGATGCTTGTCGCAACGGGTTGGGGGCGGCGCTCTACCAAGAGCAGGAGGGGAAGCTCAGAGTTGTTGCGTATGCCAGTCGAGGTCTTTCCAAGAGCGAGAGAAACTATCCCACTCACAAGCTCGAATTCTTGGCCTTAAAGTGGGCGGTTTGTGAGAAGTTCAATGATTACCTTTATGGGTCAAGTTTCACTGTACTTACCGACAACAACCCCCTCACATATGTGCTGACATCTGCAAAGCTAGACGCTGCTGGACACCGCTGGTTAGCCGCTCTTTCTACTTACCAGTTCACCATCAAGTACAGAGCAGGGCAGGCCAACGGTGACGCAGACGGGTTATCCCGGCGTCCCCAAGGTCCGCCTCTTGAGGATGAAGCTTTCACTAAAGAGAGAGAGAGAATAGAGGACATGAAAAAACGGCTCATGGAGACAAGAGAGGATATGGGTCATGAAGTGTTCTCTGCACTATGTCAACGTCATCTTGTGACATTTAAAGATGAACACGACCATCATTCAGAGCAACCTGTTGTTGCAGAGTCTCTTGTTGTCGACCCCTCTGTCGTGCCTGATGTTTTCGGTGAGGACACCTTACCATCCATGACCAACTCTGACTGGTATAATGCTCAAAACAATGATCCATCTATCTCGCGTGTCATTACTTTTGTGAGGAGAGCTGTAAAACCCAGTTTCAGAGAGACAAGTCTCGAACCTCCAGATGTCAAACTTCTTCTCAGGGAATGGAAAAAACTTGAACTCAGGGATGAAGTCCTGTACAGGAAGTGGTCTGAACGAGGCGACTTTGTCTACCAGTTGGTTTTACCTGAGCAGTTCAGAGAGAGAGCACTGCAGGGAGTGCATAATGATGTTGGCCATCTTGGTTCTGAGCGTGCACTTCATCTTGCTCGTGCCAGATTCTATTGGCCAAGAATGGCCAGAGACATTGAGGAAAAGTGCAAAAAGTGCGAACGCTGTTTCAGAAGGAAGGCTGTGCCACAAAAGGCTGCGCCTTTGGAAAACATCTCTGCTACTTACCCACTTGAGCTTGTTTGTATGGATTATCTATCTCTTGAGCCGGATAATAGAGACACAAGAAACATTCTAGTTATTACTGACCACTTTACAAAATTCGCTGTGGCAGTGCCTACTAGAGACCAAAAAGCCAAAACTGTTGCAAAGGCTCTATGGGAAAACTTAATTGTTCACTACGGGTTCCCCAGTCGTCTGCTCAGCGACCAGGGCAGAGACTTTGAGTCTAAGACAATCAGAGAACTCTGCACACTGATAGGAGCAGACAAAGTTTGTACCACCCCGTATCATCCCCGTGGAAACCCAGTGGAACGGTTTAACCGGACTCTCCTCGGTATGCTAGGGACCCTGGAAGAGAAAGACAAATACCATTGGAGGGATTTCGTCAAACTATTGGTCCAAGCATACAATTGCACAAGAAATGACACAACAGGCTATTCGCCTTATGAACTTATGTTTGGTAGGCAGCCCAGATTGCCAATTGATCTTGTCCTGGGAATCCACCCTGATATGGGAAGCCACAAGACCCACTCAGAGTATGTTAAGGGCCTTCGCCAATGCCTTCAAGAGAGCTACTCATTAGCTGTGAAAAACTTCCAGAAGATGGGAGGGAAGAACAAGGCTAGGTATAGAAGCTAAGCCTACCGCTTGAAGCTCCTGAAGTGTTGCTTGATTAAACACCAATCAGACGCGCTTGCTCAGCAGGTGGAAACGAGTATGCATGAATAAACAATCTTGACGTCTTCTTGCTTTGCGTAATTTATTGTGTTAAACACGACAGAAAGTTCTCATACATAAGCCGAGCGAAGCGGTCAAAACTGTATGTGTTCCCCTCCGTCAGGCAACACCTGTCACCTGAACAAAGGTTCCCCCTTATATTGCTGTGACCCCAATTACAATACAGGTGCCCCCAGTGGACGGTTACGGTAAGACATGAAACAAAGACAACAGAGGGAAAACTGGCTCTTACACCCCGGCCCCTAATTGCAATTGTTGGGATACAAACATGACAATTCATAAACAAACAAAAAGAGCCAGTGAAAGAAACAAACAATGAATAAAAGATCATGAGATTACCCCTGTTGACACATAATCGCTTGCCCTGTCAGACTGCTAATTTGCTTTATACAGCAGGCAGAGCTTGGCAACAGGCCTTTCAATTTTGTTGTTCTTGGTCTGGAGGCGGACTGAGCGGACAAGTCCCCATTTGTCAGGGTATTTTTCCAGGACTCTTGCAAGTGGCCATGAGCCACGTGGAGCAGTGGGATCCATAATGATGACAATATCTCCTTCTTTGAGATTCTCCTTGCGATCGTTCCATTTTTGCCTCTCCTGAAGCATTGGAAGTTATTCACGTATCCATCGCTTCCAGAAAAGATCCGAGATATATTGAACTTGTCTCCATCTCCTCTTGATGTACAAGTCATGATTCTCGAATAGCCCTGGTGGCAGACATGGCTTTCCTTTCAGCCTTTGCACAGAAATCCTATTGACCGATGCCGATGTGTGGTCAGCACTCTGACTGCAATTCTCATGCACTGGACCAGAAACGACCCATCCGATCGCCGTTTTCAGTGCATACGGGCCCCTCCCACAGCTGTTTATGACTTCCCAAGGCTCCAGTATCTTGGACACGTTGCTGCCAATCAGCAAGTCGACACCAGCCTTTATCTTGGGAACATCGTCTTTCGCCAGGTACGGCCACTGCACCAGGTCTCTGGTAGTTACGATGTGCTCAGGGCTTATGGGCATTTTCTTCTGTGTCAGAGTCTCTGGAAGTTCATAGAACACGTTGTCATTAATGCCAGACACCTCCAAGCCAACAAGTGAGTATGACGGCACCACTCGTTCTTGCCCCATTTTTCGCAGTAGGAGCTGCGTTCTCCTTCCAGTGATGTGAAGCTTTCGCATGAGCTGCTCTGAACAAAAGGTGGCTGAACTGCCAGGGTCTAAAAACGCATATGTCTGGATTACTTTGTCACCTTTAGCAGATTTTACTTGCACTGGGAGGATGGACAACAGACAGCGATCCCTTCCGGCCCCTGTGTGTGCACATATCTCTGTCGATGGCCGTGACCCTGTAGGCCCAGCAGGTGCTGTGGATGCACTGGCCTGGACCTGTGCTGTAAGTTTGCTGTTTGTTGCATCACTCCTGTCAACATGGAGAGTAGTGGGATGTGCTTGACCACATGTCTCGCAGGTCAGGCGCTGCTCGCAATTTCGGCTCATGTGCCCTGGACACAGGCAGCCAAAGCACAATCTGGTTTCCTTTATAAAGTCTATTTTGTCTCTGTGCTTCATGCGCTTCAGCTGCTCACAGCAGTCGAGAGAGTGGCTTTGGGCACAACATGCACAAGTTGGGGCTGCAGCATAGCTACGCCGTGATGAAGTGTTCATCGAGCCTCTGGCCTGTTCGGACTCGACAGGTGCAATGGTTGTGGCAAAACTTTTTCCGTTAGTCCTTTGCTCTGTATAGGGCTTTGGCCTACTGGCAGCTCTTCCTCCATTCACTGCAGGTGGTGGGTCATTGATGTTGCCATATAGCGGATCAGACAAGATGCTAACCTGCCTTTAATCACTTTGACCAGGTCGTCAAATACGGCCCTGTTGCCTGTTGCTTCCAATGTGTCATGTGCAATGGTCCTCCATCGCTCTCTGAGCTTAAATGGCAGCTTGCTGACAATTGCTCGAATGTTACTTGGCATCTCCAACTCCTGCATGTAGTCTAATTCTGTCATGACATTACAGCAGCCTCTCAGGAAGAGAGAGTAGTCCTTGAGTGCAGAGACATCTTCATTTCGTATTGGAGCCCACGATAAAGCCCTTTCAATGTATGCTGTGGCGACTTTGTACTTGTTGCCAAAGTGTTCTTCTAGCAGGTGCTTTGCTGTTGCATATCCTTGGTCAGGCATCATGTGCAGACAACTCCGAACAAGCTCCCTAGGCTGCCCCCTGGTGAACTGTTCCAAGTAGTACAAGCAGTCACTTTGGCTGGCCTTTTCCTCCACTCCTTGCTCAAATGCACGCATGAATGAAATGTACTGAAGAGGATCTCCATTGAACAAGGGGATGTCTCTTGGTGGCAGTGATGCTAGTAGTTGTTGTTTGACCAGTGCAGATGTTATTTCATTTTGCCTTTGCATTACTGAGACAATGTTCGGTGCTGGTAGGTTGGTGGCTTGTGTGGATTGTAGTCCTTTGCCCAGGGTGTGCTGAGTCTGCATATTGATGTTGGCATGTTGCTTTGGCCTACCTGTGGGCTGAGCTCCACTCTTCTGCTGTGGCGCACCTTTTGCCTTTGGGGGCGCTGCAAGCACAGGCTCCTTACGCATGTGTTTCATTTGAGATGGATACATGAATTCATCTGCCATTGGGTTCGACTGGTGTGAAGCTTTCCTGGTAATTTTCTCCAAGTATGAATTCATTGCATTGGATGCTTTACAGCTGCAATTGTCAGAGGACTGGAGAACTGCAAGTTTAGCAGTGGATTCAGCAATCATGGTTTCCAATTCCTGTTGCTCCCTTTTCCTCCTTATCTGCTGTTCTTGCTCTTCAAGGGCGTGCTTGTCCTTTAAAGCAGCTAAACAAGTGACCAGTGCTGCCTTCTCCGCCTTTACCTTGGTTGTAGAGGATGCAGTGCTAAGTCTACCACTATAACCACTTTTCCCTGACCGTCTGGTCAGCTGGGTACATTGGTGCTGGGTACATTGGAGATGCTATCTTCAGGGTTAACATCATCAACACCAGTGGCAGCATCACATGTCACATTTCCATCACACTTTGACACCCAGAATTGCACTTTAGAAATAACATCATTATTAGCAATCATTTTGGCTTCAAACCACACATCATGTCTGTCCTTTTCTTCAGTTGGCAACATACTCATTAAAGATGCATGAAAACCTTTAGCTTCGTCACATTTTTTCAACAAATCATTAAAAACACTTTCAACCTGTTTTTTGTCATTTTTTTCCATAAAACATTGCAACACATCCCTTAGCCTTGAAGCATTATTCAACACATTTCGCCTGTCATTTTGTAAACGTTCGAGTCTTTCAGCAAGCGCTTTGGGAGTTAATTTGACCACTCTTTTTTGTTTGTCATTTTGCGCATCGACATCTTCAATGTTCAATTCGTCAGACGGCTCCACGGGCCCGTCCACAGCGGTATCCTCTAGCATCATTACGGTAATCCAAAAGGTTTCGAAAAGTTCGCAAAGTTCGCAACGAAGTCAACGAGTTCAAACGAAGTGGAATAATCCGCGACCAGCGTTAACCCCAAGCCCGGTTGTCACCAATGCATTGGATTTTTACCCCACAATGTGTGCACATAAACTGAATGGCCATTCATTCAGTAGGTAGCGCTACACATACCTTTCGTCGGGCGCCTTTACTCCAAAGCATGTACCGGTAGATCTAGCAGACTTTCGGCGAAAAGGTCTTCCTCCACTGTGGTGATACAAAGTTGCGATGCTGAAGAGGGCCCTCGCCCCCGGTTCCGTAGTCAAGTCAGGTCTTCCTCCAATCGCACGATGAACAGCTACATCCACTTTGGAAAATCTTGATCCGTCTCGATGGCGCGAGATACAGTTTTGACTTGAGATATAGAAGCTAAGCCTACCGCTTGAAGCTCCTGAAGTGTTGCTTGACTAAACACCAATCAGACGCGCTTGCTCAGCAGGTGGAAACGAGTATGCATGAATAAACAATCTTGACGTCTTCTTGCTTTGCGTAATTTATTGTGTTAAACACGACAGAAAGTTCTCATACATACGCCGAGTGAAGCGGTCAAAACTGTATGTGTTCCACTCCGTCAGGCAACACCTGTCACCTGAACAAAGGTTCCCCCTTATATTGCTGTGACCCCAATTACAATACAGGTGCCCCCAGTGGACGGTTACGGTAAGACATGAAACAAAGACAACAGAGGGAAAACTGGCTCTTACACTAGGTTTGACAAAAAGGTCAAGGCAGCTGAACTCTTGGAGGGGGATAGGGTCTTAGTGAGAAATGTGAATATCAGGGGGAAACACAAATTAGCAGATAGGTGGAAACAGAAAATCCATGTTGTTGTTAAACGGATTAAGGACAGTCCCGTCTATGTAGTTAAACCTGAAGCAGGGGAGGGGCCACAGCGCACATTGCATAGAGATCTTCTTCTGCCGTGCGGCTTCCTGCCTGTAACAGAGATCAGAGAGAACAGTTCTCCCATTGACATATCAAAGAAGAGGAGATTGAGGAACAAAACGACAAAAGACACACAGGAGGATGCTGATTGTCAAGAGGACGAGTCGTACAGTGATGAGGATGAGCTGTATTCTACTGCATGGGTGCCAGAAATCATCACAAGGGGTCCTTTCCTGCAAAGGGAAGGAGGTTCTGATGAGTCTCAACCAACTTCCAGGGTGTTAAACCCTGATACCCCTTCCTTTGTGCCCCAAAGCTCCACGCAGTTTCAACCAGAAACTCCCCTTGTCAGCTCTGAGGGTGGTAGTACAGTCACACATCCTACTTCTCAATGTAGAGCCCCAGACCATGTTGTTATTGACATCCCTGAACCTGACATGACACACATCTCACCTGTTCAAGAGGTCACAGATCCCATCACCACAGACCCTGTAGTCACAGACACTGACAATGTAGTATCTGAGAGTCTAGAGTCTGAGAACACAAGTGTCAGGCGTTCTGTTAGGGAGAGACCTCCGCCTCGGAAACTCACTTATGATGAGCTGGGGGAGCCTTTAACCTTGGCCATCAGTTTGTTCTTTCAGGCTTTAGGAGCTGCTATTTCGCACGTATCTGTACCTGTAGGGCCAAGGATGCATGCAGGGACTCATGCAGTCTAGAGGGGGAGAGTGTAACCCTGGTTAGATTTAGAGCACTAGGAAATACCAGGTTCCTTGAATGCATCGTAGTTTCCATTCAGGTTTTGGCCGGTATGGAGATTCCCGATGCCGCCTTGAACGCATCACCTGTAGCTCGGTGTGTATGAGGGTGTGACACACCGAGAGGAAAGGACGGAGTGAATAGAGTAGGCAGTGAGAAACTCGTTGTTCTCCAGTTGGCACATGATTGGGAGTTTCCTTTTAATATTGATGAACGTTGCGATTGGTGCTGAACTGCGAGCGAGTAATTGCTTCCAAGACGTCGTAGGAGAGGCTCTGTCGGAGTATTTCCTCAACTTTTGAACTATTCTGACTGTTTTTTTTTTGAGGGACGATTCTGTCTGTGCCATGCGAGGAGCTGCTTCGCGTGGACCAGGACTCCATTGCTGCTTTCTGCGTGTCAGGACATCGACATAGCGATGTTTGCCGTACCAGGAGGGCGGTAGGAAAAAAAGGAAGGAATCCACCTGAGAAGCTCTATCCATTTTTTGCATTTTTTCTCCGCCTGAACTCAGGTTGTTTTTTGTTGAGCTCACATTTATTTATTTTTTCCCTAACACAAAGTGCACTTATTTCTTTAGTTTTATTTTATTCTTTTCTTAATTTTTTGAGGCATTGAAATACTTTATTCTTTTTTTCGTTTTACATCCATTTTGATTGTTTAAAGTATTTTTGTGGTATATTTGAGTTTATTTTACATAAAGATCATTTTCTGTTTTATAAACTGGTCCTGTGTGGTGTGTGGGTTGGAGGTCTCATTTACTCTATTACAGAGCCTGCTACTGCCAATCTCCTTTCCCAACCTAGAAGAACAGTGAGTGTGAATCTGAGTAAGAGAGAGGGACACACGTCCAGGTTACACTTGCGTCGTCACCATGCAGCGTGAAAACTGTGTTGAAACAAATACAAACATTTCACTCGGTTCACACGGTACTAATTTACACACTACCGGTAAATACATACGTATGATTTATATGAATCACACAAATTACATAGCTATAAAATCTTGATACAAAATCTTCATAAACAAAGTAAAAGAAACCACAATCATATCTCGCTGCACTCCCCAAGGCATGCAAGATTACAATCCAATTCAGATAGTGATTTCTCCTTTCATTAACAGGTTCCCACGAATAAAGTGCAAATGTGCAAACAAAGTGCAATACCAGTTACAAGGATCACAGAGTAAAATCCCATCATAATGCAAGGGCCCGCCAGCTACTTTCAAACTCATTTCCTTTGTAAAAAAAACAAACTACAGGGCTACCGCTGGGACAAATATCATACAGGTGAAGGCATTTCCGGTCATATCGCGCACCCACACGTACACACGTCATATCAAATAAAAAATATCAAAAATATTGCATAAATATTTGCACTTTGCCCAACCCATATTATTGTTAAATAGCACAATTCAAGCAACAGCAAAAATCCAAAAAGTAGTTATTTACACTCCCACCAATCACTTCATGATGAATATCAAAATAAATCATGAGTGATTTAAAACATTCTAAGATCATGTCAAAAGTGAGAGTCAAATAAGCAGAGTCAACGTTGACTTAGAAAATGTGCAAATAAGCAGAGCAGAATGTGCAAATAAGCAGATGTTAAGCAGTTATTGTTGACTAAGAAAGTGTAAATAAGCAGAGCAGAATGTGCAAATAAGCAGTTGTTAATGTAATGAGCTATGTGTGTGTAATAGGACGTAAGCGAGAGTACGGGCGACAACGCCACCTGGGGACTCTTGCCCCAGGATATAGGTGGAAGCAGTCAATCACACTATACAGGTTCTTATGATACCACGGGCCAGAGACGGTTAGCTACGAAAGAAAATATGTTTTATTTCACAAAATAATAACAAAGGAGAAGCAACTTAATTTTGACACACACCAAGTAATATAAAATTATTACTGCGGCAGGAGAAGAAGGGGGTGGAGTTAGGGCGAGGGCTTACCAGTCAGCAGCAGAATGACAAACCAAAAAGGGGAGGGGTCCTCAAAATAACCACCCGTGATACCACACACACACACACACACACACACACAGCAAAAGGGGATGTGGAACAAAACACCGCCACCAGGGGTACTGCCGCTTTGGGCCCTCAGCGCCTAAACACAAAGGGAAACTTATTAAAACACGCCACAGCAAAAGAACACTGGTGTGGACAGGCAAAAGAAAAGCAAAAAACTAAACACAGGAGAATGCAAAATACACAAAAGAATACAATTAAACAAGAAAAAAAAATACAATAGCTAATTAACTAAATAAGAAATTTAACAAAAAAAAGAAACCAACAGTTTAAAATGGGTCCGAGGGTTATTTTAAAGTGCCGGAAGGCTAACGATGCGCAGGCAGCGGTTCAGCCTCACTGACGCGCTGCCTAATAGCCTGCATGCGGGGTGTTCCACCCAGTTGTATTCAGTTTATGGTTCCACCGGGCAGAGCCGAACAGAAAGTAGTGAGCCAAGACAGCAGGAAGAATCCTTCAAGGAGGGTGGCCAAGACAGCCCACAATCTGGTGCCTCTGAGGAAAGGCATAAGTTAAATTAGACAAAAAAAATATTACCAAAACCTAATCAAAGAAATATATACATACCACTTCAGAGTCTGGGAGCGTCGGAGGAAAGCCTCACAGACCACGGCTCAACTGCGCGCTTATCTATGATATGAAAGGCCTAATGAGCTGAGAGCAGGACAAAAAGCAAAACAACAGAAGCAGACCCTACATACCGGAGTGGCCGCTTCGCCGCGCGCACAGATCCAGTGGAGCCGCCAGCCACCAAGACCCCAGCAGCCAGCCACGCTGCACCGGGAAGAGTTGGCACCTCGATGCGGGCACGCCAAACAAACGCTCGACCACGCCGAACCACAGCCACCACGGAAATGGAGGAAGAGGATGCGCCCGTGTCTGTGTGATCCTTCATAATTCACTTTCAAGGAGAAGCACTAACTATTGAGCTGGTCTCTCTATGATTGACATTTTAGTGTGATCAAGCTTTCCTGATGCATTACTTGCTCCAACCTGCAACTTCACTCTTCGCACCAGGCCGTCATTGTCCACAGTTCTTTCTACTATTCGCCCCAAATTGCCACTGATTTCTTGGGAGGAGGTCCTCTTTTACAATGACTACGTAGTTCACATTGACGTTTCGCCGAGCCACATGCCACTTCTGTTGTGTGGAGATGTTCAGGAGATACTCTTCCATTGACTCCAGAACTGCTCAATTAAGTACTGAACACGGCACCAGCGCTTTGTTCTGTACACATCCTCCCTCACAAATTCTCCAGGAGGCGGAAGAGCAATCTTTGACTTCTTTGAATTAAATGGTTTGGCGTTAAAGGCTCAAGAGTATTTATTAATTAACATTAACATTAACATTAATGAATAAAAGACGAATATGAAGACAATAAAGTCACAGAAAATATTGCATAAACATTTGCACTTTGCCCAACCCGTAGTATTGTTAAATAGCATAATTCAAGCAACAGCAGAAATCCAAATAGTGGTAATTTACAGATTTCTAAAAGCGCCAACGGATGCTGTTATGTAGTGCTGAACATGCTATTAAATTTGCCGTTAAATGACGCACAGATTACACAATTTTGGAAGACATAATCTATTTTTGGAGGACATAATCCCTCTACAGAGGGTGGTGAAAACTGCTCAGCTCATCACCAGGACGGAGCTGCCATCCATGGAGGACCTCTACACCCGGCGGTGTAGGAAGAAGGCCTACAGGATTATAAAAGACCCTCATCACCCCAGCAACAAACTGTTCTGTCTGCTGCCGTCTGGCAGACGGTACCGCAGCATCCGGACCAGGACCACCAGACTCAGGGACAGTTTCATCCCACAGGCTATAAGACTGTTGAACTCCTGAGCTCTGTGAAGGTCACTACATCTGTTTATAGGAAAATATTTATTTTCATATTTATTTAGATTACATTATTTAATTCATATCAGTTCATACCTCCCCATAACTGCTGCTAATTCATTCAAACTGCACATGTAAATATAACACTTTTACTTTTACACTTCTGCACCTTACAATGTTTAATGTTTATATTATTATACTGTTATATATATATTTTATTTTTTATTTTTATTGCACTAGTTTTTCTCTTCTTCTCTTATTCTTAGACACTTATTGAGTTGTTTTGGGGTGCCTGGGACTTAAGATTTTCATTGCCAACATGTACGCTGTATCTGTTGAGCAAATGACAATAAAACCTTTGAATCCTATTATTTGAGATAAGTAGGCTATTGGACCACCATGACATCCTCTACATTACAACATTGTCCTGTTCCCTGACCGACATTACCAAAAATCTATCAAACAGAGCGATGGGAGTTCACACATTACCAACAGAACTTTACTTTTTATAACAGAATGAAGTAAATTATTGTTAGACTGCTCATCATTGAGAATGCCTGTGCGTGTCACCTGGACATTAAAAAGGAACTGAACTGAAATTTTAAGTTTAGTTGATATAACAGATGTATTGTCTGCCTTCTCATTGGTACTATGACTAAAATGGCTGAACCTTCAACATACAATAAAATTGTATGTTGAAAGTGTTGTTTTTGTTACATGGGCGCAGCCATTGTGGATTTCAACAATCAGCTATGTCACTGGAATGGTAAGCTACTCTGTGGCTAACTAGCAGCCATAGCAGGTAATGAGCCTGAAGCTGAAATGGCTACGGAAAAGCAAACGAGCTCTACAGGAGGATCATACTGTATTGCCCCTGGCTGTAGTAATGAATTACGAGCACACCGATCCCGGTGAAGACGCATGTTTTGATATATCATTCGTCCTACAACTTTCCGAGTTGTAGTAGTAGTAGACTAGTAGCAAATCGAAATTCGTCCGGAAAAGGAATAATAATACTAATAAGACAAATCCACAGAATAACAATAATGAGGCAATTGCCTGAGGCAATTCCGTCCATATTTTAATTTTCAAGCTATAGTATAGGGCAGACCGATAGACCAACTACTGGAAGCAACACCACCGATGCTATCTGTCGCAGAGACAGGGCTCTGAAACGAACCCTTCAGGCGGAGGACAGAGCGGGACGTTTAGCTGCTATCCAGCATGCCAGCTAGTACACTCTATGAGTACACTGGACTACTAGGCAAAGTGCTGGATGTTCCGGTCACATACACAAAACACTAACATATTCACATACACGCACAAATAAATCCTCAACCAGTGTAGGCTTACAGCGCCAACAAGCAGAGTGACATGGGTTGTGCGGCAATTGAGTCCAAAACCAAATTAGCGACCACACGATCCAACCTAGGGCAATGGTTAGCAGCTACACATTTGGAACATGTAGTCTCGTGTCAATCTCAACAAACTAGCACTCCAACCATGTGAAGTGTATATACTATGACTCCGACGATATCACAGATCTGTTTCGTAGCTGCTAATTAAACCACGGCGGGTCCGTAAACAGAAAGTTCCACAAATGTCTACTCACCATGAAGTTCGCCGACTAGCAGATCGCTGATGCAGAGAGAGTTCAACTCAAGGAAATAGTTCCATAATAAGATCGGTGCATATCCATCTGTGCAATATCCATCAATCCATCCACCTAAAGTAAACCGTGACACGTGAATCCGCCTCCCATCTAGATGCTCATCCGGGGGTGTATCTCTCAAAGTGCATCTAACATGTCTTGCCGTGACAGCGCTACACCGCTTTGTTTGGTAGTCGGACACTATAGGTATGTCCCTCACAGGCTCAAACGCATAACCTGTTATGTGAAAATCGCTATTTTCCACCATAGACAGTAGAAGGCGTTCGCGGGTCTGCAGCTTCTGCCTATAGAACTTCCAATGACCTACGGTCGCACCATGCCCGTGACGTCACCGAAAATGGCGGCGTTCTAATACCAATAAACACAATTTTTGTGATGCTTAAAAAAGCTATGTATTGATTTTTTAAATTATTTTTTTTGCGTGTCATTTTTTTATTATGGTAATAACTAATAACTAACTAAGTTATCAATGTTGATTATTTCAGTTCAGTTCATCTTTAAGGATTTAATTGACAACTTTCTGCAGAGGAAATAAAAATGCAGCGATGATGTAAGTTTTAATGTATTTTAATGATCGGTTATTGCTTTTGGGTTTATTGTGTCTTTGGTGTACAGTTGGGAGTTTGTTCCTTTTGGTGCGCCGTCACCAGTGTTTGTTTAGAGGGGGGCAGGCCCGTCTTCATCATCCTGTGTGTGTGTCTGTGTGTTCGTGTGCGTGTGTATGTGTGTGTGTGTGTGTGTGTGTGTGTGTGTGTGTGTGTGTGTGTGTGTGTGTGTGTGTGTGTGTGTGTGTGCGTGCGTGCGTGCGTGCGTGCGTGCGTGCGTGTGTGTGTGTGTGTGTGTGCGTGTGTGTGTGCTAGTGTGTTCGTGGGTGGAGTCGTGTGGGTATGTTGAGCAATTCTCTCTACTTAATAAACAGTCAAAGCGGTCCGCTGTGCCTTTCTCCCGTTACACCAACTTTGGAAAAGTGAAAACCAGAGTCCAGTTGTGTGGACGAGATGGCGTTAGACGGCAAAATAGCGGTTGTGACCGGAGCAGCGCATGGTTTGGGGAAAGGTATTTCTGAGATACTTCTCCAAAACGGTGCCAAGGTAACGTTTCACTTGCCTGCCGAATTTCTTTGCGAAAGTGATCAAGTCTGCATGGGGGTTAACTTGCTCAGGTAAGATGAATGCTTTTACCGAAAAGTGCTAAACGGGGATAATTCATGTATTTTCGCAGGTTGCACTGTTGGATGTTGCTGAAGTTGCCGGAAAGAGCCTGAAAAAGTCCCTCGATGGGCAATATGGACCGGACCGAACACTGTTCATCCCCTGCGACGTTCAATCACAGCAGCAGTTTAAAGGTATTAACTTACATATATGTGGACTGTGTGTGTGATTAAAAGTAAAACATGAAGGGCAATGACTCGACTGCATAATTGGATTTTGTTTGGTTTCAAACAGCTGCCCTACAGAAAGCCGTTGAGACATTTGGACAATTAGATATTCTCTGCAACAACGCGGGCATCGTCAATGAAAGTGACTGGGAGAAGACAGTCTCCGTTAATCTGGTAAAACCGAGAAACCTGGTTGTATATATATTTCATTTGAAATGTATTTTTCCTTGAGAGATGCTTGTGTTACCGAGGTAGACTTCATGAAGCTTCCCCCTGCCCCCCAGATGGGCGTTATTCGAGGGTCCTACTTGGCTGTGGAACACATGAGCCAGCTGAGCGGAGGCCAGGGAGGAGTGGTCATCAACATCGCGTCCCTAGCAGGTACGAACCCCGCTGTTCACATAGCAGCGATACCAGCAGAAAGAAGGTGAACAACACCACGTTCAGCTCAACAATGGGGCTCACAACCCACTTGTATCGGAAAATAACTTCTTCTTTTATTGTTTAAAATCTTAACTTTCTTTGCCATGGTGATTAACTTTATGGATACCAGGGAGAAGGGAGGCCATATATTAATGGGGCCTTAGGCCTCAAACCAAAATCATAGTTTTGGTTTTACACATATGTCTTTATATGAAGTATTTTAATGTTCACAGTTAAACGGACACTGAGATCATTTCAGCTGGTTTATTTAAGAATAGGAATTACTCTTTTTATTTGGGGAGAAAAAACGTTATTATGGCTAGGACCACGCCGAAACCTGGTACTGTGCTATACCCAACCCGACCACACACACACACACACAACAACCAGTAACTTCTCCTGATAGCCAGGTGTCTCCGCCCCCCCGCTACTCTGCCAACCTCCTGACATGGCTCTACAGGCGCTGTCAGCAGCAGAGAGCAAGGACATAGGCACAGAGACAACATAACACACACAACACACTAACACACCATTATACACATTATACAAGAACTTAAACACACCCAGGACGTTACAGTATGTTGCCTACCACAAAGGGTATGTTTTTTTTGCAAAAATAAGGTTGTGAAGGTCTTGAGTGAGCTCTTTGCTTCCCACATCATCACCCATCATGAGATAGCCGTTGTGTGACATCTTGGTAATGAGAAACCTTTTTATAGGCATCAGTTAGGACTAAACCAGAGGTGGGATTTGTAAACATTGACAGACTTCAGCTGGTTTCTTGGCTGTCCATGCCTTTTTGCACCTCCTTTTCCTCATGTGTTCAACTCTTATTCCCTGTCTCATTCCACTTTATAACCAAGCGGCAACATTCCATGCTGACAAATGAAGCCCATGCGGAAGTGCAAAAACTTGCAGTTCCTCGACTGGCCGCTTGAGGCTGGCTGCAGAAGGGAGTCAACTCCCATAGACACCCATGTTAAAATGTCCAACTTTACAGCCAAAATAAACATGTTTACAGCCTGGTTCAAAAAACGGTTTTGGTGTCTTTCAGTAGTGTTTGAGTCCATGACAACTGTGAGGGGGGTGAATTTTTTTAGAATCCATTATTTCAATGCACAGAGAAGGATTTATTTTATGAATAATTAAGGGCGTGGTCAACTTGATTGGCAGCTCTCATCTGTCATCACGGCACGACCTTCACGGATTCGAGGCTTTGATTGGTCTGGCCGGAGGTAGGCGGGCTTAGAACACAGACTGAAATGTCCAATATGGCGGCGCCCTGAAGTCCCATTTTAGGCTTCATCTCCGCTGTTAAGAATGTCTATGGGTGACGTCACGGAGGGTTTGTCCATATATATATACAGTCTATGTTTATAACACACAACTTCATTTATGGACATGTATGTTTTGATTTCTTTGTAAGTGTGGATACCTTGGGTTGTTACTGATATCTGGTGACAACTCAAATAGCAATAGCCCCATCAGAAATATATTTACTGAGAAAAACGATGTGTTCAATACTTATTTTCCCCAGTGTGTGTATACACACACACACATGCGCAAACAATTGACTAATCAACATAGTCCGACTATTTGTTGTAGGTCTACACATAAATGTAAAAACTCTTTATGCAATGAAATATATCAAATTTGATTGAATCAGGGCTGAAATTGAATTGACCCGAGCTGATTCAGCTTTGGACCACTGTTGATCCTATTATTAAAGATGTGTCGTATGGCTTTTGTATCCTATCAAGTGACCATATGTCTAGATACATATCAGATCATTTGAGAGGGAGATATACACACCCATACAAGTGGTTTTGTTGTACGACGTGCACTTGTCTCTTTAATGGTTTTTACCCTGCTCAACTGTATTGAACCCCTCCATGTGTTTGTGTGTGTGTTGCAGGACTTGGGCCGCTACCATCTGCTCCTGTGTACACAGCAACCAAGTTCGGGGTGGTCGGGTTCACAAGAGCCATGGCGGTAGGCAGCATCTTTGTCCTCATGGATAGGGAGCCGAGGTTTGACCAGAGCTTTCCCACATTGTTCTTATTGCAAGCCTCTGTCTGGTTCATCGACTTATGCCAGTGAACCAATGTTATTCCATCAGCCCCATGATTCATGTGTTATGTATTGCTGTGCCTCTCCACCTTTGGTTTGTTGAATGGAACCGATTTGGTTCCTGAACAACTGGGCAATGTGTGTGTTTTCTCTTCAATGTTCCAGGCTGCCTCTAAGATGTCAGGCTATGGTGTACGTTTTAACATGATTTGCCCGAACTTCGTCCGAACGGACATCCTCACCAACGTGCATTCACCAGCAACGCTCGGGCAGTTCTCTCACCTAGCGAAGCTAACAAAACAGTTGTTGGCAGAGAGCGGAGTTTTGGAGTGAGTTATTACTACCTATTTATGGTCAACGGTGAAACATCTTCAATTGTACTTCAATGGTACTCGTCATCAATGTATTCATAGTCCAAATGTCTACCCCAGTGAATGCCCTGTTCCCCTGATACATTTTTTTAGTTTTTCCCCAAAATATTTAATGATATTGCATATAATTAGATATTATGGCTCTGAGAGGCAACCATTTTCCTCATGCGATATAAGGTCTATTTATAATGGCATTCCAGACACCGGTCTGGAATGCCATTACATTGACATATGTTGTTTTGTTCCAGTGTGTCTCAGGTGAGCGCAGGCTTCCTACAGCTGGTGTTGGATGAAACCAAAGATGGAGAAGCTCTCATGGTGCTGGCTAAAGGATTACAGTACTTCCTGTTTCCCGTTTTGTAGGAAGGAATGGAAGTAGAGAAAATTGATAACGTATAGAAATTGCTGATCACCATTGATATATAATAGATACCATAGTGTCATGTTTTCTTTTGTCATTTTTAAACAATACTTAAGCCAAATTGTGGTCTTAGGGTAGCCCTGTCTATGTTAAAACCATTTAGAAAAATTAATAAGTAATAAATGGTCATAAAGTTCATTTCATTATAATACATTTCTTTGTAATTTAGATAATTACATAAACTCTGTGGCAGTTCATATTTAATACAGAATGTTCAAAATATCTATAGTATAGTGTATAGGCATCAGATGTACTCATTTTGTCACATATCCTTATTCTACATGTCAGTCTGATGTCTGCTCGGTTTCCATGGTTATAGAAAACTATCACCCAATCAAACAGGTTAAGGGGTGGGATATCCGGGACGCACAGGGAACAACATGAGACGGGTATCACACGTGCAAGGTAGCATTTACCATTGTGCGGAGTATTGCCTTCATTTCCAGTGGTAAATGCAGAGTTTATCAGCGGAACGGGGGGATATTAAGGCGTACTGAAGGTAAATGTTGTTCCCGTATGTTGGTGATTGTGAACGCCAACCGTGATGAGTGATTGGCGCGTGCTAACATGCTATTAGCGATTTTGCACCCATTTGAATGTAGCAGCCTAACCCTACGCTCACACTGGCATTTTTTAGATAGAGGCTTCGCAACACGCTACCATTCATTTCCAATGACAGTGAGCGACGGGTGGCAAAGCGAAGCGTGTGGGCTGCAATACGCAAGGAGGGCGGGGCAAAAAAAAGAAACAAGTCCTATTTTATGCAAATGTTGAGCGAAAAAACGCGGCAATTTTTTGTGAAAGCCAATCCAAGCGAAGGAGGCGTGGCGGCCGCGCAACTTCAGAAAATAATCCAACATGGTGGACCACGTTGGCGAGAGATAGGATTATGGATATATCTACCGAAAGTGACTTTACCCTGGTATGTGCTTCGAAATCTATCCAGAAATAAATGTTGCTAAACCAGAAAACGTCATGGCTTGATATTTTTTCAACGTAAATTGTTTTCGAGCTGACAGGTTTCAATACTATCGCTACAGAAGCGCCACCGTAAACAAGTCCACCGAAAACAAATGGGTTCCGCCTGCTTTAACAATCTGTTAAAAATGGGTGAACAACTTATTGTCGCGGTCTCATGCCATCCCGTGTAATTCGACTTAACTTTAGATGACTATAGGAATACCAACATTAAATTAGATGCATGGAAGAAGGTAGCAGAGGAGATGGGGTTGACTGGTATGTATCATAGAGTATGCATTTTAGCGGCAATACATTTGATTTGTAGTATGTCTCTCGGCTGGCCTGGGAACGCCTCGGGATCCCCCCGGAAGAGCTGGACGAAGTGGCTGGGGAGAGGGAAGTTTGGGATTCTCTCCTCAGGCTGCTGCCCCCGCGACCCGACCCCGGATATCCCAGGATATGGATGGATGGATGGATGGACATTTGATTTGATAAACGCAGGTTTGCTTGCAACATTGAAGCCATAAACAATAACTGAGTGGAGGGACATTCTTGTGGCACTTCCTAAAGTAAACTAACAAGCACACACACTCCCCCGGATCGCCCACCAGGCGAATATCACCGAGCACAAATACGCTTTGTCGCCCGTCTGTGCGAGCGTAGGGTAACGTTAGTGTTACTATAGTGCAGTGGCGAACCGTGAGCACTACAGCTGGGCCTTCACCTCAGCCACCACCGCCGGAAAAAAAAAATCATAGCGG
Organism: Urophycis tenuis; assembly: GCA_036785325.1. Lineage (NCBI taxonomy): Eukaryota > Metazoa > Chordata > Actinopteri > Gadiformes > Phycidae > Urophycis > Urophycis tenuis. The sequence continues at coordinate 6,893,684 of JAXIVH010000018.1, read as the reverse complement.
AAAAAAGCAACAGTAGCCTACGATTAATTGAAAGGGTTAAACAAACGCAATCCGACTTTAATTAAAGATGACAAGGATGTAAAAAATAGACCATAACATCAATAACATTATCCGCAACAAGAAACATCAACATTAAATAAACATACATATATAAACATATTCTAAAGCCAAAATCAGAAAATATAAAATGAAGTCACCCAGAATGTCGCCCCGTGACGCTGCTGAAACGGACAACGAGGCTCATTTAATCACCATGGACAGCGCTATGAAATCACGGTGGCTTATAACATAGGCCTACCTTACATGAAAACGAAGTCCATTCGTCGGTCTTTCTTCGTAAAGTGGGCGATGGCAGCGTCATAAAGTTTGTCCTTTGATTTGAGCTCCAAAAGAAGTCCTTTCTCTATGGACATCAGTGCCAAAGCTCCCAAGCGATCCTGTCCGGTACTGTTCCTGGCGTGCGTCTTGATGCGCTTCAGAGCCGAGAAAGACCGCTCCACGGAGGAGGTGGACACGGGGATGGTCAGCACCAGGCAGGTGAGGTGATAGAGCTGCGGCATGCTCTCAGTCAGCTCTTTCAGTGTAAGAAAGTGCAGCAGGTCTGATGGGCTCCTTGCCTCAAAGTTTGCCATGTTGTACATGACCATCAGTTCAGTGTTGAGCCTGGGGAGGTCGAAGTGCAGCCCGTAGTTGGCAGCGAGACTCTCAAACTCGGCGTTGGGGAAGTTTGCTTTGTATAAGGTAAACTTCTTAGGGTCCAGAAGGGCAAGGAACATTAGCTTTTCATGATCCTTGAACCTGTTCCGCAGCTGAGTCAGAATGTTGTCCAGGATTTGACTGTGCAGCTGCAGGTACGCTGCTCGTACATCTCCAACTCTCCGTGCCCTGCGCCCGCTGGGACCCCCGACTTCGCGCACAGTGTCCTCATAGATAGAGTCAAATTTGCCTTTTTCTCTTTCTGTGGTGCTGCAAAAGTCATTGATACTGGACAAACAGAACTGCATGTCATACTCCTTGTTCTGCAAGATGCCAAAGAGCACGTCGGAGTAGGCAAACACTGAGTTGAATGTGGCGAGGAGGAAGCTGAACTCGAAGCCCGTCAGCAGTGCCATGTATCCATCAGCGCTGTGTACAGCATCGTCATCAAAATCATTGTGGTTGTCAACAATGAATTCAAAGAGCTCCAAGTGTTCTTCTCTGCGCTCATACACAGTGCAAACCAAATGCGATGAGAAGTTCCACCGTGTTGGAGTCACTCTGGGCAGTCTTCGCTGGCATATTTCATCCAGGAGTTTGGTGCGTTTGGTTGATTTTGAGAAAAAGGCTGCGAGGCCACTTAGGTGGGAGAAATTTTTTTTGCACTCTTTGATTTTAGCAGCACTCTGAGACATGACGAGGTTCAGAGAGTGCGCATAACAGTGAACGAAGAGAGCTTGTGGAATTTTTTCCTTTATTTTAGCTTGGACCCCATTCAGTCCCGAGGCCATGACTGCAGCTCCATCGTAACACTGGGCAATTACTTTAGTGGTGCAGGTGCAGTTCTCCAGAAACTCAAAAACTTGACCGGCTATGGCTTCTGCGCGCTTATCGCCACTGACATCACCAAACTGGAAAAAGCGCTCCTTCACACCACCGTCAGTGGTGTAACGCAGGACATAAGACAACTGAGCGGTGTTACTTACGTCAGTTGTCTCGTCTACCATAATGGAGACAAAAGGCGTGTTCCTCACCTCCTCCCTCATTGCTTCTGTCAGTACATCTGCCACCAATTGAATCAGGTCATTCTGGATTTTGCTGGAGGTCCCGATGAAAACAGTGGCCGAATCCAGATGACAGCGCAGAGGGCTGTCATACTCCGCCAAAAACCCCAGCAACTCCAAGTAGTTCCCCTTGTTTTGAGATTCTTTGTTTTCATCATGTCCTCGAAATCCCAGCTCTTGCTTTCCAAGAAACGTGACAACAATGATGAGACGTTTCAGGATCTCTCTGTTCTGCCTGACCTTGTTGTTGTGGGCCGTAGTGTTATTTCGGCGCTGCTCATCTAGCTGAAGATCAAGTCTTGTGTCCCCAAAAGTTTTCAAACTGACCGTCGCTTGCAGGTGTGCTGCCGAATCTTGATGTCGGTGGGCTGACTTTGTCAGATTTGTAAGGCTGACAAATCCGCCGCTGACCCAGGTGGATGACTTTTCAGTCGTAAAAAGCAAACAACTCCAGCAGTACAGCCTGTTTGTTTTATTACAGCCCGCCATCCATGGATACCGCTGATAATTTTCGGTCTTGAAATGCCTTTCCACTTTTTTACCCTTTTCTTTTAATGCCAGTTCTGGAGTTGGTCTTCCGTTTTTTATTAGTTGAAGCTTTTCTGTGAAAGGACGCCTTGAAAAAGGCGATCCGATCAAGCTAGCCACAACGTAATTCTCATCTGCCGCCATTTAACTTTCAATCTCAATCTATCAACCACTTTCACCACTCTGCCAAGAATTACCTCTGTGACAGAGGCGGCAGAGTGGTGAGAACGGTGAGACTCAACTAGGACTTTGTGAAGGCCTAAGGCCTTATTTTTTTTTTGTCCCGCCCACTTGAAATCGAACCGTGATTGGTCAATCTGCCCCTCACTCTCCAGACCAAAACACATAGCTAGGCCTTCTGCAGGATTTGTGAAGGCCTAACCAATTAATGAGCCAGCTAAACGGGCCTTGATAGAGACGGACGATTCTGATTGGATAACATGTTTTAGGGACCGTAACCATTTCATTGCAGATGTGAGAGATGAGAGAAAATTTATTAAATGTATTGTATTAAATTAAATAAGATATACATTTAAAATAATAATAATAATAATAAAAAAATAATTAAATAATAATTATTATTTCTTATTTAATATGTTTTGGTCCAGAATTTTGTTAGGCCTTCTCTGAAGGCGTAGAAGGCCCTGAGGGTTCCCCACTGCTATAAGTATGCTGTGAACACGGAATGAGCTCACAGAAATGCACGGAGACTATCCATATGACTGATGTAGAGCCGTGTGTGTATGTTCGCCAGAGATCCAGACCAGGACACACATCTTGGACCTTTTTTTTGTATTCTCCCGACGCGGCAAGTGGCAGCTAGTGGCAGCGGGTGTCACCAGTCAGCAGTCCCCAGGTTTTTTGTTCCTCTCACCCTCTTCATTCATTTACTCCTTTCACTCCCTCATCCATTCCCGACGAGCAGCGTACAAACTAACTGAGGACAGACAGTGAGGCCCTCCAATATTTTGGTGTGCCGTAACCCGACCGACCCTGTCAATATTTGTTTTTTTCCCTTTGAGTCCGACCGCCTTGCCGGTTGTAAACTTACGTTAAGATGGACCGTTTTTTAACTCTTCAAAAACTAATGCAACTACAATAAATCCCTATTAATTATATTTTAGTAAGTATTCCAAATATAAATTGCCTACATACACACGTAGGCTACGTTCTTTCTTTTATATTCGCTTCATTTCATCAATAGTTTGTGCTTGTCTGTTATTGTGGCTGCGGCTGCAGTAAAGAAAATGTTTGCGGTCACCGTTCAAAGTTATACAGGTTCAGGCACCATAGCAATAGGTCCGACATAAAAAAAATGCATTGAAATATCCCGACACCGCTATAACGTGACGTGTCGACTGATGTCAAGGAGACCACTAAAATTTTACAGGTTGAAGACCCAGTCAGTGACATCCCAATATGCAAATTTGTTTAAATTCATACTGACGTATTTACCGTGACCAAAATTGTACTTTTTTTTTTTACTTAAAATTTTGAAAAAAAATATATAGACCTACCTACCGACCCTTCTTTTTATTTCATTTTTAAAATTTTTTGGGTTGTTACTGCAAACATAAATATTTTTAAGGATGGCCTGAATACAAACAGTGGATTGACTCCTTGCATTTTATTTTGCTTGTTCAAGTGAAGCGGTCGTTTGGTTTGAGACCTCACCAATCCCAAGCCATGATTTAGGCCTGCACCGTTTGGGTATTTTTTATTTTGGGGTTGTGTGCACAGAAGTGTTTTATGTGGGATTTACCTATATTGAGTTTCCTGTAAGATATTGTCACCTGTACCACATGTTTGTGACAATACGGGGTTGAGCGGAGACAAGAGCGAGACCAAGCAGCGTAAACGGTGTAACAGAGTTTAATTAAGGTGCCGGACGAAACCGGCACAGGCGCACACAGCGAGGTGTGTGCGTCTATCAAGTAGACAGGAGACAAGTACGTCCATCTACCATATACCAATACACATACAACACAAATCCAAATACACGCAACCACTCACAAAGGGGAGAGAGGAGACACAAGGTTAAGTAGGGAAACAAACAAGACACAGGTGAGACACATTGGGAATTAGACACAGGTGGCTGCTAATGATCACCGGGGATTCTGGGGGTTGTAGTGCCGGGACCGGTGACCAACAGCCAGGCGACGCCGATCGAGGTAGAGGGGGAGGCGTTGGCGTGACAATGTTAAATAATTTGCTGTGTTTTATATTTTATTAATATAAAAGACCAACCTAACCATTTACCCTTGGAATTTTTTATTATTCTTAGTAGGATTTTACATTCTATTTATTATAAGTTCTACTAAGTGGAGGCACCTAATAATTTATTCACTCACCTTATATCTGAAAGGGAAAGGAGTCTTGTCATTAGTTCCATTGTATTAGTACAGGTTAATTCGGCACCACACACCAAAAACAAAAGAACCCAGAGCCCGCCCTAATATTAAAGGTTATTCCGAACCAGTAGTTCTTCCTTAGTTCATAGGGTAGGGTGCTACATTAGTTTGAAGACCAGCATGCTGCCTTAATGCTCTTGAAATCTTTGGAATCTTTGTCTTTTATATATTTGACTTGTAAGCAATCACAAGATCACACAAGAGAGAGTGCTGATATTCAGTATAACAGCACAACCTTGATTGTGATATTGCTTTTATGCAACAGTTCTACAGCAGTAATTTAATAGACGACAGTAATAAGCATAATTTGTTTGTATACACATTTTTCCTGTACACTAGCTTGTTATTTTGTGTAGGTGTGCACATACCCACAGGCCAGCTGCTTTGTATCATCTACAAGCTAGTGTACAGGAAAATAAGCCCTTGGCTTCAGCCTATTCCTTTTTCGGACATTTCTATTTACCTTTTATTTGTGAAATGAACATGTAAATGTCTCAATGTATTTAGAATAAGCAAATAAGCAGATGTTAAGCAGAGTTATCGTTGACTTAGAAAGTGTAAATAAGCAGAGCAGAATGTCCAAATAAGCAGTTGTTAATGTAATGAGCTATGTGTGCATGTCTGTGAGAGTATGTGTCTGTGTGATCCTTCATAACATTTTCATGACATTTTAGTGTGAGAATTATGCTTTCCTGATGCATTACTTGCTCCAACCTGCAACTTCACTCTTCGCGCCAGGCCGTCATTGTCCACAGTTCTTTCTACTTTTCGCCCCAAATTGCCACTGATTTCTTGGGAGGAGGTCCTCTTTTACAATGACTACATTGACGTTTCGCCGAGCCACATGCCACTTCTGTTGTGTGGAGATTTTCAGGAGATACTCTTCCATTGACTCAAGAACTGCTCAAATAAGTACTGAACACGGTGCCAGCACTTCATTCTGTACACATCCTCCCTCACAAATTTTCCAGGAGGCTGAAGAGCAATATTTTAATCTTTGAATCTTTTGACTTGGTTTGGCGTTAAAGGCTCAAAGTAGTGGGGTCATTTATTCCATCTAGGGTCAAGGGACGGCTGTTAACAATGACCATGGCTTCATAAAAGAGTGTTCTGAGGGAGTTATCATCAAGTCTTCCTCGGCTTTGTCAAAGTGGCATTCAGCACGTTTCGGATAGTGTGCATCTGATGCTTCCAGACACCATCAGCGTGGCTTGCTGATGGAGCGTTAAAGACGAACTCACACTGTTTCTCAGCCAGAAACATCTGTAAAGCTTGGTTTTCACATTGCTTAAGTGGTTCCTTTAGTTCATTTCTGGCTCCTATAAAGTTCCTGCCTTTTTCAGAGTAAAGTTGCCGCACGGCTCCCCTTAGGCTGATTAAGGACCGCAAGGCGTTAATAAAAGAGTCAGTGGATAGATCTTGTTGAGTCAAAGTGGCATTCAGCACGTTTCGGATAGTGTGTATCTGACGCTTCCAGACACCATCAGCGTGGCTTGCTGATGGAGCGTTAAAGACGAACTCACACTGTTTCTCAGCCAGAAACATCTGTAAAGCTTGGTTGTCACATTGCTTAAGTGCTTCCTTTAGTTCATTTCTGGCTCCTATAAAGTTCCTGCCTTTTTCAGAGTAAAGTTAACGTACGGCTCCCCTTAGGCTGATTAAGCACCGCAAGGCGTTAATAAAAGAGTCAGTGGATAGATCTTGTACCATTTTGAGATAGACTGCCTGGGAATAAAGACAGGTAAAAACCAGGCCATACCTTTGTGCTCTTTGCGATTCCTTTAAATTGCAAATGGTCCAAAGCAATCCATTCCACAATTTGTGAATGGGGCAGATGCTTCAACACGCTCTTTTTGGAGTTCGGCCATACGCTGTTCTTCGACTGGTCGCCTCCATTTTCTGCATTGCACACACTTTTGTATCAATTTGGCGACCAACTTGCTGCAGCCAATAATCCAAAATCCATTTGTTCTGAGCTCCATCTGAGTTTGGCTTAAGCCTGCTAAGTCCCGTTCCCTGGTGGTGAAGAAGGGGAAGGTTACAGACAAGTTCCGGTTCTCGCTGGGAGGTGTCCAGATTCCATCGGTTTCAGAGGAGCCAGTGAAGAGCCTGGGGAAGATCTTTGATGGCACCCTGAGGGACAAAGCAGCGCTCAAGGCGACCAGCAGAGAACTGGGTTACTGGCTAGTGGCGGTGGATAAGTCAGGGCTGCCAGGTAAGTATAAAGCATGGATATATCAGCATGGCATCCTGCCACGCCTCCTCTGGCCACTACTGGTCTACGATGTCCCACTAACGACCGTTGAGGGCTTCGAGCGTAAGGTAAGTAGCTTCCTTCGCAGGTGGTTGGGCCTACCAAGAAGCCTCAGCAGCATAGCCTTGTATGGGCATAAGAACAAGCTGCGACTTCCCTTCAGTAGTCTGTCGGAGGAGTTCATGGTTACCCGTGCGAGAGAGGTGCTGCTGTACAGAGACTCGAGTGACACCAAAGTCTCCTTAGCGGGGATTGAAGTGCGGACTGGGCGGAAGTGGAGAGCCCAGGAGACGGTCGAGCAAGCTGAGGCGCGGCTGCGCCATGGTGTTCTGGTGGGAACAGTGGCGACAGGCCGGGCAGGGCTTGGGAGCAACCCAGGACCTCGGTACAACAAGGCCCGGGGGAAGGAGAGGCGGCAGCTTATCCAGGAAGAGGTTCGAGCAGGGCTGGAGGAGACCCGCTCAAGCAAGATGGTCGGGATGAGACAACAGGGGGCGTGGACTAGATGGGAGCAGACACTGGATAGGAAGATTTCTTGGTCAGAGCTTTGGAAGGCAGAGCCATTCCATATAAAGTTTTTGATCCAGTCAGTCTACGACGTCCTCCCCAGCCCTTCCAACCTCTTCTGTTGGGGCCTGGCAGAAACACCTGCTTGCCCTTTGTGTCAGAGGAGAGGATCACTGGAGCACATCCTAAGCTGTTGCCCGAAAGCCCTGGGCGAGGGGCGCTATCGTTGGCGCCACGACCAGGTGCTGAAGGTGATAGCAGATACCATCTGCTCGGGGATCTCACTCAGCAAGCAGCAACAGCCAGCTAGGCATTCAATCACCTTTGTTAAATCTGGTGAGAAGCCTCAACAACGCCCAGGCCAAACAGGGGGGCTCCTGACAACAGCTAGGGACTGGCAGTTGAAGGTGGACTTGGGGAAACAGCTTAAATTCCCAGAGACCATCGCAGTGACCACACTTAGGCCGGACTTGGTTCTTATGTCAGAATCAACAAGGCAGGTGATACTGCTGGAGTTGACTGTGCCCTGGGAAGACCGGATGGAGGAGGCATTTGAGAGGAAGAGGGCCAAGTATGAGGAGCTGGCAGGCGAATGCCGGCGCAACGGATGGAAGACTCGTTGTAGTCCCATTGAGGTTGGTTGCCGAGGTTTCGCAGGCCAGTCACTCTGCAGGGCCCTCAAGTTGTTGGGAATAAGGGGACTGCACAGCAAGAAAGCCATCAAGAACATCACTGATGCTGCTGAGAAGGCATCAAGATGGCTGTGGATCAGGAGGGGTGATCCGTGGGCCACACAAGCTACCTAGACACAAGCCGGGGTCTGATCACCCCCGGCTGGGTCGCCTGGGCGAGGGTGTCTGATGTTGAGAGACCCGAAACACCCTATGACCTCAGGTTACATCACTGATGATGTGTCTAGGTTGCACCAGAGGGTGTATATTAAACCAGTTCTTCGGCATAAACAACAATCTCCTCACTATCTGTAAGAGCCATTTTGCTTTTATTGTTTATTTGTTTGTTTGCTTGTTTGTGCCTCCCACCACTGGGTGGAGAAGAGCGCTCATTATGGATTCTGAGGTCATGAGTTAATATAAGGCACCGGTGTATGACTGATTGGGGTCAGATGCCCGAGAGGCACACAGTTTTTTGACTGCAGAAATGTGATGTATACCTTGGAAAAAATAAGTTTATTTGTTTAAGAAACAAGTATATATTTGTTTGGAAACATTATAATAAACTGAGTTAATGGATATACGGAAACTGGACATTTAATTTGTGCGCGTAAATTACTCTAAACGGGATCTCAGCATAATAGTGGCATCGTTTTCGAGTAGCAATCGGGTCACTACACTATCAGTTCTACAGCACAGCTCCTGTAGAATGCACTTTCCACTCAGTACAAATAGGGCCACAAACCCCAGTGGATCATACAGGGAAGCTATAACTGATAGAATGCCTCAGCATGTGTTAGGCTTATCTTGCAAGTTTATGTTGAAGCTGAAACTGTCATTTTCAATTGACCACTGGACACCCAGTGCATGTTCCAATGAAGCTGAATCAGTCTTGAGGTCAAAGCATCCTGCGTTTGTCGCCGTCTCTGAGGGATTTACACAACAAAGAACTTCATTCTCATTCGAGTTAAATTTGAGGAGTCCTCCCTTTTTACACAACTCTTGTGCTTCAACAGTGCTGAGGCCTCTTTGATTGTTGGAACACTTAATAGCCCATCATTGAGATAAAAACTATTTTCCACAAAGGATGCTGCAGTTGGTTAGAGTTCTTTATGTTGCTGTGCTAGGTACTTAAGGCCAAAGATAGCACACCCTGGAGAGGAGTCGGCACCAAAGAGGTGGACTGCCATCTGATATTCCTTTGGTTCCTGCTCAAGATCTCCATGTTCCCACCATAGAAATTTCAGGTAAGTGCGGTACTCAGGTGCAACAAAGAACTGATGGAACATTCTTTCAATATCGCAGATAATGGCTACAGCTTCTTTCCTAAAGCGGCAGAGGACTACCACCAAGGAATTAATCAGATCAGGATCGGTCAACAAGATGTCCTTCAAGGATACGCGACATAATTTAGCTGAACAATCAAAAATGACTCTTAATTTGAAAGGCATCACCGAGCCCCTCCTGGACCCCCTGCAGTTTGCCTACAGAGCCAACAGGTCTGTAGACGATGCAGTCAACTTGGCCTTCCACTTCATCCTCCAGCACCTGGACTCTGCAGGAACCTACGCCAGGATCCTGTTTGTGGATTTCAGCTCTGCTTTCAATACCATCATCCCGGCTCTGCTTCAGGAGAAGCTCTCTACACTCCACCTGTCACCAGTCTCCATCCTCCATGATCCCACCCATCGTGCACAAGAACTGTTCACCCCTATGCCCTCTGGAAGGAGGCTGCGCAGCATCCGGGCTAGAACAACCAGGCTGAAAAACAGCTTATTCCCGGAGGCTGTCAGACTGCTAAACTGCTCCGCTACCTGTACACTGAGCACTGTACTGAACACCGTACCAGCGCCCATACTTCCCGTTAGATAGCACTAAATTGCACTTTAATATGACACTTTAATTAGCTGCTGCTATGTTTCTGCTGCACTCGTGTACTTTACTTTATTTATGCTCACACCTGTTGCTGCCGTGCGCTGTGCAAGAATATCTGTCCTTTTAGTCTGTTTTTATATGTATATGTGCATATATGTGTATGTGTATATGTGTGTATATATATATATATATATATATATTTATATATATATATATATATATATATATATATATGTATCTATATATATATATATATAGGTATATAGATGTGTGTGTGTGTGTATATATATGTATGTATATTTGTACATCTTATATTTTTTATTTATTTTATTTATCTCAGTAACGATATACCGAGACCTGAGAAACTGTATTTCGTTCTGCCATGCTGTGGTTTTGAAAGACAATAAAACTGTCTGAAGTCTGAATTCTGAAGTTGGATTAATGACTTCCTGTCTGACAGGAAGCAGCATGTGAAGCTGGGAAAACGCATCTCCGACTCACAGACCATCAGCACCGGTTCCCCACAGGGCAGTGTTCTTTCTCCTCTGCTCTTCTCCCTGTACACAAACAGCTGCACCTCCAGTCACCAGTCCGTCAAGCTTCTGAAGTTTGTGGATGACACCACCCTCGTCGGACTCATTTCTGATGGTGATGAGTCTGACTACAGGTGGGAGGTAGACCACCTGGTGACATGGTGCAGCCGAAACAACCTAGAGCTCAACGCTCTAAAGACAGTGGAGATGGTTGTGGACTTCAGGAAGTACTCAGCCTCACCTACCCCCATCACCCTCTGCGACTACACAATTGACACTGTGGAGTCTTTCCGCTTCCTGGGAACTGTCATCTCCCAGCATCTCAAGTGGGAGCTGAACATCAGCTCCCTCATCAAGAAAGCCCAGCAGAGGATGTATGTCAAGGGTTCGTTGTCCGTGTGTTGAAAAAATGATGGCTCAGCCGGCGAACTTAGGTGCGGTGATATTTATTTTACAAAACAAAACCCCCAAACCCAAACACCCAGTGGAAGACATAAATTGGCCAAAAAAATAGACGTACTGGTACAAACAAATACGGTATTTAAAGGCGTTGCATCCTTTGGTTTAGCTAGCACCTCAGGTAGCATCACGGTCCCTCTCCCCTCCCCTCCTACTGCCCTGGGCTCCTCTTATATAACCCCTAGCCCCTCCCCCGGGCAAACCAACTCCTAATTGGCAGGGGGGTTTTAGCCTAACCTAGCAATTTAAGCTTTGTTGTTCCCCCAAACCACACCCATCCCCACAGATGGTGGACAACAAATAACCATAACATATTCAAAAGTTTCCCCACCGTTTGCCTATGCCCGGACACAATACCACGGGCAAAACTCCCCGAGTCCCCTTTAATGGCGGAGTCCATGGTCAGCTGACCAGCCGTAGCGCGCCACTAGCGCTATTTACGGAAGCACTCCGGCAGTGCCTCGGATTGGCCCCGAGACCAACTGCGACCGCGGCAGCAGGTGAGTGTGTCCCCTCTTGCTTCCCGATGGGCTCCACTGGAACGGGGAGAGTGCTGCGTGCGCTCCCGGCACCGGGTCTCTCCGAGCGCGAGCCCGTGTTGTCGCGGTGACGATGCGTTCAGAGGTGCTCCGTCATTATCCCCCTCCTCCCCGAGGTTGACGATGTGCGGCAACCTGGAGAGGTAGTCGGCTACTATGTTGTTCCTGCCCGGCCGATGTCGGATCAGGAACTGGAACGGCTGGAGAGAGAGGTACCACCGGGTGAGACGACTGTTATGGTCCTTCATGGAGTTCATCCAGGTCAGCGCCCGGTGGTCGGTCTCCAGTTCGAACTCCCTCCCCAGCAGGTAGTACCTCAAGCTCTCCAGGGCCCATTTGATGGCCAGGCCCTCCTTCTCTACCGTGGAGTACCTGGTCTCCCGGGGCAGCAGCTTGCGGCTTAAGCCTAGTTTATACTTCTCCGACTGCGTAATCCGTAATCCGACTCCGTAACTACGGAGACCCCTCGAGCCCTCATAGTTCTCCGTCGTGGTGACGGATACGCAATGCAATTTCCCGCTTGACCAGTAGGGGTCGCTACGCAAGACTGGCCATGACATTCATGCAAGTAAATAAGTACAAAAGGGAAAAATTGTTAAGAGGGGATCAATTAATAAATAAATAAAATAGAAAAGGGGATACATTATAAATGGAATGCTTTTAAAAGTAAAAACCGTACACAAACTTGCAATTTGCCACCGTCTCTTTTAAGTTTCACAAGTTCAAGTAGGTCGGCTTGCATTTTGGAGCTTTATGCGTCCATATAGTAAAGCGTATATCGTATATATAGCGTATAAAGCGTATATACATAAATGGCGCTGCCAGTGTTTACGTTGTGATAGAAGTCGATAGCGATAGAATGTGATTCATTGTGAGTCATTCATGTGTAAATGACGTGTTTAGAGGACAAATCGCAGCCCTTGCGGTCTCTGTTGTGCGTTGACGGAGTGACGGATACTTAAAAAATATTTCGGGCCGACGGAGACAACGGAGAGGCTCTCCGTCAGGCTCTCCGTCGACGGAGAGGGCTCTCAGACAGACAGACAGACAGATTCTCCATACCCTATGTGCGGCACTTTACGCAGAAGTATAAACTAGGCTTTAGGTACAGCACCGGTTGTTCTTCCCCAGGTTCCCCTTGGGCCAGGACTGCCCCCAGGCCCACTGCAGAGGCATCAGTCTGGACCAAGAACCGCCGGCTGAAGTGGGGACTCCTTAACACTGGAGAGGAACACAAGCAGGCCTTGAGGGTAACAAAGGCGGCCTCACAGTCGTCGTTCCACACGACTGGGTTCCTCTGGTCCTTCACCGTCAGGGCTGTCAACGGGGCAGCAATGGTGGCGAACTGCGGAACAAACCTCCGGTACCAGCCAGCCAAGCCCAAGAAGGACCTTACCTCCTTCTTTGTGCGAGGGCGGGGGCAGCTGCGAACGGCCTCGACCTTGTCCACCTGTGGCCGGACCTCGCCTCGTCCAAGCCGGTAACCCAGGTACTTAGCCTCTTCCCTCACCCACTGACACTTGGCCGGATTCAGTGTCAGGCCCGCCTGCTGGATCCGCCCCAGGACTCGCTCCAACTGCTGCAGATGCTGTTCCCAGGTGTCACTGAAGATGACCACGTCATCGAGGTAGGCAGCACTGCAGTCCTCACACCCCTGCAGGACCCGGTCCATCAGCCTCTGGAAGGTGGCGGGTGCTCCATGGAGGCCGAAGGGCATTACCGTAAACTGGAAGAGGCCAGTCGGTGTCTGGAATGCAGTGTAGGGGCGACTGGCCGCTTCCAGTGGGACCTGCCAGTAGCCCTTGCAGAGGTCCAGCGTGGTGATGAACTTGGCCCGACCAATCCTCTCCAGCAGGTCGTCAACCCGGGGCATCGGGTAGGCATCGAACGCCGACATCGTGTTCAGCTTCCTGAAGTCGATGCAGGTGCGCAGGGAGCCATCTTTCTTCACCACGATGACCACCGGGCTGCACCACTCGGACTGGGATGGCTCGATCACCCCCAGGCGCTGCATCTCCTCGACCTCCTTCCCGAGCTTTGCCACCAGGTGCACCCGGTAAGCCCTCTGGCGAAACCCCTTGTCCTTGAGGCGGACAATGTGCTCGACCAGGTCAGTCTTACCTGGGTTGGCCGCGAACAACCTGGAGACCCGCTGGAACACCTGGCTCAGCTGGCTGGACTGGACAGCAGAGAGATGGTCGAGATCGGGTCCCGCAGACGAGTTGAGGTCGGCCAAGGTAGGCTCCTCCTCCCCGTCGCTTTCCACCTCCGCTACCAACAGGGACGCCACGGGAACCTGCACAGGAGCCTCCTTCCATTCCTTCAACAGATTAACATGATATACTTGCTTTGCCTTCTTCTTGTCCGGGTGGTGGACCTCATAGGTCACGGGGCCCATCTTCCGGAGGACCGGGTACGGGCCCTGCCACTTAGCCAGCAGCTTGCTGTTGGAGGACGGCAAGAGGAGCAGTACCTTATGGCCGGGCTAGAACACTCAGTGCCTGGCCTGGCGGTCGTACCATGCCTTCTGGCTTTGCTGGGCCTCCCGTAGGTTGACCTCAGCCTCGTCCCGGTACTTGGCCAGCCGGTCCCTCATCTCCAACACGAACTGGACCACACTGCGATCACTAGCCCCGGTTGCTGGAGTCTCCCAGGTCTTGAGCATCAGATCCACCGGCCCCTGGACCTCCCAGCCGTACAGCAGCTCAAACAGGGAGAACCCCGTGGACGCTTGAGGGACCTCCCGGTAGGCGAACAGCAGGAACGGCAGCCACTGGTCCCAGTCCCACCCCATGTCGGCCACAAACTTCTGCAGCATCTTCTTCAGGGTTTGGTTGAATCACTGGACCAAACCGTCCGTCTGTGGGTGATACGGCGTGGTCTTGATGGCCGAAATCCCCAGCTGCCGGTGGAAGAGCTGCAGAAGTCTGGAGGTGAAGTTGGTCCCCTGGTCCGTTAGGATTTCATCCGGCACACCAACCCTGGAAAACAGCTGGACCAGACAACGTAGTACAGCCGGGGCAGTCACAGTGCGCAAGGGGAAAGCCTCTGGAAAACGGGTGGCATAATCACAGAGCACCAGAATGTACTGGTGCCCCCCACTGCTCCGCACCAATGGGCCAACAATGTCCATGGCTACTCGCCTAAATGGGATGGAGATCACCGGCAGAGGTTGAAGGTAGGCCCGGTCCAACTGCCGGACATAGCAGGTTTTCTGACAGGTGGGACAGGTTTGGCAGTACATTTGGACATCCGCATACATGGAAGGCCAGTAGAATCGGGAGGATATGCGCAGATAGGTTTTGTTGCGACCAAGATGACCCGCCCAAGGCAATGTGTGTGCCAGGTGCATGATCATCTGCCGACACGATACTGGCACCACAAGGCGTTGTAGGATTCGTCAATTTCCCAACCAAGGACGGAAAAGGAGTTGACGGAAGGTTTTGCGTGAGGATTCTGGCAGCGACTGAAATTACATTAAAACAATTAAACATACCTTGATCTGACTCCATATATTGCCACACAACCACGGTTGTGCCGTTAATTACTGAACATTATCAATACCGGGGCAGGCTAACCCCTAGATTCTAACCTTATTGTAAAGAAGAATGTCCTTCCTTCACACTTGACTTGCGCCCCTCATAGATGAATACTATTATCACTTCGTCCCCAATCCGGTTCTAGGCGGACTACTACACAATTAATCACTGGTTATGTATGAGGTTGAATAAACCTGAGTGGACATGATTATCAAGCCTGCATGTCCATCTGACTTACCAGGACCCTCACCATCCGAGCTATACCTGTGGCCATCAGAAATATAACTCACCGCATAATTAGCAAATAGCGTTACATCTCACGGTTCAACTGCAATCAAAGCCGGTTGGACTAGAATATTCACCTTAGAATAATACTTTATTGGACAGAAACAAGTTACTAACCAATCAAAAAATAAACACAGTGAGGAATGATTAATTAACACACTATAAGAAGACTATAGGAAAACAAACAAAGAATACAAGACAGTAATCAGAGAATGAAGTTACCTGGGTTGTAGGAATATGGCTACACGCATGATGCGTGGGAAGTTCTGGTTACAGATGACTTCCTAGAGCGGGCTACACGCATGATGCGTGGGAAGTTCTGACTACAGAAATCCTCCTAGAGCAGTGTCTCCCTATTCCTTATATAGTGTTTTCTAAGTTATACAATGGCTTTGTTTACGGGACCAGATGGTAATTACCTAAAACCATTTGTTGTTGTTTCCCCAGGGTCTCGCCTCTTGCTTGACCCCCTGTGGAGATCTGGGCGTTACCTAATTTATTATGCATTGGGAACCTTAAACTCTAAGTTCTGTATGATACCCATCTAATTGCCTAATGAGACCAAGACCATTTTACTACACGTACAGTGACAATGAAAATGATACCAAACATGATATGAAAGTTACATTGTAAAGTCCACATACTTTCCCCTTACTTACATTGGTGTGATCCCCTGACCCTTAGAGGGTTGGGGGGAGATCAGTGAATGACATCGTAAACCAACAGTCATGCATCCATACTTCCCCCTTCACCCCTTTTCCCCAAAAGGTTGAGAGTGGGTCAGGATGTGACGTCGTAAAAACCAGTCATTCATTCCTCTGCAATGCCTGCAGGAAACAAACCCCCACATCCCTTACTACATCACAGATCAAGACAACAAAAAGGTCCCGGATAGATATTTTCTATTCCTACAGCGTTTGACACCATCCGCCATCACATACAGAACCTCGGAATCGACAACAAAACCTTTATCCCCCTTTTCCATATCCAGCCCCCCAACCACCTTGGCAAACAATGGGTTCAAAGTCCCATCCTCCCGTTGCAATGCCCCAATGTCCCCTGGCACCTCCCACCTGTCCTTTGTCCGTCCCCCCTTATAGTTCGGCTCCGGGGATTTCAGGCCCTTTTCGAACCACCACTGGTGACGCGACTTTCGGAAGCCCTTTGTGGCCTCCTCAGACAGACTGCTGTCCAGGGTGGAAAAGGGTTCTGGATCCGGCCCCTTGTCCTGCCCTGGGACAGAGGTCACCCCCGCCCTGGCCTGGGCACGGGTTATCGCCTGCCCCGACAACCCCCTACCAAAATCACTGTCTTTGGGTCCTGCTTCCAACAGTACATCCAGCAGCACCGGTAAGTCCCACCCCAGGATGGCAGCTACAGGCAACCTTTCTACCACCCCCACCGTCATAATATACGGTTGCTCGCCTACCCTCACAGACAGCTCTGCGGTAGGGTAGGAATGGCTGTCCCCATGCACACAAACAATGTCTTGATGGTGTCATGATGGTCTGCTGTAAACCATCATGCCCGTTGGCACTAAGACTCGCCGAACCAGCGTCCGGAAGCGACCGGAGTCAACCAGAGCAGTCACTGGGGTACCATTAATGGTGATGTCTTAAATACTGCCGCCACCCCACCTCCCTCACATCCTCAGCACGGGGAGTGTAACAGGCACCACTAACCTTAGCCTTTCTGATGGGGCACAGGGAAGCTTTGTGTCCTGCCTGCTGACAGTAAAAACAAATGAGCTCCCTACCGGGACTCTGCTGACGGTGTGAAGGGCGGGTTCCTCTAGGCGGTGGTACGTTGGCCCTGACCGTTGCCCTGGGCTGGAAAGAAGGCTGCCGACCAGGACCCCCTTGGTAGGGTGCTGGGCCTCCCCTCTGTGCATTGAGTTACTGCAGTGCTAGCTTGGCTGCAGCTAGCCCCTCCGTCGGCTCATACTCCTTCACCCAGGTGCGAATGTCTGCAGGTAACACCCGGAGCAGCTGCTCCAAGATGATCTGCTCACCGATCTGCTCCTTGGTGTGCTGCTCCGGACGAACCCATCGCCGGTAGAAACCCTTTAAGCGGTGGTAGGTCTCTGTTGGGTTCTCCCCGGGTGGAACTGCCATGGCCCGGAACTGCAGGCGATACGTCTCCGGGGAGACGTCAAACTTGACCAGGAGCGCCGCCTTTAAGTCCGGGTAACAGTGGGCCCTCTCCTCGTCCATCGCGGTGTATGCCTCTAGTGCCTTCCCCGAGAGAAGTGGCACCAGGTGACACGCCCACTCACTCTCTGGCCAACCCCAGGTTCTGGCTATCCACTCGAAGCGGAGCAGGTAGTTCTCCAGGTCCTCTTCCGCCAGATACTGGGGAATCTTGGGGTCCCCGGAGGGCCTAGGAGGTTCTGCTCCGCTGCTGACCCTACTCCTTGGTGCCTCAGAGGGTGATCCGCGGTGCATCCGAGGAGCTGGAGTAGGCAGGTTCATCCTCAGGCTCCGCAGCGACCCCTCTGATGGTGATGTGGCCCTCGATGGTGCTGGGATAGGTGCTGCAGGCAGTTGGGAGGCTTGCCACGACTCCCGGAGCCCTCTGAGCTCTGCCAGGACCCCGTCCTCTCTCCTCTGCTGTCCCTCCAGGAAGGTCCTCATGACAGCCACCAGCTCCTCATCCGCACCTAGAGCTCCGGTGGCTGCATGCCGGGCTGGAGCAGCAGCTGCCACCCCTTTGTACTCCTCCTTGTCCTCTGTGGACCAGGCTCCTTTACCTACAGCTTCCTCCTGAGCAGCTGGAATTTGCTTTTGTGAGTGTAGTCCGGTACGTCTTCCGGTAAGACGGGTGCGTCCCCGTCGGCTGGCCATCCCACTTCTGACACCAAATGTCACGGGCTCGTTCGTGTGTTGAAAAAATGATGGCTCAGCCGGCGAACTTAGGTGCGGTGATATTTATTTTACAAACCAAAACCCCAAAACCGCAAACACCCAGTGGAAGACATAAATTGGCCAAAAAAATAGGATTCAAGGATTCAAGGATTCAAAGGTTTTATTGTCATGTGTGCAGTAAAGAAACGCGTTTCCCTGGACAATGAAATGCTTACTTTGCTGCCCACACTGGATACTATATATAAATAATGTATAAAATAGAATATAAATAGAAACTGTACAAATAGAAATAAAAATAAGAAAATATACATAAAATAAAAATAAAAATAAAGAAAAATAAAATAGAAATATAAAATTTAAAAGATGTGAACGAAATGGTGAAATGAAATTGTAAATGTGCATTGTGCATCAGCAGCTGTAAACATTGAACATTATTGTGCAAAAGTTAGTGCAAGTAAAGTGTCCAGTGAGGATGTCCATGGGGGGGTGGGGGGGGGGGGGGCGCTCTGTCCTTAAGGGGGTTCAGCTGTTCAACAGTCTGACGGCTGTGGGGAAGAAGGAGTTCTTGAACCTGGTGGTTCTGCATCTCACACTCCTGAACCTCCGGCCTGAGGGCAGGAGTGTGAAGAGTCCGTGCTGGGGGTGAGTGGGGTCTTTGGTGATGGAGGCAGCTCTCCTGTGGACTCTGCGTTGGTAGATGCTCTGCAGAGAGGGCTGTGGTGTCCTGGTGATCTTAGACGCAGTCTTTACCACTCTCTGCAGGCGTTTGCGGTCCCACACAGTTGAGCTGCCGTACCACACGGTGATGCAGGTGGTCAAGACAGACTCAATGATGCAGCTGTAGAAGTTGCTGAGGATCTTGGGCGCCATCCCAAATTTCCTCAGCCTCCTCAGGAAGTACAGCCGCTGCTGAGCCTTCTTCACCACCTGTGTGGTATTGAATGTCCATGTGAGGTCGTCACTGATGTGGACCCCTAAGTATTTGAGGTTGCTCACCCTCTCAACCTCAAGACCTCGGATGAACAGTGGCTGATGAGGCCTCTTCTCCTTCCTCATGTCCACAATCATTTCTTTGGTCTTGTCAGTGTTGAGGGTGAGGTTGTTGTTTCCACACCACGTCACCAGACTGTCCACCTCCCTCCTGTAGTCCGCCTCGTCTCTGCCAGTGATACGTCCAATCACGGCGGTGTCGTCGGCGAACTTAATGATGGTGTTGTCAGGGTAGGAAGCGACGCAGTCGTGGGTGAACAGGGTGTAGAGGATGGGGCTGAGGACACAGCCCTGCGGGGTCCCGATGTTGGTGGTGATAGTGGCTGAAGTCCTTTTCCCAATCCTGACAGACTGTGGTCTGCCAGTCAGGAAGTCCAGGAGCCAGTCGCAGAGGGAGGGGTGAAGTCCTAGAGCAGACAGTTTATGGGTGAGTTTGTGGGGGACGACGGTGTTGAAGGCGGAGCTGTAGTCAATAAAGAGCATCCTGATGTAGGAGTCTTTATTTTCCAGGTGGGAAAGGGAGACATGGAGGGCGGCAGCGATGGCGTCGGAGGTGGACCGGTTGTGCTTGTAGGCGTACTGCAGGGGGTCGATGGTGTCTGAGATGCTGTTGTGAATGTGGGCCAGTATCACTCTCTCGAAGCACTTCATGATGATTGGAGTGAGTGCTACTGGCCGGAAGTCATTCAGGCAGGATGGGGGGTTCTTCTTGGGGACGGGTTTTGTAGCATCTTGGGACGATGCATTGACTGAGGGAGAGGTTGAAGATGGAGGTGAGAACATCAGCCAGCTCGTTAGCACAAGCTCTGAGGGCGCGTCCTGGTATGTTGTCCGGCCCAGCTGCTTTCCGGGGGCGGACGCTCCTCAGGGCTTTGTGTACCTGGGCTGTGACGACTGGCGGGGGGGAGGGGGGAGGAGTGGCCGGGGTGTGTGTGTATTCCACAGAGGTAGTGGGGGTGGGGGTCTCGAAGCGGGTGTAGAAGGCGTTGAGGTCGTCTGGCAGGCTGTCTGAAGGGCTGATGGTGGAGGTTTTTGAGCTGGTCCTGAAGTCTGTGATGTGGTCCAGACATTGCCACATTCTCCTGGGGTCAGCATTAGAGTAGAAGTCCTCCGTCTTCTCTCTGTGCTGTCTTTTGGCCGCTCTTATGGCCTTCTTCAGTCTGTACTGCATAGCTCTGTACTCAACTTCGTTGCCAGATCTAAATGCAACAGAGCGAGCACGTAACAAATGCAGCACCTCTCTGTTTACCCAGGGCTTCTGGTTGGGGAACCTCCTCACTTGTGTGGTGGGTATAATGTTCTCAACACAAGTGCTAATATACCCAGTCACATACTCAGCGTAGTCCTCTACGCTGATGGAGGAGTCCCCTCGCGTGGCTGCAGCTCTAAAAACATCCCAGTCCGTCGTGGCGAAACAGTCCTGTAGAGTGCTCTCAGCCTGTGGTGTCCATAGTTTAACCTGTCTGGTGACAGGGTTCGACTGCTTGAGTCTTTGTCTGTAGGCCGGGTACAGAAACAGAGAGATGTGGTCTGAGTCTCCGAAAGGGGGGCGGGGGGCAGCTCGGAGTGCACCACGTACGTTGCTGTAAACGTGGTCCAATGTGTTTTTTCCCCGGGTGGGTATGTCCACGTGTTGGAAGTATTTAGGGAGTACAGACCGTAAGTTGCACTGGTTGAAGTCACCAGCAACGATAAAAACAGCATCAGGATGAGCGGTCTCCAGCGCGCTGATGACGTCATAGAGTTTACTGAGCGCCGCGGTGTAGTTAGCGCGTGGATGGATGTAAACAGCAGCCAAAAACACACACGCGAATTCCCTTGGGAGATAAAAGGGACGGCATCGCAACAGTAAAAACTCCAGGTCTGGTGAGCAGTGCTTGTGCACAGTCCGTACATCCCTGCACCACGCGTTGTTGACATAAACACACACGCCTCCCCCCGTTGTCTTACCGGAGGCAGCGGTCCGGTCCCCCCGGTGCAATGAGTGGGTCTCCAGGTGAACAGCGGAGTCCGGGACGTTTTCTAAGAGCCAGGTTTCGGAGAAGATAAGAGCGCAGCTCTCTCTAGTCTCTCTTTGAGATGTTATCCTAGCTCGTAGCTCGTCCAGTTTGTTCTCCAGAGACCGCACGTTAGCGAGCAAAAGGCTGGGGAGCGGTGGTCTGCTCGGACGCGCCTTTAGCCTAGCATGTAGCCCGCCTCTCTTGCCTCGCTTACGACGCCGCCTCCTCAGCGCTATCCGTGGGTCAGCGCACTCACTCGAGTCCAGTGTTTCGGGACCTACCAGGGGCGGGCCGCGGTAACTGTGGGGCCGAACAATGAGTTGTAGTTCCGCCGGGATATGTCCAGTAAATGCAGTATTGTCTAAAGCAATGTCCAAGAGTGCTTGCCTGCTATATGTTCGCAGTGCACAGCACTTGAGAGCCAGGGAAAACACACAAGAAAAAAAGAGTAAAAAGCGAAAAACAGCGTATCCAGGTGCGGAGCGAGCAAACACGTCTGCCTCGGGGGGCGCCATGATGATAGCCCCCCGTTTGTTTGTACTGGTACAAACAAACACGGTATTTAAAGGCGTTGCATCCTTTGGTTTAGCTAGCACCTCAGGTAGCATCACGGTCCCTCTCCCCTCCCCTACTACTGCCCTGGGCTCCTCTTATATAACCCCTAGCCCCTCCCCCGGGCAAACCAACTCCTAATTGGCAGGGGGGTTTTAGCCTAACCTAGCAATTTAAGCTTTGTGGTTCCCCCAAACCACACCCATCCCCACAGATGGTGGACAACAAATAACCATAAAATATTCAAAAGTTTCCCCACCGTTTGCCTATGCCCGGACACAATACCATAGACAAAACTCCCCGAGTCCCCTTTAATGGCGGAGTCCATGGTCGCCTGACCAGCCATAGCGCGCCACTAGCGCTATTTACGGAAGCACTCCGGCAGTGCCTCGGCTTGGCCCCGAGACCAACTGCGACCGCGGCAGCAGGTGAGTGTGTCGCCTCTTGGTTCCCGATGGGCTCCACTGGAACGGGGAGAGTGCTGCGTGCGCTCCTGGCACCAGCTCTCTCCGAGCGCAAGCCTGTGTTGTCGCGGTGACGATGCGTTCAGAGGCGCTCCGTCACAATGTACTTCCTGAGGCAGCTGAAGAAAATCAACCTGCCCAGGACAATGATGCATGGTGCACTTCTACTCCTCCATCATTGAGTCCATCCTCACCTCCTCCATAACCATCTGGTTCGCTGCTGCCACTGCCAAGGACAAGGGCAGACTGCAGCGCATCATTCGGTCTGCAGAGAAGGTGATTGGCTGCAATCCGCCGTCACTCCAGGACCTGTACACCTCCAGGACCCTGAGGCGTGCAGGTAAGATTATGGCCGACCCCTCCCACCCCAGACACAAACTCTTTGCGTCACTCCCCTCTGTCAGGAGGCTGCGGTCCATCAGGACCAAAACCTCACGGCACAAGAACAGTTTTTTCCTGTCTGCCACTAGCCTTGTCAACAAGGCCCGGAGCCCCCCCTGACACTGACTCTCTCCCTCTCCCCACACAGTCCTACATGCTACATTAACGTGTCATCTTCAGGTTGTCTGCGTTACAGTAACGCGCAGTGTGTACAGTGTGTACTCATTCGGGTCCACCATTGTTCTCTGCATGCATGCATCATTGTACATTGTAAATATGTATATATTTATAGTTATTTTACTTACTTGTATTTTTAAAACTGTTTTTCTCTTGCACCAATTGCACCAAGTCAAATTCCTTGCAGGTGCAAACCTACTTGGCAATAAACTTGTTTCTGATTCTGATTCTGATTCTGATTCTAATTTGCCAGGCTTATTTAGATGCTACACACTGTGGTGAGGTATGTACCAGCCAATCCCTCCAGCAGGTGCCACTGGAGCAAACTCTGCATCACCATTTTTGATCACTTCCTCCATGAAAGTTTTGTAATGATCATAGAACTGTTGATTGGCCTTGAGCCTCCTCTTTAGATGCTGCAAACGAAGGGTGGCTAGTTTCTTATTGTTTGGTAGTGTGGGAGGACAGCTATCTTTGAATGGGAGTGGCATCTCTAGGTGGCATCTCCGTCCTCTTTTTGCAAAATATTCTCTGAGGAGCTGATTCTCTTCGCTGAGGAGCTGTATGAAGCGCACATCCTTTTGGGAGACGTATTTGCCCTTTCATTGAAATCTGACTCTAGAACGTAAGACATTTGAGGCAGAAGGAATTGGCAGCTCTCTCGCAGCTACTCTATGAATTAGGGATGCACCGATACCGATACCAGTATCGGGTATCTGGCCAATACTTCATTAAAATACTCGTACTCGTATTCGTTTTTTAATGGCCGATACCACGCACCGATACCACTATACCAGTAGCCTACATCAAACCGGCCGTATGCAGAGATGAGTTGTCCTACCTAACCAACTCGGGGGAGATAATGAATGAGCGGAAACTCGGAGATTCTGCCAAAGGCTTGTGTGTGTGAAAGTTCGCTGCAAAAAGACGTTACAGTAGGCTAAGTCATGTCGGCGATTCAGGCATATTTTAAGATAAAGCGTCATCCGGCAGAGTGTAAGATCTGTAATACGGTGTCGAGAGGCGGAAAGGAAAGTACTTCCTTTAATACAAGCAATCTGATAAAACATCTTAAGACGCACCATAGTGCTTAGTACACAGAGTTCACTAATGCTAGCGGCGTAAGACTGAAGCAGCCAACCTTATGACGTCTTGCAAAAGCGAGAGAAAATGTCCAAAGACAACTCACGGGCAATACAAATAACAGAGGCACTTACGCACTTCATGCCGCTCGATGATCAGCCACTTTCATCCATCCATCCATCCATTTCTGCCGCTTATCCAGGGTCGGGTCGCGGGGGCAGCAGCCTGAGGAGAGAAGCCCAGACTTCCCTCTCCCCAGCCACTTCGTCCAGCTCTTCCGGGGGGATCCCGAGGCGTTCCCAGGCCAGCCGAGAGACATAGTCCCTCCAGCGTGTCCTGGGTCTTCCCCGGGGCCTCCTCCCGGAGGGACGTGCCCGGAACACCTCCCCAGGGAGGCGTCCAGGAGGCATCCTCACTAGATGCCCGAGCCACCGCAACTGGCTCCTCTCGATGCGGAGGAGCAGCGGTTCTACTCTGAGCCCCTCCCGGATGACCGAGCTTCTCACCCTATCTCTAAGGGAGAGCCCGGACACCCTGCGGAGGAAACTCATTTCGGCCGCTTGTATTCGCGATCTCGTTCTTTCGGTCACTACCCACAGCTCGTGACCATAGGTGAGGGTAGGAACGTAGATTGACCGGTAAATCGAGAGCTTCGCCTTTCGGCTCAGCTCCTTCTTCACCATGACGGACCGGTGCAGAGCCCGCATCACTGCCGACGCCGCACCGATCCGTCGGTCAATCTCCCGCTCCATCCTCCCCTCACTCGTGAACAAGACCCCGAGATACTTGAACTCCTCCACTTGAGGCAGAATCTCCTCCCCGACCCGGAGAGTGCACTCCACCCTTTTCCGGCCGAGAACCATGGCCTCGGATTTGGAGGTGCTGATCCTCATCCCAGCCGCTTCACATTCGGCTGCGAACCGCTCCAGTGAGAACTGAAGGTCACGGCCCGATGAAGCCAACAGGACAAGATCATCTGCGAAAAGCAGTGACGCAATCCTGAGGCCACCGAACCGTAACCCCTCAACAGTACCCCATACTCCCGGAGCACCCCCCACAGGGCTCCCCGAGGGACACGGTCGAACGCCTTCTCCAAGTCCACAAAGCACATGTAGACTGGTTGGGCGAACTCCCATGCACCCTCGAGTACCGCGCCAAGGGTATAGAGCTGGTCCACAGTTCCACGGCCGGAACGAAAACCACATTGCTCCTCCTGAATCCGAGGTTCGACTATCCTATGGACCCTCCTCTCCAGGACCCCCGAATAGACCTTACCGGGGAGGCTGAGGAGTGTGATCCCCCTGTAGTTGGAGCACACCCTCCGGTCCCCCTTTTTGAAGAGAGGAACCACAACCCCGGTCTGCCAATCCAGAGGCACTGCCCCCGATGTCCACGCGATGCTGCAGAAACGTGTCAACCAAGACAGCCCCACAGCATCCAGGGCCTTTAGGAACTCAGGGTGGATCTCGTCCACCCCCGGGGCCTTGCCACCGAGGAGCTTTTCAACCACCTCGGCGATCTCAGCCCCGGAGATAGGAGAGTCCCCCCCCGAGTCCCCAGACCCTGCTTCCTCAGTGGAAGGCGTGTTGGTGGGATTGAGGAGGTCTTCGAAGTATTCCCCCCACCGATTCACAACGTCCCGAGTCGAGGTCAGCAGCGCCCCGTCTCTCCCATACACGGTGTTGACAGAGCACTGCTTCCCCCTCCTGAGACGCCGGATGGTGGTCCAGAACCTCCTCGAAGCCGTTCGGAAGTCCTTCTCCATGGCCTCACCAAACTCCTCCCACACCCGAGTTTTTGCCTCCGCAACCGCCGACGCCGCGCCCCGCTTGGCCCGCCGGTACCCATCAGCTGCCTCAGGAGTCCCACGGGCCAAAAAGGCCCGGTAGGATTCCTTCTTCAGCTTGACGGCATCCCTTACCGCTGGGGTCCACCAGCGGGTTCGGGGGTTGCCGCCGCGACAGGCACCGACGACCTTACGGCCACAGCTCCGGTCGGCCGCTTCAACAATGGAGGCACGGAACAAGGTCCACTCGGACTCTATGTCCCCCGCCTCCCCCGGGACATGGTTGAAGCTCTCCCGGAGGTGGGAGTTGAAGCTCGTTCTGACAGGATATTCAGCCAGACGTTCCCAGCAGACCCTCACAGAACGTTTGGGTCTGCCAGGTCTGACCGGCATCTTCCCCCGCCATCGGAGCCAACTCGCCACCAGGTGGTGATCAGTTGACAGCTCCGCCCCTCTCTTCACCCGAGTGTCCAAGACATGCGGCCGCAAGTCCGATGATACAACTACAAAGTCGATCATCGAACTGCGGCCTAGGGTGTCCTGGTGCCAAGTGCACATGTGGACACCCTTATGCTTGAACATGGTGTTCGTTATGGACAATCCATGACGAGCACAGAAGTCCAACAACAAAACACCACTCGGGTTCAGATCAGGGGGACAGTTCCTCCCAATCACGCCCCTCCAGGTCTCACTGTCATTGCCCACATGGGCGTTGAAGTCCCCCAGCAGAACAAGGGAGTCCCCAGACGGGGCGCTTTCTAACACCCCCTCCAAGGACTCCAGAAAGGGTGGGTACTCTGAACTGCCGTTCGGTGCATAAGCACAAACGACAGTCAGGACCCGTCCCCCCACCCGAAGGCGGAGGGAGGCTACCCTCTCGTCCACTGGGGTGAACCCCAACGTACAGGCGCCGAGCCGGGGGGAAATAAGCATTCCCACCCCCGCTCGGCGCCTCTCCCCAGGGGCAACTCCAGAGTGGAAAAGAGTCCAACCCCTCTCAAGGACGCTGGTTCCGGAGCCCAAACTGTGTGTCGAGGTGAGCCCGACTATGTCCAGCCGGTACCTCTCAGCCTCGCACACCAGCTCAGGCTCCTTCCCCGCCAGAGAGGTGACATTCCACGTCCCCAGAGCTAGCTTCTGCAGCCGAGGGTCGGACCGTCCAGGTCCCTGCCTCCTGCTGCCGCCCAGCTCACATTGCACCCGACCCCTTTGGCCCCTCCCACGGGTGGTGAACCCATGGGAAGGGGGTCCCGCGTCGTCCCTTCGGGCTGTGCCCGACCGGGCCCCGCGGGCGTAGACCCGGCCACCAGGCGCTCGCCAACGGGCCCTTCCCCCAGGCCTAGCTCCAGGGGGGGGCCCCGGTGACCCACGTCCGGGCAAGGGAAACCCACTTCCAAAAATTGTACTCTTCAAATAACAGAGGCACTTACGCACTTCATGCCGCTCGATGATCAGCCACTTTCAGTTGTTGATAATGTCGGATTTCGGCGTCTTTTAAAAGTGCTAGAGCCCATATATGAGATTCCCAGTCGCCTCTACATCACTGATGTGATGTTGCCAAAGGTGTATGATAAAGTGAAAGATCACCTTGACGTCATTTGACAACATAGTTCGTTGATTTGTTTATCCTTTCTGAAGAAACATGGGAATAGTGCCACATGGTTTGTGTACTTGAAAGAAGGATACTTTTGATAACAAAACGTGCTTATTAAGCAATAGTTCTGATCACTTTTTGTGATTATTTTTGTTGTTATTCGCTTTATCTGGTTATATTTACATTTTGTCTAATGTGATGGCATTTTGTCTTTGAAGGCTTTTTTGTTAAAACCAGAAAGCTCTGTTTAGTTTTGGCTTGGAATAGCCTGTTAATTTGGCATATCCTTACTAAAGGCTTGACATAATCTTCAGAGGAGAAAATAAAATCTGCCTTCAAATGAATGGCACTTCTTTCATAGAGATCAAATCTAGAAAGTATCGGTATCGGTACTCGGTATCGGCAAGTACACAAATAAAAGTATCTGTATCGTATCGGTTTGTAAAAAAGTGGTATCGGTGCATCCCTACTATGAATATATCTTTGACTTCCCTGCCTATCAAGGTGGGGATTTGATGCTCCAATTATACTCCACCCCAGTTCAGTTTTCTGGGCAAATGGCTCGTTCTTGCCACCCATGATGACTTCCAGAGGGGCTAGAGCTGAAGGACAGTCAGATCCAATTAACAGCCTTACGTCACAGTCTTGGAGGCCGTGCAGTTTATTAGTGAGATGTTCGAGATGTGGCCACTGTAATGCTGTAGTCTTAGTTGGTATGCAAAACATTTCAACAGGGATGAAGTCACGTTTGTATGCTTGCTGTAACTGTATATGTTTTCCGGAATAAAAATGTTGAACTCGCAAACCATAAACACCTTGACTGGGTATTATTGTGTCTATGGCAGTCATTGTACTGAGCTTCAACTGCAATGGTCTAATTCGTACATCCAATTACCTGACAAGATTCTCCAGGACAAAGGTTGAATCGCTCTGTGTCGAGCGTATGTGAGAATTTCCTTCTGAGGTTCTTTTTAGAGCGACTTTCTGTTGCCATCAGGGCAGAGACTCAGGTCCCCCAGGTCCAGAACAAACAGACTGAAGAATAGCTTCTATCCCTGGGCCACAAGGTTACTGAACTCAGCACCTCACCTTCAAACCTCACCCTCATAGTAGCACGCACTGTCACTTTACATTGTCACTTTTATATCGCCACTTTATATTATATATTATAACATATATATATATATATATATATATATATATATATATATATATATATATATATATATATATATATATATATATATATATATCTTCAGGTCCCATTTAATTTTCGATTTTTATTCCATCTTATCTCAACTTTATATTCACTTTAATAACCTGTTTACTGTCATTCCAACATTCCGTCATTCTGTTTGTGTGTCTGCATTGTTTTTAGTATGTGTGGGCCATATCGCTATTTTTATGGCCTCTTATCTTTTCTACCCTTCTCCATTTATTGTTTTGTTTTAAAAAACAATAAATTGAATGCACTACTATTGTGGCAGCTACTGCAATCTCGTCATGTCCTGGACATGATGACAATAAACACTTCTTGAATATTGAATCTTGAATCTTGATGTCTTCTGGAGATGGTCTTTCGCCTGTGCATTGATACTAAATGACTTTGCGCCCCTTGGAAGCTTATGGTCTTCTAATTTGGTGCTGGACCAGAAGGCAATATGGTTACAGGCTATACGGGCTTCCTTCTGCACAAACAGTGAATCTCTCAAAGGTGGGATATTCTCCAGATGTATCGAGTTCTTCTACAATGATCCCGCTCCATTTGTAATGTAAATAGCTACCAGTCTGGTAGCTATTTCAACAGCTTATGATTTTCTTCACTATCATTTAGAATGGTCAACCCTTTGACATGGGGCATAGCTTTAGCACAGCCTTTTAGGAAGTCTACAAAATCTCTAAGTGCCAGAGAGTCGTTTGGGGTGACTTTAGGCCATTTCATAAGCTTGTCTTGAAAGGCTTTCTGCACAACAAATGGGTTTCCATACCTGTCCTTTAAAACAGCCCATGCACCTTCATATGCATCTTCAGAACTCTGGTAAAAGAATCCTTCAACAGCCTTGCGTGCCTCGCCCGTTAGATAGTTTTTCAAATACAGCATTTTTTTGCTTGCAGGGATAGGTTTGTCAATCAGAGTTGTGAATGTCATTTTAAAGTCTACAAATGTTAAAGGATCGCCAGCAGAAGTGATTGGTTCAGGAACATAGGCAAACGATTTAGGCTGAGTGAGCTGGCTATTGCTTCTGCCAAATTGACTACTGAACTCTGAGAGGATTCTTGTGATGGGGGCAACATGACTACAGTGCCCAGTTGTCTATTTTAAGTAATTTCTGGGGTTGTTCTAACAACAGGGGCTGTGTTGCTGAACTTCAGCTTGTTTTTGCTTAATCTGAACCGTCATTTGTGACTCATGGGCTGCATCCAAATACTAAGTATATACTATTTCTGTTCAGTGTCTACTACTTGACCGTTAATGTAGTACATGCTACAGCTGTGCGTAGAATGCCTCCGAACGCTTCCGAACACCACCGGAAAAGCCACCGGATGATTGGAGATGATGTATTTTGCGCAGCAAATCAGATGCTGGCAAAATTAAAAAGTCACCTCCGATAATTTACCTAATACTTTTCCGTCTTGTCGTCGTTGCTAGTGAATTAAAATGTCTCTCTCTGCGCGAATGGCTCTTGATATTGCTGCTGTTATTTTTTTTATTTTCTCCGCGGCGTTGGCGGTAGTACGCATTCGGAAACTTTTTGCCTACTACACAATGTGTACTAAGCATTTGGACGTACTATATTTGTCACACACTACAAAATGCATACTATATAGCAGTCAAGTATGAGTATTCGGATGCAGCCATGGAGTTTCCATTCACTTTCAAGCTTACGGAGTTTAGCTTGCCGAGTTTGTATTCCCTGCATAGATTTAGCTTGTTCTAATTTGGCTGCAAGGTCTGTGTGGTGTGTTATGGTCCTCTGGGCGTTCCGTACCAGAGGCTGGTTAGGTGTATGTATGGTTTCCTGTAAAAGGCACTTCAGTAAATACGCCAGACGGCTAAAGACATGCTGTTGTCCGAGTCATCATTGAATGGTCTACAAATTACTACATGGTGTCAGAAGTGGTGACTCTTCAACGTTATGCTGCATTCCCAATGTACTCGCAACTAACATCAAGATAACTGCGCAGAGGAGATTATCACTTCGTATTCGTATTCGCAATGTCCAATACTGAAGGGGAACGCGCCAACTCCGCTGGAGCAAGCAACCCTGTGGCAGCTAGCAACGTTGGAGAGGGGTTTCGCTTAAGCCCCCTGGAAAAGTTTGACTGCCGAGATGTCCAAAACTGGCCCAAATGGATCCGACGATTCGAGAGGTACAGGGTCGTATCGGGGTTAGACAAAAGGGAAGAGACTTTTCAAGTGAATACGTTGATTTACTCAATGGGAGATGAATCCGAGGATATCCTAAATGCCTCAGAGCTAACGTCGGCAGATAAGCTGATCTACAAAAAAGTTAAAGAGTGCTTTGATGAACATTTTATTGGAGAACACAATATAATTTTTGAAAGGGCGAAGTTTAACATGCGCAAACAAGAACAGGGAGAAACGGCCGAGAGCTTTATCACCGCGGTTCACAAGCAGGCGGATTACTGCAAATTCGGGGCTCTCAGAGATGAACTGATCCGCGATCGCATTGTTGTCGGCATAAGAGATGCCACGCTCTCCGAGAAATTGCTGATGGATGCAAAACTGACCCTGACTACCGCTGTAACCCGGGTCAGACAGAGTGAAACGGTGAAACAACAACAGGGTTTGCTGCGCGGCGCGAGTGGACCTGTATCCATTAAGGAGCCCAGTGAAGAGATGCATGCACTTTCACTTGCACGCAAGACAGAGGGTAGTGCACAACAGAGACAAAAACCAAACAGGTACGCAACGTCATCTGCTTGTCATAAATGTGGGAGGGCTCCGTCACACAATTGGAAAGACTGCCCGGCCAAAGAGGCTGAATGCAGAAAATGTCACAAACGAGGACACTTTGCTGTTGTCTGCAAGTCTAAGCAGCCTGTACACGAGATGGCAGAGGAGGAGGGACTCTACCAGGACAGTCTGTACTTAGGGGAGGTGAAGTCAGACAGTACGATTCAGATGTCAAACTAAACGGGGCAGTAGTTTCCTTTAAACTAGATACAGGGGCAGCAGTGACCGCCATTCCTTCCAGACTGTATAGCTACAGAAGAGACGGCCCTCTACTGCACACCCCTAAAAAGCTGTATGGCCCAAATAATACCAGACTATCTGTGGTAGGTCAGATTCAAGGCAGCCTTGAAAGCAAGGACAAAAAGTCCTCTCAGCCAGTGTTTGTCATTGATAACTTGGCTAGGCCACTGCTGGGTTTACCGGCACTTACAGCACTACGCCTTGTGGAGCGAATGGAGAAAATTGACACACTGGAGGAGAGTGGGGACACAGAGAGAAAATTCAAAAATAAATTCCCAAAGGTGTTTACAGGATTAGGGAGACTGGAAGGTGACTATCGTATCCGGCTGAGAGAAGATGCTGTCCCCTATGCCCTTACAACCCCTCGCCGGGTGCCAATACCCTTAACTGAAAAAGTCAAGGAGGAACTAAAAAGAATGGAGGAAATGGGGGTCATCTCCAGGATAGAGAAGCCGACTGAGTGGTGTGCGGGGATAGTGGTAGTCCCAAAACCCAATGGAAAAATTAGACTTTGTGTCGACCTCACCAAGCTCAATGAAAGTGTGTGCAGAGAAAGACATATCTTGCCCTCTGTGGACCATTCATTAGCACAGCTGAATGGTGCAACATTTTTCACAAAATTGGATGCACGGAGTGGCTTTTGGCAGATACCATTGGCACAAGAAAGTAGGGAACTAACAACATTCATTACTCCCTTTGGCCGTTTCTGTTTCAATGTGCTACCCTTTGGGATAAATTCGGGCCCAGAACATTTTCAAAGACGTATGTCCCAGCTCTTAGCCGGCCTTGAAGGTGTTATATGCCATGCAGATGATGTCCTCGTATCCGGAAATAATGAAGCAGAGCATGATGAGCGGCTCACAGCTGTCCTGACGCGACTCCAAGAGGCAGGACTAACACTCAATGAGAAATGCACCTTTGCACAGTCGGAAACTGTTTGTAAGACATAAAGTCAGTGCAGCAGGCGTTGAACCAGACCCTGAGAAAATCAGAGCAATTACAGACATGCCTGTCCCAGAGAACGCAGCAGATGTTAGGCGCTTTTTGGGGATGGTGACATATGTTGCAAAATTCCTCCCTCACTTTGCAGATTCTACCAAACCACTCAGAGATCTGCTGGGAAAAGGCAATGAGTGGACCTGGAGTCATATGCAGCAGACGGCCTTTGACAAGCTCAAGTATGAGCTAGCATCACCAACAGTCTTGGCTCAATACAGACCACAGGCCAAGACAAAGGTGTCGGCGGATGCCTCGTCTTTTGGCCTTGGGGCAGTCTTAATGCAAAGAGAGGAAAATATGCAGTTTCCTACATTTCCCGAAGCCTCTCTGAAACAGAGCAACGGTATGCCCAGGTTGAAAAAGAGGCACTGGCCATCACCTGGGCTTGTGAGAGGCTGAGTTCATACCTCATCGGATTACAGTTCACAATAGAAACAGACCATAAACCCCTCCTTGCACTCTTAGGCACAAAAGCACTGGATGACTTACCTCCCAGGATTCAGCGATTCCGGCTGCGATTGCTTAGGTTTATATATAACATCATACATGTACCTGGAAAGGCCCTCATCACAGCAGATACACTGTCCAGGGCCCCGATAAGACGCCCACTGACAGCAGAAGAAACACAGATGGAAGGGGAAGTACAGATTTTCATCAACACAGTACGTGATAACTTACCTGCATCTCAGTCCAAACTTCAGCAGATAGCTGAACATCAGCGGCAGGACGCCATCTGCAGTCAGCTGATCCGCCAGTGCCAAAGAGGCTGGCCACGACAAGAGGAGCTGTCCCAGCAACTGAAGCCTTATTGGGAGCACCAAGGTGAGCTACACATGAATAGTGATCTTTTGATGAAAGGGCGACGTATTGTCATTCCAGAGACATTGCAAAATGAAATGCTTGCCCGACTGCACGAAGGACACATGGGGGTATCCAAATGCAAGCTGAGGGCTCAGCAATCTGTTTGGTGGTTAGGCCTAAGTGCCCAAATCACAAAACTTGTGTCCAATTGCGAGACATGTTTAAAGTACCAACAGCTACACCCAGAGCCGATGATACCCTCAGAGCTGCCTAAGCGGCCTTGGCAGAAAATTGGGGCAGATATGTTTTACTGGGAAAATGACTCTTACTTACTGGTAGTAGACTACTATTCAAGATACATTGAAATAATGAAGACATCTATAACTACATCAGTAGGGATTATTAATGGCCTGAAATCTATTTTTGCTAGACATGGAGTGCCTGAATTCCTGATAACAGATAATGGGCCCCAGTTTTCCTCTGGCTCTTTCTCCTCTTTTGCCACAGACTATGACTTCAGACATGTCACCAGCAGCCCATACTTCGCCCAGAGTAACGGGGAGGCAGAGAGGGCTGTAAAAACGATGAAAAGCCTCTTGAAGAAGAACACCGACCCATACAAGGCCCTGTTGGCATACCGGGTCACGCCGCTGAATCAAGGCCCTTCACCGGCGGAGCTCCTGATGGGCAGAAGGCTGCGCTCACCCTTGCCACTCTCACCCAGTCAACTCAAACCACAGTGGCCAAACCAAAAGAAATTTGCAGACAAGGACAAAGAGTTAAAACAGGCACAGGCACTGGCCTACAACAAAAGGCATAGAGCGGGGGTCAGGCCAGAGCTACAAGCAGGTCAGCGCGTCTGGATTACAAACACCCAGGAGCCGGCTACGGTGCTGAGAGAAGCAGACACTCCTCGTTCCTATGTCGTGGAGACAGATTCAGAAGAGGTGAGGAGAAACAAGGCACACCTCAGACCCTTACCAGACATTCAAAGCCCTACACAGAATGTGGGGGACACAGAACAGACAGCAGCGCCAGAATTGAGGGTGGGGGAGAATGTGGAAAGGGTTCATCCAAGGAGGGAGGTGAAGGCACCCGCATGGCTCAAAGATTATGTCCAGTAATGCAGAACAATTTAAACAGGTTTAAGTGTTGTTTTCGTATTCAGTATTTTCAGTGATCTTAAAGTGTCAGACAGACTAAATGCTTTTTAGTTAGGTAGTCCATGTTTTGTTTAAGATTTTATCACTACTTTGGGGAAGGGGAGATGTGGTGTGTTATGGTCCTCTGGGCGTTCCGTACCAGAGGCTGGTTAGGTGTATGTATGGTTTCCTGTAAAAGGCACTTCAGTAAATACGCCAGACGGCTAAAGACATGCTGTTGTCCGAGTCATCATTGAATGGTCTACAAATTACTACAGTCTGCTTCTGCATCTGCTCGTTTACTATAGGCTCTGCTGATGAGTGATAAGTTGTCTATATTTTCAGAAATGACAAATGTACAGTGTTTGTACCACCCAAGATGGATTCATGCTCTCCCCGATTTAAAGTCATTCGCACTCTTTCCTTTTCCACCTCCGCTTTAAAGGTGTTTCGATCAGGGCTCATTTCCAGTTGTTTACTCACAAGATCACATACTTCTGTAGTCAGTGTACTACAAGCATCCATTTTCTGCACAATATCTGCAGTGTTAAGAGAATTACTTTGGAGTGGCTCATAATGTTGTGTTGGATGGTCATATCGGTCATATTGAATTTCATTGTATATTTTATGGAGATCCTCCTTTGAACATAATTTCTTAAGTGTTGTCCTAGATTATCTGGCTATCTTTTTCCAGGTTTCATAAACTCTTATAAATGCCTTTCAATGCCTTTTAGATTCCTCTTCACGCATTTGTTTGCCCTTGTCTGTAAGCCGGCGTTCACGAGAACCAGAGACAATTTCTTACGTGTCAGTAGGCTTTTCATTCTCCTTCTCTAATAAGGGTTCTTCTACAGGACTTAGGACTTTCTCGTGTGTGTCCCCGGTTTTCACTCTGACTGAAAGATCCAAAATTGGAATAAAGGAAAAAATGAAAAAACTAAAATGTTGACGAAAAGACATGTAGTTGCGCTCCGTAGCCTACTGCTCGCGCAGCCACAGGCTAAAGCCAGCCAGAACAAGCCCTGATCAGAGTAGAATGCCCCTCTAGAATGCCAGCTGCACGGTAGATCTATCTTCTTCCCTTTGCGAGAGGCTACAGGTAGCCTACCTACGCGGTACTGTCATTGCATTCGTGCATCTACTGCCAGCAATGGTGTAAACACAGCAGGAATATTATTGATGGAATACGATTGGTGAACCAAAGGTCTTCTTTTAAGTGTTACTGTTTATCATACTATATGTTATGTTATTTAACTTTACATTTATATATTTATTACCTACGATCTAGGCTATCTACGATAGCCTAGGCACACAGTTTTATTAGGATGACTTAGGATGACTTTATTAGGATGATTTCAATGTCACGCTAGCTCCTTAGAGGTTGTTGGCAACTTGTCAGCAACTTCATTGAATAAAACCACTAAAAACTTATACTAAACTAGTCATCAGGAACTTGTGCCAGCCTGTCAGTCAGTACGTTTACATGCAGCAAGAAATTCGAATTTCTGATCGGATCAGATAATGACATGCGTAAGACCGGATCACTTGTCCGAGTATACATGCCGTTCAGGGAATCGGATTAACAGCCGGAGCGTGGCTGACTCCGGACGCTGTGTGGCGCTCTGCGCATGTGCAGAATGGCGATGTGTATGCGCAGAATGCAAAATCCGATTCAGATCCGATTGCTGAGTATACATGCCGTTAAAAGTCCGACTATGATCGAATTATACAGGTGTAGTTATCCGATTTTAGATGTCCGAAATAGGTCCGAAGTAGGTCTGAAGTAGGTCGGATTAAGGTGTTTACATGCACTTAAAAAGTCCGAACGATGTCTTATACGATTAGAAATTCGATTTTCTTGCTGCATGTAAACGTACTGACTGTCAGTGATGATAGACGTCTCTGGCTGACTGGCTGTGTCAGCCAGAAAACGATGCGCCTGTTGATAAAAAACAAAGAAAAAAAAAACGATTGTAGCCTAGGCTACTCCCTTGCCATTCATTGCCCATTTCTCCTTGAACAGGATAGTTCACCTGCCATATTATATCAACAAACTTTTTAACTAACTGTCTTCAACGAATGCCCTGGGAGGCTGTCAGATGTCTATTGTACTAACTTACAAAATCATAGGAATCTGACAGAATAGAGTGTGCTGAGCTCCCTGGTGGACTGAAGTTAATAGTGTTGAGCAGTGTTGTGCTAGTTCTGAAAAATAGTAACTAGTTACAGTTACTAGTTACTTTGTAAAAAAGTAACTCAGTTAGTAACTCAGTTACTTAAACCAAAAAGTAATGCGTTACTGAGAAAGTAACTTTTTAGTTGCTGTAAAACGTTCTTCCAATGCTCTAAAGGTTGATTGATTGAGTTCCCCCTATAGCCGTCATTTCAGTTCTGTACTGATGCTGAAT
The DNA here is from genome assembly GCA_036785325.1 of Urophycis tenuis. Lineage (NCBI taxonomy): Eukaryota > Metazoa > Chordata > Actinopteri > Gadiformes > Phycidae > Urophycis > Urophycis tenuis. Next base: position 6,856,863 of record JAXIVH010000018.1, on the reverse strand, counting down.
AATACAAAATAATACAACCGTTTCAATTCAGTTGCATCCACATCACTGAATCTAATCATCCAAGCAATATGATCTGTTGTGCACCAACACAAACACCAAATATTTATTTCAGTCAGGCCATAGGCTATAAACTGGCTAAACAAGGCTATTTTTCTTATTTGGTATTCAAAAACAAACTGCCAAAAATTAAAGTGGCTTCAAAGCAAATACAGACATTCTGATATAAATAACTGACAACAATATTCTGACGTCGACGTCGACCGGCTGAGCGCCGCTGAGCCGCCGCCGTGCGAGAGGCAGACGCCTCCGCCGCGTCCTCGGAGCGCCGCCTGTGTGTGTGTGTGTGTGTGTGTGTGTGTTTGTGTGTGTGTGTGTGTGTGTGTGTGTGTGTGTGTGTGTGTGTGAGTGGGTGTGTGCATGCCGCTTCTCGATGTGCTTCAGCAGATTGCTGTTGCTGTTTTTCGCCGTACAGAGGATTTTTGACCCGGGGCACAGTTTACATCTTACCGAAATGTTGTTTTCCCCTTTGCTCTCGAGTTGAAAACATTTTGAGTATTTCCAAGAGTAGAAACTGATCTTCCCCTTCTCGCTCGCCATCATGCCGTGCACTGACCTGTCCAGTCATCTCGGGGCGCGTGTTTGATTGCGTGTGTGACGCTAGAGGCGACAGCTTTGTTTTTCAATTCAATTAAACTTTATTGATCGGGAACTGCGTGCCGTTGTAAAACCTCACCAAAAGGAACGGAGTAACGTAGCGTTCGCCGTTCGGTAACGGGAACGGAGTTACTGAATTTTAAAAAACAACGTGTTACATAACGCGTTACTGAAAAAAATAACGGCGTTACGTAACAGCGTTACTAATAACGCGTTACTACCCAACACTGGTGTTGAGGTGATATGTAAGGACCCATGGGCCTACTGTAGGCTACAAGCAACATGTTGTGCTACATAATATTGAACACAGAACTTCCCCATATCTTGTGAAAGTCATATGGTGTAAGAAGGAGGCCTTAGTTTGGGTGAAGTGTCTGATGCATGTTTTTTTTTACAGCTGATTTTGAGGATGTTCTTGATCTTAGCTAGAATTTACTACTTTAATCAGAGAAAAACAACATAATTATTAATCAATTCCTTTGCAATTTAGAGTGAGAGAAACTGCTTTGTTTTAGTTTTTCTTTGACAAAAACACTACATTTTTTTTAAACCGCTGAACCGAAAATGTCCCTGGATTTGGTCTCAGAAATCTGGTCACCTTACCCTACGCTCACACTGGCGTTTTTTTGACAGAGGCTTGGCGACGCGTTTCCATTCATTTCCAATGACAGTGAGCGACGGGCGACAAAGCGAAGCGTGTGGGCTGCAAAACACGAGGGGGGCGGGGCAAAAAATAGAAACTAGTCCTATTCTATGCAAATGTTTGAGCGAAAAAACGTAAGTACGTCTCGCTGCGGCCCGCGGGAAGGCGCGGCTTGACATCACGCCCCGCCCACATCACGGACAAGTGCATTCTGGGATTTGCTTGCGCCCGACCGGTACCAGTGCATTATGGGATTTGCTTGCGATTAAACTCGATTACACCGATTTTAGTGGTTTATCCATATCCAGCAGGTGATTTTGTAACCTAACTCTTACGTTTCATTAGAAATAATAAATGGGAACTCCTCAAATCATTCGTTGTGCAGTAGTGAAATATTTTATGTTAAATCAAGGTGTATCAAGTGTTCACGAACACATATTACTACTTTATCGATTTTATGTCACTCATTTTATGTCACTCCTGTGCAGAAAGAGTTGGACGCCGAAATTGCTGTAGTGTTAGTGTAAGAGACAACAAAACAGTAACTTTTTTCCGATACCAGGCGTCCCCTGCAACGCCTGACATCGCTCTACAGGCGCTGTCAGCAGTTAACAGAGAGCAAGGACATAGGCAAGAGACAACGCAATGCACAAAGCATTAACACACCATGGGCACATTATAGAATAACTTACACTACACACATCAAACACATCCAGGACGTTACACTATTATACAAATGATATTACAAGTCACCTATTCTTATACTCAATCTAGGTTAGAGGTTAGAGGTTAGTGTGTGTGTGTGTGTGTGTGTGTGTGTGTGTGTGTGTGTGTGTGTGTGTGTGTGTGTGTGTGTGTGTGTTCGTGGGTGGAGTCGTGTGGGTATGTTGAGCAATTCTCTCTACTTAATAAACAGTCAAAGCGGTCCGCTGTGCCTTTCTCCCGTTACACCGACTTTGGAAAAGTGAAAACCAGAGTCCAGTTGTGTGGACGAGATGGCGTTAGACGGCAAAATAGCGGTTGTGACCGGAGCAGCGCATGGTTTGGGAAAAGGTATTTCTGAGATACTTCTCCAAAACGGTGCCAAGGTAACGTTTCACTTGCCTGCCGAATTTCTTTGCGAAAGTGAAAGTCTGCATGGGGGTTAACTTTCTCAGGTAAGATGAATGCTTTTACCGAAAAGTGCTAAACGGGGATAATTCATGTATTTTCGCAGGTTGCACTGTTGGATGTTGCTGAAGTTGCCGGAAAGAGCCTGAAAAAGTCCCTCGATGGGCAATATGGACCGGACCGAACACTGTTCATCCCCTGCGACGTTCAATCACAGCAGCAGTTTAAAGGTATTAACTTACATACATGTGGGGCATGAAGGGCAATGACTTGACTGCGTAATTGGATTTTGTTTGGTTTCAAACAGCTGCCCTACAGAAAGCCGTTGAGACATTTGGACAACTAGATATTCTCTGCAACAACGCGGGCATCGTCAATGAAAGTGACTGGGAGAAGACAGTCTCCGTTAATCTGGTAAAACCGAGAAACCTGGTTGTATATATATTTCATTTGAAATGTATTTTTCCTTGAGAGATGCTTGTGTTACCGAGGTAGGCTTCATGAAGCTTCCCCCTGCCCCCCAGATGGGCGTTATTCGAGGGTCCTACTTGGCTGTGGAACACATGAGCCAGCTGAGCGGAGGCCAGGGAGGAGTGGTCATCAACATCGCGTCCCTACCAGGTACGAACCCCGCTGTTCACATAGCAGCGATACCAGCAGAAAGAAGGTGAACAACACCACGTTCAGCTCAACAATGGGGCTCACAACCCACTTGTATCGGAAAATAACTTCTTCTGACCATCGACACAATGGTCAGATGATGTTATGACTTTACGCGCGTGCGTGTGTGCGCGCCCGTGCGTGCGTGCGTGTGTGTGTGCGCGCGACCTGGCTACTGAGATAGTTGATTTGAAATAGTAGTTGATACTCATACTCACAACATTTAGCAAGCATGGAAAGGCTAATTAGGGAACCTGGGAAAAGTACTTTAATTGTCAAGAAAAAAGTGTGTCTATGCCCACCCCTTTTTTTATGTTGGATTAAATATTATTGTCATGATATTTGGAAGACATACATACAGTATATTTGGCTTTGCTTCGTTTTGTCTATGTTGAATATTTCAAGTTAGTTATTGTGCTTTTTGTGCTTTCATTGTTTAAAATCATAACTTTTGCAATTTCCCAGCTTGGGATTAATAAAGTATTTCTATTCTATTTCTATTTCTTTGCCATGGTGATTAACTTTATGGTTAACAGGGAGGAGGGAGGCCAGATATTAATGGGGCCTTAGGCCTCAAACCAAAATCATTGTTTTGGTTTTACACATAAGTCTTTATATGAAGTATTGTAACGTTCACAGTTACGCGGACACTGAGATCATTTTTAACTGGTTTATTTGGGGAGAACACACGTTATTATGGCTAGGACCACGCCGAAACCTGGTACTGTGCTATACCCAACCCGACCACACACACACACACACACACACACACACACACACAAACTGTAACTTCTCCTGATAGCCAGGGGCAGTATCACTAAAGATTCTGAGAATCCTCTCAAAGAGCTCCTAACTTAGCCTAAAAAATCCTAGCAAGGAGTTTTAGCTTAAGAGTGATTCCAGAACATTCTCAGAGAACTCTGAGCAAGGAATGGACAAAAACTCTTATTTTAGTGAGGAGGTGTGGTTGACCCTGTTGCTAGGTATGACTCATTCTTTTAAAAGACGTGATTGGTTGATCCTAAACGCTGGATAGAAATACACTCTTGATGATGCTGGGCATAGAATGGACGTGAAATCAATAGACCTAATCATAGAATCTAATCAAGACTGTGTAATTATGAATAATATTTTACATAAAAAGAACATCTTTGTTAAATAAATAGTAAGCCATACTTTAAAATTATCCCACAAATTGTGTCACAATATGAGGGTGTGACAGCGCTGTCAGTGTTTGCTTGATCACATTGCTGATGCAGGGTTGTGACAGACCCAAGTCATTACTGCTGCATTGTTGCATTTTTCCTGTTGCTAAATACCTTACAGTTGTGATGACTTTAATTTCCGGCGATATTGCGTTGTGGTGTTGGTTTGGAGAAGTGAGTGCATCTCTAGTGAGATCTACCACAAACATGATTCCTGCACGATCCAATCTGTAGTGTTTAATTAGCTCACTGTCATTCAGTGTTTCGAGGATATTTCTCCTGCCTCTTCTTTAAGCCATTTTCTCCTCTGCTTAAGAAACTCTCCTAAGTCTCTTAAAAGTCATCCTCCCTGCTCTTAGCAGATTTCACCTTAGGAGCTCTCTTAAGAGCCAAGATTCTTTAGGAGTACCTTTTATCTTTACTAGGATTTAGTCTTAACTTTGAGGGGACGTTCTAAGAAAATGTCATGATTCTAAGAATTTTCTTAGAATTTGGCCACTAGGAGCAACTCTTTGTGCAAAGAATCTTTAGTAATACGGCCCCTGGTGTCTCCGCCCCCCCGCTACTCTGCCAACCCCCTGACGTCACTCTACAGGCGCTGTCAGCAGCAGAGAGCAAGGACATAGGCACAGAGACAACATAACACACACAACACACTAACACACCATTATACACATTATACAAGAACTTAAACACACCCAGGACGTTACAGTATGTTGCCTACCACCAGGGTATGTTTTTGCAAAAAATAAGGTTGCGAAGGTCTTGAGCGAGCTCTTTGCTTCCCACATTATCACCCATCATGAGACAGCCGTTGTGTGACATCTTGGTAATGAGAAAGCTTTTTTATAGGCATCAGTTAGGACTAAATCAGATGATAGGAGGCGGGATTGCTTTGTAAACATTGATAGACTTCAGCTGGTTTCTTGGCCGTCCATGCCTTTTTGCACCTCCTTTTCTTCATGTGTTCAACACTTATTCCCTGTCTCATTCCACTTTGTAACACACAACTTAATTTATGGACATGTATGTTTTGATTTCATTGTATGTGTGGATACCTTGGGTTGTTACTGATATCTGGTGACAATTTCATATCAATAGCCCCATCAGAAATATATTTACTGAGAAAAACGATGTGTTCAATACTTAATTTCCCCAGTGTGTGTATACACACACACGCATGCGCAAACAATTGACTAATCAACATAGTCCGGCTATTTGTTGTAGGTCTACACATAAATGTAAAAACTCTTTATGCAATGAAATATATCAAATTTGATTGAATCTGGGCTGAAATTGAATTGACCCGAGCTGATTCAGCTTTGGACCACTGTTGATCCTATTATTAAAGGGATATTCCGCCATTTTTGGAAATAAGCTCATTTTCCACCTTCCCTCGAGCAAAACAATCGATCTTTACCCTTTTCCCGTTCATCCAGCCGTTCTGTGAGTCTGGCAGTACAACTTTTAGCTGTAGCTTAGCATAGATCATTGAATCGGATTAGACCATTCGCATCTCGCCCGCTTAGAAGTGATATGACGTGCCTCAAAGTATAGTCCCGGTATACCACCGGTAATAGCAGGTAATCACGTTGGTTGTATTGCCGGAAGAAGCCTACAGGGACTATTGAGGCGCTGCGTCATATCACTGCGCCCATGGTACATTTGCAACTTTCCTTGATTATTACGCCAGAATGAGAGTATAGTTCCGGGTAAAATCAGCCTAGAAAATCGCCACATTTCATTTTCCGTCGGTCTTATTGCACTTTCAAACTTGAGAAGAGACAAGTTTTAAATGGGAAAAATTCCGGAAATCGTAGTCACTTCTAAGCGGGCGAGATGCGAATGGTCTAATCCGATTCAATGATCTATGCTAAGCTATAGCTAAAAGTTGTACCGCCAGACTCACAGAACTGCTGGATGAACGGGAAAAGGGTAAAGATCGATTGTTTTGCTCGAGGGAAGGTGGAAAATGAGCTTATTTCCAAAAATGGCGGAATATCCCTTTAAAGATGTGTCTGTATGGCTTTTGTATCCTATCAAGTGACCATGTGTCTAGATACATATCAGATCATTTGAGAGGGAGATATACACACCCATACAAGTGGTTTTGTTGTACGACGTGCACTTGTCTCTTTAATGGTTTTTACCCTGCTCGACTGTATTGAACCCCTCCATGTGTTTGTATGTGTGTTACAGGACTTGGGCCGCTACCATCTGCTCCTGCGTACACAGCAACCAAGTTCGGGGTGGTCGGGTTCACAAGAGCCATGGCGGTAGGCAGCATCTTTGTCCTCATGGATAGGGAGCCGAGGTTTGACCAGAGCTTTCCCACATTGTTCTTATTGTAAGCCTCTGTCTGGTTCATCGACTTATGCCAGTGAACCAATGTTATTCCATCAGCCCCATGATTCATGTGTTATGTATTGCTGTGCGTCTCCACCTTTGGTTTGTTGAATGGAACCGATTTGGTTCCTGAACAACTGGGCAATGTGTGTGTTTTCTCTTCAATGTTCCAGGCTGCCTCTAAGATGTCAGGCTATGGTGTACGTTTTAACACTATTTGCCCGACCTTTGTCCAAACGGACATTCTCAACAACCTGCTTTCACCAGCAACGCTCGGGCAGTTCTCTCACCTAGCGAAGCTAACAAAACAGTTGTTGGCAGAGAGCGGTGTTTTGGAGTGAGTTATTACTACCTATTTATGGTCAGCGGTGAAACATCTTCAATTGTAAAAAGCCCAGTGCAAATTTAAGTAAAATGACTGGTACTCGTCATAAATGTATTCATAGTCCAAATGTCTACCCCAGTGAATGGCCTTTTCCCCTGATACATTTTTTTTTGTTTTTCCCAAAAATGTTTAATGATATTTTGTATAATTAGATATTATGGCTCTGAGAGGCAAACATTTTCCTCATGCGATATAAGGTCTATTTATAATGGCATTCCAGACACCGGTCTGGAATGCCATTACATTTCCATATGTTGTTTTGTTCCAGTGTGTCTCAGGTGAGCGCAGGCTTCCTACAGCTGGTGTTGGATGAAACCAAAGATGGAGAAGCTCTCATGGTGCTGGCTAAAGGATTACAGTACTTCCTGTTTCCCGTTTTGTAGGAAGGAATGGAAGTAGAGAAAATTGATAACGTATAGAAATTGCTGATCACCATTGATATATAATAGATACCATAGTGTCATCTTTTCTTTTGTCATTTTTAAACAATACTTAAGCCAAATTGTGGTCTTAGTTAGAAGGCCAGCATGCTGCCTTAATGCTCTTGAAATATTTGTCTTTTATATATTTGACTTCTAAGCAGTCACAAGATCACACAAGAGAGAGTGCTGATATTCAGTATAACAGCACAACCTTGATTGTGATATTGCTTTTATGCAACACTTCTACAGCAGTAATTTAATAGATAACAGTAATAAGCATAATTTGTTTGTATACAAACATTTTCCTGTACACTAGCTTGCTATTTTGTGCACATACCCACAGGCCAGCTGCTTTGTATCATCTACATTTATCTGTATGTTTGCATTTATTGTGAAACCTGTGCGATGAGTTAGCGGCTTAATCAAACACTACTTTGCTCCAACGTTCAATGATCTTCATGTTTTTATGGTTGTAAGAAACACCTTTGAAGAGGATTGATGTATGATAGTAAAAAGTGCTGTTATACGCTATATCAACACGGAATGGATGGAATGCTTGTCCAATCAAATGATTTTATCGGAAACTAACTGTTCTATAATTATGAATTGCTATCAATAGTATTTAACATTAACAGGGGTATTAAAAATACTTTTACTTCACAATACCTATCTGCTAGGTACCTATCTCAGGATGGTGGACACACTTTAATTTCACAAGATGATCAGGGTTATGAAAGAACTGATTAGTAAATGTTTAACCTTTTATATTTCTTATAGCCAACAATTACCAAAATCTACCAAAGTAATCTTTCAATGCAAAAGTTATCCAAACAGTGTTTTTCTGTTATATTCCCACACAACAACAAGTTATTCGTTTTTTTGACATCCTTACATTTTCTCTCAGTGTGCCTTCGATAAAATCAGTCCGAAGTCACGTGTGATTGCAGTCTACATGGACAATAATCAAAACAACAATCACATTGGGTGACCAATGTGAGATTGCAGTATATCTAAAACACACAGAACAGGCGATAATGTAAAGACCAAATGCCGCTTATTAGAACATCTTCGGTAACACACAACCATTCAAACAAATGCATACAATATTTATTATTCTTGAACTCAACTGTTTCTTCACAAAAAAATGACGACTATAATGTTCACAAATAGAAATCTCAACTTAATATTAAATAAAATATTTTCTAATTTACACAGGCATATATGTCATCCTTACATAAAATAAGAAAGAACATCTTTAAGTATCAAAATAAGACTAGCATCTCAAAGTTAGAGACTCAACACTGAATTGTTGCATTGAACTGAGCACTTTTACATTCCAATTTTAGTTACAAACTTGGGCTTGTGCTTCACTGAGGATCTTGGTCAGTCTTGGTGTAAGGGAGGCAACTGCTGTGATCAAGCTCTTCTCCAGGCTCAGCCTGTTTCTCTGCTTTGTTTTGATCACAGCCATTGCAGAGAAGGATACCTCACATAGATATGTGGAGGCAAAGGGTACTAGCAGCTCCAAAGCTTTCTCACCCAGATCAGGGTGCTCCTGCTTCACACGCACCCAAAACTGTGTGAGTGTGGATGTAGCAAACTTCATCTGCAGGCCACGGTCACATAAAACTTCCAAGAGTTTTTCCAGATAAGTGACAGGTAGCTTGATCTGTTTGCTTCAGACAGGAGAAATGGGTTTCTGACCCAATCCAGCTGTGCAGAGTTCTCCTCCATTTCAGCAAAGTAGGAATGAAAACGTTGAATCAAGTTGGTCAAATGTTCCACTACAACTGACTTGATTGGGGCTCTGTCCACATCCTCACTAGAAAGAAAATCATCCAGGTGAGGAAAGCATGTGAATATTCCCTGTGCACAGGCCCTTCTCCACAGCTCTGCCTTTTTCAGGAAGCCACCCCTGTATGACAGGGTTGTCATACAGATTTAAAATGCAGGTGCCCTGTAGAGACATGTTGAGTTTGTTCAGTTTGCTGAATATATCTGCGAGATAGCACAGCTTTGCCAGCCAGTCTGTGTCCTTGAACAAGGTGGCATGGGGGGATTTGTGCTCCATCAGAAAGGTGTGAACTTTGGATCGTAATTCCAACAGCCAGCTGAGTATCCTCGAGAGAGCCAGCGCACTATTGTGTGCAGCAGCAGTTGTGTGTGTTCCACTTCCATATTTTCACAGAGCGGTGAGACAGGCGTGCATTACGTGGCCTTGACTTTATGAAGTTGATCACTTTGATGCCGTCGTTTAAAACATCATGTAATGGAATTTTAATGCGCACTATGAGTCCCCTCGCACTGCCCGTCATTGATGCTGCTGTGTCCGTGCAGATGCTGCTGCAGGATTTACAGCTGAGGCCATTTTTGCAGAAAAAAGTGTTGACAATATCAACATCTCCTGTTGTTTTCCCCTCAAGTTTTACAAAATAGTATGTGCTCATAAATGTCATCAGTATCGACGTATCTCACAAAAGCAACAAGTTGTGCATTCCCACTGACGTCTGCGGACTCATCCAGCTGGAGAGAAAAGTTTTCCCACAACTTGCTTGATGATGTCTGTTCCCATTAGATCTACTCTGTGGCAGACAGAGTCATTTGACAAAGGCACAGTCTTTAGTTTCTCCACTGCGCTTTTGTCTAGTATCGTCTCAGCCAACACAACAGCAGCTGGAAGGAGCAGGCCTTCACCTATACACAAATCCGGCGAAACTACCCGAAGTAAGCGGGCAACATAACTGATCTGTTGCTGGGTAGCGTTGCGCCAGTGCCTCCTATTGGATTGGTTGCGTCCACTGGGATAACAGCCCGCGATTTACAACTGTCTCACTACTACTTTATAATGTTGTGTGGGAAAACATGTTCCGTTTTCAATTGTTTCAATAGACGCAATAAGATTTCCAGTTGGAAGGAAAAACAATGTGAGATACACAAAATACCCCGGGTCGACTGCCCCTGTCTGGTACCATACGGTTGGGGCAGTAGTAATATTACTGTTATGTCTCTTGTTAACGTTTGATTTGCTTGACTGTGACTCTCACTCTGAGAACCAACAATGCTAGCAGTTAGATGTACCTTACCCTTTCCTTTTGAAATGTGAAAATTAGATAAACAATGGTCACAAATGACGAACATGAATTAGTTTATTTGATATCCATTCTTTTATTTATTGTTGCCAAATGGACAGATATATTTTTTTATAGTTTCCTCATTAGCTAGCCACAGTAGTTAAGTAGATATAATATCAACGTAGTTCCAATTATGTCTTTATTTCCCCATTCTCTACTCTAAGCTATTTTCATAAATAATCTGTAAGATCGTTTGTACCTTCATCTTTGACTGGAACCCAACAAGCCATACTGCCTGGCCGTCCACTCCTTTATCCCACTGTACTGCTGGTCAACATTAATTTCTCCTAAGGGGGATTAATAAAGCAATATCTTATCTTATCTTCTTATATAATCTTATAATCTTATATCTGTAGCTGTCATCAAGGGTGCGTTATCACGGAGGTTTGTTTACATACCAGTAACATGTCAATAATGGCGTCGCCACAAGATGGCAGCCTACACAGAAGGCTCGTCGGATTCGTCGGACACCGCATAAGAGGCCTCCAGAGCTTTGGCTGATGTCATGGATGCTCTCCGCATCAGAGAGTTTTCTCTTAAAAAAACTCAAGAGGCTTACCAACATGACACGGGTGTTTAGTTTGGAGATGACGCTTAAGATGTGCCGGCTTCATGGCGCTGTTAGCTAGTTTCTCCCCACAGAAAAAGCACAGTCCCATGGGTGGGTTACAGCTTGATGATGTGAATCCCATGGAAACATATTCCTCTGAATATTGACTGAATTTTACCGGCTGTAATTTTGCCTTCTTTGCCACTTGTCCTTCTGTATTTTCAGTAGCATTACAACTGCACTTTAACCACGACTCCATCCTTAGAGTTGTCAAGGCAACAACGGCTGACAGTTGATAATATGTGGATAATATGTGCCAGGTTGGGTCATAACATCCTGGTACGGGGGAGCCTCAGGGTTTTTAGGGTAATGAAATTGAATACCCGTCTGAATATAAAATTATGTTTATGAATTTCAACTTATATTTTATTTAAACATTTATTAGATATTTTTTGAATTAATGCTATTTTTAATTAGGCTGTACAAATATATATTTTTAAATCTCACGTACCCCCTGGAGTGCCTTGAAGTACCCTCATTTGAGAACCACTGTCTTAGATTATACAAAATATGACATAAATGGCTACATACCTTCTAATGCATGCTTATTACATTAACATTGTATTATGATTATACTCCCACATTGCCCCTTTTGTGACTTGAATGTCATGCTTAAAAACATTTCTTCTCTATCTGTGATGTTGGGAGTCACGCAAATGATGGCTCTCATCCCATGAGGTCTGTCATCACACTCGTAGAGCCGGTAAGCTTCTACCCCTTGGTTGATGGTCCTGATTGACATGGAGTGAGTAAAAGCCATGTGGCACTTATCTCCCTAAATGGTGGTCGTAGATGGTCCATATGCCATCAGACATTTCAACAAAATCAGTCACATATTGCTGAAAGCGGTTTTCGTGCTAACGTACTCCTGGACAGAGGAAAATCTGTATTGTATGTGAAATAATTCACGTGTATGTACCCTCTTACAAAACAACAGATGTGGGTTCAAAGGGTTGGTCATTGTGCTTCACAGTGCTTCCAGGCTCTTTGACTTCACTGGAGCCGAGGAGCCTGGAGCCTGACTACGGACTCGACTCGGACTCGATGTGGATCAATAGGGACTCGACTCGGACTTGACTCGTATGAGTAGTGGACTTGACTTGGACTCGAACACTGGAGACACAAGCCTGGACTCGAGCCTGGCATAGTGACTCGCCTACAACACTGCTGTCTGCCACGCCTCCACCTCTACTCATTCATACTCACAGCTGCGCCACATCAGGTGATTAGTGAGTCTACAAATCAGTCCCTCACTATTCACTTGATGCCAGATTGTTCTTTGCTGTTTTCTGTAATTTTCCTGCCCCCTGTCCTGACTTCTCGATCCTGCCTGTCCCTAACTCCGCTCCCCGCCTCGTCCTTCCTGGTCTCCATTCGCCTACCTCTGGTCCCAGATTCCTCATCCTGCTGGTTCCCGGTTGTCATTGTTTGTTTGGAAAATAAAGACACTTTCTTTTCACACGTGAGTGGTCTTGTGCTGCAATTGGGTCCAGTACCGATCTGTTACAGTACAATCTAGCCAACAATGGACCCAGCGCACCCTGCCTCCCACCAGAGCTGGCAGGAAAGAATTGAGCAGGCTCTCCAACACCATGAGGCCAGGCTCACTTCTCACACCAGAGGAACGGGCACATCGCTGTCAGGGCAACCTTTTCCTGTACTGCGGTCAGGCTGGACATTTTGTCTCCCTTTGTCCACTAAAAGGGCGGCCTCACCAGTAAAACGAGGAATATTGGTGAGTGGTGCTACTAGCTTCTCCCCCGTCCCAAGTCCCCTGTGCCAGGCCTGCCTGATCCTGTCCAAGAGGTCCCACACTCTGGCCGCCTTTGTAGACTCTGGTTCTGACATCAACATCATTGACAAGGAGCTGGCTTGACAACTGGACATCCAGCGGGATCTTCTCCTCGCCCAGCTCCTGCCAGCGTCCTCCATGGCCACCTCATGGGGACGGTCACCCACCAGAGGACACCCCGATGCCTACTCCTGTCTGGAAACCACCATGAGACCGTCCAGTCCCAGGTCCCCCCGTCTCCCATTAATCTTGGGGTCTCCCTGGCTCTGTTGTCACCACCCCACCATAGACTGGTGTCTATGCTGGGCTGGAGCCCCGCGGGCCACCACGTGGGCCTTAAGCAGGTGTCTGCCGCATGTCCGACCACCTGCTCCAGCCCCGCCCCGAACATGATGGGGGTCTCTGTTGAATACTATGACGTTAGCTAGCCCGAGTCGACTCCTCCCAGGGGCCGTCTATTCTCCCTGTCCTGAGAGAAAGGCCATGGAGGTCTACATTGAGGACTCCACGGCAGCAGGCACCAGCCGCCTGTCCTCCTCCCCTGCTGGCACGGGGCTCTTCTTTGTACAACAGAAGGACAAAAACCTGCAGCCGTGCGTCGATTACCGTGGCCTGAATGGCGTTACAATTAAAAACCGTTATCCCCTCCCTCTCATCTCCTCGGCCTTCAAGCTACTGTTTGGCGATACTTTACTGTTAGGCTAGCTATAAATCTATATACAGTATATATGGTAGGTTAGCTGTTTTGGGGGCCTGTTTTGCTATATCAGCTACCACCTGTTGGACCCAAACAGGTGGTAGCTGACTATGACTATTTTTCGTAAGTTAGAAAGATGTTTGTTATCAACGGATATTCAAGCTGTGAATTACAACGATGTGACGCGGGGAAAGTATTACACAAGCACTCATTGAGATTTACACCGTGTATGCAGAATTTTTGGTATTTCTTGAAACCCTGATATTAATTTGTGCACTCTGGATTGATTGGGTTAATGTCAGCCAGCTGTCATCCCTGTGGGGATGCCAACAACAGTCCTTCCTCCAAGTGCCTGTTCAGGGGTTGATGGAGGCTATTCACAGACAGGCTGTTGTGAGTGTATTGGCAATGGAGATGGAGAATACCATCTTTAATGAATCAACACCATGGGTCATGGATGCCCTCTTTGGATGGAAGAAGAGAAGTCTTGGTGGGGGGGGGGGGGGGGGGGGGGGGGGGTCCATCGCAGCTTTGTCCCTGGCATGAAATAGAAATTGAAATAGAAATAGAAATAGAAATACTTTATTAATCCCAAACTGGGAAATTGCAATGTAGCAGCAGCATTAAAATACACAGAATAGATGCAATTAGAAATACATATAGTGTATGTAAAAATAAAATATATATACATTAAAGATATAAATATAAACTAAAACTAAATGAACTAAAAATGTAAAATAAATATAATCTAAACTAATCTAAACTAATTTTAGTGCAAGTATTTTTAAACAACCAGTGTACAGAATATAATGAAAAGAAATGAAATGAAATATAAGGTGCAAGGAGACTGTTGCAATAGTTATTGGCTGTTATTGTACAGTGTAATGGAATGTGGTAGGAATGATTTCCTATGGCTGTGTTCGAAATGTTCACTCGTTCACTATATAGTGCACTATATAGTGAATCAGCCATTTTGTAGTGGTGTTCGAAATTCAACTGAAATGTTCGTTCACTACTTTCGTTCCCTACAAATTCGTCGCGTGACATGCCTAAATGTAGGGTACAAACACTGTACACTACGGCAATACATATAGACCATCATGCACTGCGAGCTATCCCGCGGAAGTCAAGAAGAAGAGTAAACTCATCAGTCGCTTTGATGGACGGCAACGTCGTATACAAATGCCATATTTTATTGTTTGTTATGCCGTTGCATGGTAAATAAATCAAGTCCCGTGGAACCAACGGCATCAGTTTTGTTGACGTTAGGAGTTAAAGTGCGCCGGAACGCACCCCAGATAAATTAATAAATAAATAGATTCATTCATCAACGCAATGGTGGTGTTTTTTCATGTTACGTGCACTGTGGAAGGCTCGCGCTCCTTCTGAAAGAGTCCTTCAGCACCTCATCATCAAATTAAAACTTAATATCATCCCCTTGGCCCGCCTTGTTTCTCTATCACTCTGACAAACACGCTTCGTCGCGATCAGCTGATAGCGTTAATACACGCGTTTTTTTTCCATCGCTTAAGCACAACAAGTACAGCGCTCGCCTTCGGCGTTTGAGTAACGAATAGGTGTTACATAATATGCCAAATTGTAACTGAAGATACATAAGTTCATTGCTCAGATAGACCATTCTTTCAATTTCAACTGCCATGTCTGTGCGTCTCGAGCGACTTGAGCGTCTTGAGCGCAAGCTTGCGGCATTGTCATGGCAACCGAACGTCATCCCGAGTGTCCGAAATTAATAATCGCCATGCTCACTTGTCCCCTAGAAGCCCCTTACATAGGTCCCCTATATAGCAAACACTATATAGTGAACGAGTGAGTGAGTGAACGAGTGAACATTTCGAACACCTATATCTGTCCCTTCGACAGCGGAGCTGGAGCAGCCTGTGAGAGAAGGTGCTCCGCTGTCTGACCACTGTGTGATGGAGAGGGTGCTGGTCATTGTCAATGATGGATACCAGTTTTTTCAGCATTCTTCTCTCCACCACAGACTCAAAAGATTCTAGCCCGAGACCTAGTACAGAGCCAGCCTTCTTGATGATTTTATCAAGTCTTTTGGTGTCACTGGCTCTGGTGCTGCTGCCCCAACACACAGCAGCAAAGAAAATGGTGCTAGCAACAACAGACCGGTAGACATCTTACTGCACACGTTGAAAGATCTCAGCTTCCTCAGGAAATAGAGTCTGCTCATCCCCTTCTTGTATACAGCATCGGTGTTAGATTTCCAGTCCAGTCTGTTGCCGATCACCACCCCCAAGTATTTGTAGTCCTCCACCTCCTCCACCACGTCCCCCCTGATCCGTAGTGGCTGTGAAGGCAACCTCTTTGTCCTCCCGAAGTCGATCACCATCTCTCTGGTCTTGTTGACATTCAGCCTCAGTTGATTCTGTTCGGACCACTCCACAAAGTTGTCCACCAGTGTCCTGTACTCACCCTCCTCTCCACCTCTTATACACCCGACAACAGCTGAGTCATCAGAGAACTTTTGCAAGTGACATGACTCAGAGTTGTACTGAAAGTCAGTGGCGTACAAGGTGAAGAGGAAGGGAGCTCCACAGTTCCCTGTGGAGCTCCTGTATCACTGACCACCACATCAGACAGTACACTGCCCAGACGGACAAACTGTGGCCTGCCTGTCAAGTAGTCAGTAATCCAGGAGATCATAGTGTCGTCAACACCCATCCCCCGCAGCTTCTCACCCATCAGCAGAGGCTGAATGGTGTTGAAAGCACTGGAGAAATCAAAGAATGTGATCCTCACTGTGCCTCCCCCACCATCCAGATGCATATGGGCTCGTTGCAGCAGGTAAATGACAGCATCATCGACTCCTACACGGGGCTGATAGGCAAATTGCAAGGGGTCCAGAAACATCCTCACCTGTGGCCTCAGCTGAGCTAAGACCAGTCTCTCCAGGACCTTCATCACATGCGATGTTAGGGCGACTGGTCTGTAGTCAGCCGGATCGGACGGCCTCGACCTCTTGGGATCTGGGCCCAAGCAGGAGGTCTTCCACAGCAACGGGATTTTCTCCTGACTCAGGCTCAGGTTGTACAGATGTCCCAGTACAGGAGACAGCTGGCCGGCACAGGCCTTCAGGATCCTGGGTGAGATGCCATCAGGGCCTGCAGCCTTCCGCTGATGCAGCCTTTCCAACTGCCTCTTTAACTGGCCTGTAGTCGCCTGTATGACCCTCTTATCAAAGTAGTACATCGTAGTCACCTAGAATGATGATGACATAATATTAATAATATTTCAATTCAAGCGTTTGCCAGCAAAGTGCTTCTATCTGGCAGGCTGGGACGCTGGCTGGCGGCTCAGTGGCTTCGCTGGCACCGCGGCAGACGCCTTCCTGGTCCTGTCGTCTCCTGTCTTATGTCTCTCTGGCGGATTGCACTCATTGTGTGTTTTTGCTAGCGGTGGTGGGTGCTCACATCCTTTCTCTGGTCCACTCCATTATTCAATCCAAAAAGGAACAAGGAGACAATTGGCAAAAAAAAAAAAAAATCATGTTTTCTATTGTTTTTGTTCTGTTTTTGATTCTGACACCAAAATAGTGTTTTCTGTGTTTGGTTTGGAACCAAATAATACATTCACATTTTTTTCATTTCTCTAAAATTATAAATGAAATACAGATTATCCAATGATACCCCAACCTTTCTCCTGCAAGTTATTTTTCAAATGCCTGGGGTATATCCGCTTCACGGGCAAAGATACTGTACATAAAACTTTAACCAGTCACAGGCTGAGACATGGGCAAGGTAGGAGGTACCTAAACACTACAATATAAATGTAATATATACTGTATCTAACAATTTGAAACAATTCTGATCTAACATGTCTTCAAATACTCAAAATGATATATAATAGATGAAAACACAGGTCATCAGAGATTGCCCTCCTGTTGTACATGTCTAGTGGATAAGACAGTAATGCTATCAGTTGCATCATCTCTGAAGAAGAACACAGGGCTTGTGTGGTGAAGATGAATCCAGAGAAGAATGAAGCTGAAGAGAAGATGATTTGACATTAGTGGAGTCACAGCCACCCATCGCTCTCCTGTGGAAAGGCTTTGTGTTAAAGAGGAACTGAACTGAAATTTTAAGTTTAGTTGATATAACAGATGTATTGTCTGCCTTCTCATTGGTACTATGACTAAAATGGCTGAACCTTCAACATACAATAAAATTGTATGTTGAAAGTATTGTTTTTGTTACATGGGCGCAGCCATTGTGGATTTCAACAATCAGCTATGTCACTGGAATGGTAAGCTACTCTGTGGCTAACTAGCAGCCATAGCAGGTAATGAGCCTGAAGCTGAAATGGCTACGGAAAAGCAAACGAGCTCTACAGGAGGATCATACTGTATTGCCCCTGGCTGTAGTAATGAATTACGAGCACACCGATCCCGGTGAAGACGCATGTTTTGATATATCATTCATCCTACAACTTTCCGAGTTGTAGGACTAGTAGCAAATCGAAATTCGTCCGGAAAAGGAATAATAAGACAAATCCACAGAATAACAATAGTGAGGCAATTGCCTGAGGCAATTCCGTCCATATTTTAATTTTCAAGCTATAGTACAGGGCAGACCGATAGACCAACTACTGGAAGCAACACCACCGATGCTATCTGTCGCAGAGACAGGGCTCTGAAACAAACCCTTCAGGCGGAGGACAGAGCGGGACGTTTAGCTGCTATCCAGCATGCCAGCTAGTACACTGGTCTACTAGGCAAAGTGCTGGATGTTCCGGTCACATACACAAAACACTAACATATTCACATACACGCACAAATAAATCCTCAACCAGTGTAGGCTTACAGCGCCGACAAGCAGAGTGACATGGGTTGTGCGGCAATTGAGTCCAAAACCAAATTAGCGACCACACGATCCAACCTAGGGCAATGGTTAGCAGCTAAACATTTGGAACAAATAGTCTCGTGTCAATCTCAACAAACTAGCACTCCAACCATGAAGTGTATATACTATGACTCCGACGATATCACAGATCTGTTTCGTAGCTGCTAATTAAACCACGGCGGGTCCGTAAACAGAAAGTTCCACAAATGTCTACTCACCATGAAGTTCGCCGACTAGCAGATCGCTGATGCAGAGAGAGTTCAACTCAAGGAAATAGTTCCATAATAAGATCGGTGCATATCCATCTGTGCAATATCCATCAATCCATCCACCTAAAGTAAACCGTGACACGTGAATCCGCCTCGCATCTATGCTCATCCGGGGGTGTATCTCTCAAAGTGCATCTAACATGTCTTGCCGTGACAGCGCTACACCGCTTTGTTTGGTAGTCGGACACTATAGGTATGTCCCTCACAGGTTCAAACGCATAACCTGTTATGTGAAAATCGCTATTTTCCACCATAGACAGTAGAAGACGTTCGCGGGTCTGCAGCTTCTGCCTATAGAACTTCCAATGACCTACGGTTGCACCATGCCCGTGACGTCACCGAAAATGGCGGCGTTCTAATACTAATAAACACAATTTTTGTGATGCTTAAAAAAGCTATGTATTGATTTTTTAAAATATTTTTTTTGTGTGTCATTTTTTTTTAAATTATGGTAATAACTAACAAGTTATCAATGTTGATTATTTCAGTTCAGTTCATCTTTAAAGTAAGACGGCTTGCATGAGAGTACCCACCAAGAGACTCCTGCACACACTGACACACTCCGGAGGAGGGGGAGGGTTCGAGGCCATACACATCAGAGAACACAATCCCCATGCCTCTTGTGCCACTTCTCATCCCTGTCCGAGTGTGTGCGTGTCTGTGTGTCCAGCTGGTTTGTAGTTGCGGGGAGGCTGAGGCGCCAAGCACATTCTCGGCATCATGCACCCGATGCTCCTTCAACATGCAGAGCTACTGGCTGTCCGTCATCATGGTAAACACAATTCTATTCACTGAATTTGAAATCAATGTCCATATAACCTAAACCACTACACACACACACACACACACACATGCACACACACACACACATGCACACACACACGCACACGCACACACACACACACACACACACACACACACACACACACACACACACACACACACACACACACAACTCTCTGGCTAGAATGAGAGAGAGAGGGAGGGAAGGATAGATAGAGAAAAAGTGTTTTGCTCACTCTGTCATATCTCATATTAACTGACGTGACAATAGTGCGTGCCATCTACCGGATCAATCCCGTAATCTCGAGTTGTATTTTCCACTTATGTCCAATAGATGGCGGCATTGTGCTTTTCAAGTAGTTTTAGCTTTCATCCGATCTAAATCAAAGTCAAAATATGACAAGGTCTCGCAATGATTTAGGGTAAAATCATAAAAAAAAAATACATGCAGGTCTACTTATCTAATATATGATTTGCTTTAAGTGCAGTCTTATAATTTTGTGAATGCCAGACACCTTTTACAACAAAGTGATAAATATATACTTGTAAACGTTTATACATAGACGTTAGTTATTTTATGGCATATGGCGTGCTTCTGTAATCGAACACGTTGTGCCTTGTCCTAAATGGGATCGCAGAGTTCACAAGAATCAATTGGTCAAATACAGTGGCTGGACCCCGTGGCGCAACAGCCACCATGAGGAAGATGGGGAAAAGGCACAGCGCGCACATTGGTGGTAGTCACATCAACGGGGTTCTCCGGAATTGTGGACAAGTCAGACTTCGGGATATTCTGCTCAAAATGGGACGACTCCAAAGTGCGGTCTACAATTAAAACACAACTATGCACAACGAACGACAACGAATCAATCGCGTGGACCACTGAGACGAGATAACGTGGATCCGTCAAGGGGTGCGAGGTGACGATGTGTCAAATGTTGCCTCGTTTTGGATCGTTGGATGTGTATCACTTGAATGGATGTTCAGTCGCTATGTTTCTTACGCATTCTTCTACTAGGGTACAGCGGACGGGACCGGATAGTGTCACTGCTATTCGCATTAATATGACCTGATTGGCATTGGATTGGATTTGTACCGTTTTTACCCCCCGCGCTTCAAAGACCTAAATATAGACTGTGGATATATTGCCTCCTGTTTCCTCTCGTTACGAACAGCAACCCCTCATACCTGTGGATGCCCAAACGCAAGCAGAGCGCACATTCCCTCCTGTGATGTAGGAGACCTCTGGAATAAATGTGCACAGGGGTGTATGACACCTCTCCAAGTACATTGCCAACACAATCTACGGTTAGTACAAACTACACTGTTAAAGAGAAACGATTTTGAAAAGTAATTTTGCTTTTTTGAAAACGAGCATTTTACCTTTTCCACCTGGAGTATAGCAGCACATCGGCTGAATACAGGCGGTGCAGTGCTGCTGTGCTTTCCAATAATCGATACATGAGACTTTCCATGGTGCACTGCTTCCACATTGAATCGAGGGAACTTTCGATGGCTGCTTTTAATCTGTACACGACCGTCAGCTGCAAAGATATTCCAGAGGATGTCACATTCAGCGGCAGGCAATTTGAAGACAATGCATCTTGAGTTAGGATTATCTTTTTTCTGGCAATAAATACACAGCAATAACCACACAGACACCCTTCTGGATCATTGAATCAGATAAATGCAGTGGGAAAAAAAATCAGTGGAAGTTATCAATGAGCTTGTATGTGAGGTTAACGATTAACCCAATGTCTATGTTCTTAACAGTGTTGCAAACATATGATGTGAAACTTTTTCACACGGGTAGCCAAAACAAAACAAAAAAGGGAATAAAGTAAGCGTAAGATTGTCAAAGTGACATGCGGATACCTCGGGAACCACTGACGGACATCAAGCTAGAATGTCTGCTGCTGCAGGACTTCACGAGAGGGCTGGAGCACCGTAGGGAATACTCCTAAGGAATGGCTGCTACGGTGAGGAGCGTGGAAATGAGCCAGTCTGTGGGCCAGCAGGTGCCCAGACAGCGCGCCTCGCCGCCAGCCTCGCTGTCCGTCTGACCCCCAGCCTAAGACCCCCAGCCTCAGACCCCCAGCCGGGCTTGGGATGGGGTGACCCCCGAGAGCCTGCTGAGTGGCCCCCCGTTCTGTTCTGAGACACACGATGGATCACAACTTCTCCACCGTGCGAGACGGCCAGCTGCTGCCGCTGCCGCCCGAGAGAGACTCCCCCAAGCGCGTTCTGACGGGCTGCTTCCTCTTCCTCCTCATCCTCACCACGTTGCTGGGCAACACGCTCGTCTGCGTCGCCGTCACCAAGTTCCGGCACTTGAGGTCAAAGGTCACCAACTTTTTTGTCATCTCGCTCGCCATATCCGACCTTCTGGTGGCCATCTTGGTCATGCCGTGGAAGGCGGCCACGGAGATCATGGGCTCCTGGCCCTTCGGCGCCTTCTGCAACGTCTGGGTGGCGTTTGACATTATGTGCTCCACGGCGTCCATACTGAACTTGTGTGTCATCAGCGTGGATCGTTACTGGGCCATTTCCAGCCCCTTCCGCTACGAGCGCAAAATGACCCCCAAAGTGGCGTGCCTGATGATCAGCGTGGCCTGGACGCTGTCCGTGCTGATCTCCTTCATCCCCGTGCAGCTGAACTGGCACAAGGCCCAGACCACCAGCTACAGCGCCGACGTCAACCTCACGCACCCGGGAGTGCTGCTCCCGGACAACTGCGACTCCAGCCTGAACCGCACCTACGCCATCTCCTCGTCCCTCATCAGCTTCTACATCCCCGTGGCCATCATGATCGTCACCTACACCCGCATCTACCGCATCGCGCAGAAGCAGATCCGCCGGATCTCGGCCCTGGAGCGCGCCGCGGAGAGCGCCAAGAACCGCCACGGCAGCATGGGCGCCAGCTCGACCATGGAGGGCGAGAGCTCCTTCAAGATGTCCTTCAAGCGAGAAACCAAAGTGCTGAAGACGCTCTCGGTCATCATGGGCGTGTTTGTGTGCTGCTGGCTGCCCTTCTTCATCCTCAACTGCATGGTGCCGTTCTGCGAGCCCCAGCGGCCCGACGGCGCCACCCACGACTTCCCCTGCATCAGCTCCACCACCTTCGACGTGTTCGTGTGGTTCGGCTGGGCCAACTCCTCGCTCAACCCCATCATCTACGCCTTCAACGCTGACTTCCGCCGGGCCTTCTCCATGCTGTTGGGCTGCCACCGGCTGTGCCCGGGCAGCAACGCCATCGAGATCGTCAGCATCAACAACAACGCGGGCGGTGGCCCCGTGCTGTCCTGCACCCACTCTCAGTATCAGCCCAAGGGCCACATCCCCAAGGAGAGCCTCCCCTCGGCCAACTACCTGATCCCCCACAGCGTCCTGTGCCAGGAGGAGGAGCCGGACGGGAAGGGCCGGGGCTGCGGCGGCGGGGAGCCCGGGGGGGCGGGCCCGGGGGTCTCGGACAGCAGTGAGGCCGACAGACTGACGGCGGACGCTTCAGGGAACTCCGACAGCGACGCAGACGTCTCGCTGGACAAGATCAATCCCATCACGCAGAACGGACGGCATAAAGGCTTCACCTGCTGAGCCGAGGCCGCGCGCGCGTGTGTGTGTGTGTGTGTGTGTGTGTGTTTGTGTGTGTGTGTGTGTGTGTGTGTGTGCGTGTGTGTGTCTGTGTGTGTGTGTGTGTGTGTGTGTGTGTGTGTGTGTGTGTGTGTGTGTGTGTGCGTGTGTGTGTCTGTGTGTGTGTGTGTGTGTGTGTGTGTGTGTGTGTGTGTGTGTGTGTGTGTGTGTGTCTGTGTGTGTGTGTCTGTGTGTGTGTGTGTGTGTGTGTGTGTGTGTGTGTGTGTGTTTGTGTGTGTGTGTGTGTGTGTGGGTGTGTGTGTGTGTGAGGCGGTGGGAGGGGGGGTTTCACTGAGATATCCCCACAGAGAAGGATAACAGACAGGACGTTACGGAGCCGGACGCGTTATTGAAAATCACTGAGGAACCTTAACACATTTTTCCATGGAACCTAACCGAATGTTTAAAAAAAGTGAAGGCACTTTATTCTGGATATAACTATCTGCAAAATACATTCAGCATTTATTATAGTATTATACGATGCAGATTTGCTGATCAAATGTCATGTCATGTTCCCAGATACACGCACATATGTTGTACATCTGGTAGGCTGTACAGTTTTTGGCGACACCAAATCTATCCTGGAGAGAATTTACAACCAGTATTTGCAACAGAGATGTGGTAATAATTGCTAAATGTCTTGTAAGTAGCAGCTTTGTGTCTTTCTTAACCTCAAACTTAAAGAGTGCCGTCTGGGTGAACTGACTTTGGTACTGTGCGTTTTATTGCAGTCTTCCTGGGTTTGAATGTTTGAATGTTGAATTTATTTGAGAAATGAAAACACACTCAAATGGAATGTTAATTCACGTGTGTTAGAAGGACTTCTGAGCCCAAAATAGTAATTGGAAAAAACAACAAGTATATAAGTTCAAATAAAGCATTTCTATTCTCTGTCAGATATGATGTGGCACTGGGCCAGAACTCAGGTCCCTATTGTTGTGACGCCCCTGGCAACGTTCCAACAGAGCTTTTAAATATCTCACTTTCAGCTCTCATTCCCTCTTTGCTGTAATATCTCCAGATGCCCAGCAAACGTGACATTGTTTGCAATTGTTTGGTGTGTGTGTGCGTGCGTGCGTGTGTGTGTGCGTGCATGATTGTATGCACTTGCATGTATGCTTGCTTGTGTTTGTGTGTGAGCTTGACGGACAAGTGTGATACTGGGTTGGTGTGTGTGTGTGTGTGTGTGAGAGTAGATAAAAGGCAGAAGGAAAGATTTCTGAATGATACTTTAGCATTAGAGTGCTTAGAGTTGAGACATGCATGTGGAAGCCCCCCCTGCTCCCTGCGGTGTCTATAGAGGGGCTCCCACGCCGCAGCGTTCTCTCTAATGTCCTCCTCTCTTCTGCTCCCCTACCCTCACCCCTATTCTCTTGAGCTCATCTAGTTTCCTTGGTTCCTTCTTTTGTCTCCTTTCTCTTTACTCCTCTCCTCTTCCTTGCTCTCCTTATCCTACCCTGTTCCTCTTCTCTGCCTCTCTTACAGCTGACTTCATATAATGTCTCTTCCTGTCACCGCACCCCCCCCCCCCGTCTCCCATTTCCTCCCACCCCAGCTTTAAAATATTGGCAACCACATCACAGTGAACCAGATGACAACTGTGATGGTTAATTGGAAATATTATTCGTCAATCTCTTCACGAAAACAATTGTGCGTTGGAGATACAAAACAGTCACAGGGTATTGTGAATGTTCCTGTGAATGTCTTGATGGTAATTGTGGGATGGCTATTTGGTAATGGGTTTAGTTTGTTTTCTTTATAGTGGTTCAATAGGCTTAGATGAAGCATTTCAATGTTGCCTTTTCCCTGTTTCTCGTCCATATTCCAGACGGTTCAATACATAGCCTGATCATTGGCTAATTTGAAATTAAATCTTATCCAGCTATAATTAATTAGCTTAGGCTACATGGACCCTGGGGCCTCTGGTATGAAATGCAAAAGCATTCTAAAATGTTTGGCCTGTGTTACCAGAACTTGGAACACAGTTCACTGTTGCTTCCTGCCTTTTGGCGCCGTAGGACCAGCGTGTGGAAGTGACATCATTTTGTCCTGACAGTGACATTCAGTCTCGCCATTGAGAGAAACTGGAACCAACCCGTCGCTGTCTTTTGAACTGGGCTTTTATTCCAAACTTGATTTCCTCCTTTGAAGGATGCAATGCCTTTGAGTCGACGCGTATCACGCCAATGCGACTGCTCCTCTCCTCTGTGTCCCTCCGTCCTTTGTGGATGCACGGCTGCACAGTTTCAACTGGATGCTTTCTCATTTGGCTTTTTCTGAATTTCAGAGGCGTTTTCGTTCAGCTGGTTTTGTCGATACAAGTGCTTCGATACAAGCGCTTTCGATACAAGCACTCCGTCTCTGCCTTGTGGGTTTCAGTCTCTCTTTACCTCATCAACGTGGACTCTCCCCTGCGCTCCTCACCCAGCTCACCCATGCCCCCTCCCTGATACATCCTAACAAAATGGAAGTCCAAGTCATCTCAGATCTATAATAAGATCTGAACCGGACATAATCTGCCAAGATTGGCAATGCTTCCCTGGGAAAGACGTGAGAGACGAGGACGATGCAGTTAATTAGTGAACACACCGTGTTTACTGTCACAGCCTAGTGCTGCTCAGCAGCAGTCCTACTACACCAAAGGGCTGATGGAAGACAGATTTTGCTTACAAATAAAGATGATCTTTTGTCTTACAACTGCTTTCACAGATATGCCCTCAACAAAAATAGGCAATCTATAGGCTGAAAGTTACTTCTCAGCCATTTGAAAAGGATAACTGGGTACTATATGATTACATCTTTTATTGTGTTTATTTTTATAGGTGTGTGTGTGTATGTGTGTGTGTGTGTGTGTGTGTGTGTGTGTGTGTGTGTGTGTGTGTGTGTGTGTGTGTGTGTGTGTGACATAGACGTCTATACTGCCAGTAATGATGTTGTAAAAACATTCACACGTGTAAATGATTCTGTTGCAATGTATTTTTTTAATGTTTATTATGTAATTCTATTTTTTGATTTAAATACCCTTATGGTGAGGACTTCAACTCCTACTGGGAGCTGCATGCTTTATGTCTCAGTTAGTTCCAGTCATCTTCCCAAATGATCTGCCTTTTGCTTTGATTTTGGAGGAGGCAACATGCAAGGAGGCAACACACAAATACACAAACATACACACACACACACACACACACACACACACACACACACACACACACACACACACACACACACACACGTACACACACAAACAAGCTCGATGTCTCGCAAGATCCATGCTTCCATGTCCCTCAGGCTTCCCTGCCCTGTAGCTTTTGGGGTGGTGGGTGATAGTGTGTGTGTGTGTGTGTGTGTGTGTGTGTGTGTGTGTGTGTGTGTGTGTGTGTGTGGGTGTGTGTGTGTCTGTGTGTGTGTGAGTGTGTGTGTGTGTGTCTGTGTGTGTGTGTGTGTGTGTGTGTGTGTGTGTGTGTGTGTGTACGTGTGAAGGCCATTGCCATCTCTGCAGTAATACCCAGGACACAGTAAGACCACCAAAGTGAACATGACATGCCATGGACTGATACAACAATAACAACAACAAGCTGGGCCAAGCCAACGCCAACAACAACATGCCTAAAAATAACTCAATAAATAAATATAAAAATTATGTTTTTTTTGTCAGTTTTTTTATAACTTTGTCTGATGGATTATGAATCCTGGAGGCTCTACCTCAACCGAAATTCAATGACTGAACATTAGGGTGGAAGGGTGGCTTTGTGTTGGCTGCAAAATGAGTATTGTACAAAGATGTTCAAAAATGTAGACGTGGTGATAAACACAAGTGCTTTTTATCTTCTTGAAATTCTTAATGTGTGTAGCAAGTTGTAAGATGTTGTCCGTTCCAGTGTGGGATCATGAGTTATGGTTTTAAGAGTTGCACAATAAGGCTCCTATTTATATGTCATTTTAATAATTTATTTATTCATTTACTTTATTTACTTGCGTGCTTCTACTGATGTGATGTCATCAGGGCAATGACAAAAAGATATTAGAACCCTCCTATTGGTTGCAGTATTTAGTACAACATGTGCCCTTATAATACATGTACAAGAAATAAAAATGATATATGTATTTTCTTTTCATCGGGTCGCTGGTCGTTTGTGGTTGTTCCCAGATCAGATGGGGGGATGGGGGGTGAGGGGGGGGGGGGGGGGGGGGGGGGGGCGGGGGGACCAGGGGGTCTGTGGGCAGGACACTGTCCAGGCCACTGGTGGGTGCTGAGTGCTGAAGCCTTTGCACTCTGTATGTGTGAGTATGTGTGTGTTTTGTATATTGAAAGATCTGGCCTTTGCCAAGAATCAATGAGCATTGATTTAGAATAGTGACGCACATTTTTCTGCCTATTTGAGTCTGGTGTCCTCGTTTGTTCCATCTACATCACACCACAGCCAGCCCCCTGGGCCGTGCCTTCACCCCTCTGATGTCTTATGTATTGATCCCTGGATATGAATCCTAAGTGAGAATTATGCTCTGTCTCTGATTTTTTGTGTTTGTGATTTGTTTATACGATGGTTTGAGGGAGGGTGGGAGCAGTGGGGGGCAGGTGGATGAAAGTGGCTCTCCCTTCACGCAGCTCAATTGAAGAAAAATAACATTTTAACACATGCTTACTTTAGTTAAATCTGTCGTCATCATCGTAGACACAACCAATGAGGGGACAGGAGGTTGAGAGGCGTAGCACAGGCCGGCCCCCCGCTCACCCCCTCGGCTGAGCGCTGCTCATTGATCAGCATTATGCTCCCGAGGCCTCCTGTTCTCTTACTGCATATCATTTGTGAAGACTAATTGGTGAACAATCCCCAGAGTGTGAACAATAAGCACGTGAAGTTGACAGATTTCCAACCCTCAGAAGTCCCCGTCCTCGTCTCGCCTCTCTCGCCTCTGGGCCCACGGAAGTGAAATGGACGTTGTTCCCTCCAAAACACACCTGGACGTCCGGCCCTCTTGACACTTCTAGGCAGTTTGTTGTGAGAGGAGACCACCTGGGAACCAATTTACTTGAACCCAAATGTGCAGAGGCAGAGAACCTTTCAAACTACAGCCAAAAGAAACTCACAGCCAACAGAAACACACAGATAATAAAAACTCCAAGCCAATAGGTGTCGCCACTCAAATAGAAGATATTGAAAGC
>JAXIVH010000018.1:6793491-6823491 GCA_036785325.1 Urophycis tenuis | reverse complement strand
TCCGCCTGCTTTTCTGGGCATTTGCTCTTGAGCAAGTGCGGACATAAGACACTCCCCTCAACATCCCCTCAACTTTGCCCTGGTTGGTTGGAATACCAACATTAAATTCCCCATGTCAGAAGTGACATAACTCCTTTCAGAGAGGCGTGCCTGGTGCCCTCTCCCAAACTATGCATATTAAAAAAGAGATTAAAAAGAGACGATTTTGTGAACATTCACTTCATCACTCCTACTCACACATGGACTTAATATCTGCTGCAAGCTCTGTGCCTTTTTAAATCTGTTTTAATCTGTGTCCTTTGATTGTTTTATGCTTTTATGCTTGTTAGGTGACCTTGAGTGTCCTGAAAGGCGCCTTTTAAATAAAATGTATTATTATTATTATTATTCATCATGCATTTTTTATCTTATTTATTTTATTTACACATTTCTCCACATAGCCAAGCCATTGTGCATGCAGAAAATTAATCACATCTGCTCCTCAGTCTGCATCAATAAGGGGAGATCCAATGCCTCGAACTCGTCTGCTATGAAGAATGCAAGCGCCACTTCGTATGCCATCCTTGTTGACGAGAAGTTCACCTGTGTCTGCCTTAACCAGACGGGAACTTGACGTGATTATGACGAGTTCCGCCGGATCTTCTCAATTCTCGTTGCAACAAATGCGCAAACGATCTGAAACTCGCCTAATGTTAAGGTTAAACCAGCCATCACTACACCCACAGGAGATCTCAGACATGGCAGCATGTGGCACCACCTGCAACCATTTAGCCTTCAAACTCTGCAATGGTTTTCACCACCACCCTGTGTCCTGGATTTGGGGGCGCCCAGTAACAGCCACCTCGGTGTGGCAGCCACTCAGGTGGAGAGTAGCAGTAGCAAGTAGCAACACATTGTTGGACCAATAGGCCATTTAACGTGCTTTGGCTGCTCGGGTCAGTGGGCAAACATAATCTGTTGGTTATTATTGTTATTATTGTTCGCTGATTGTGTGTTTGATGGAAGCTGCAGTAATGCCTTAATTTCCGCTCAGGGATGAAAAAAGTGTCTATTGTATCTGATCTAATGTAAGCTTGATGTAAAATGTGCCGATTCGATTCCACTATTCTGTGTGTGCAATCCGGCAATTTCCC
This sequence comes from Urophycis tenuis, assembly GCA_036785325.1. NCBI lineage: Eukaryota > Metazoa > Chordata > Actinopteri > Gadiformes > Phycidae > Urophycis > Urophycis tenuis. Next base: position 6,822,358 of record JAXIVH010000018.1, on the reverse strand, counting down.
CCCTCGGAGGACTGTGGATCTGAAGTTGAAACCATGTTGTAGCCTGCATTCCTGTTTGCAAGAGAAACAGCCATCAGCAAGGCTTCAATGTCCTACAAGTGTCAAACCAACGACGCCTAGTGCGGCAAAATGAAGAAACTCCTGAAAAACAGAAAAAAACCAACACAGAAGAAAAAGGCCACCCAGTACGATCTCCTGGCTCTGCTGCAGAGTGTAGTGACTGATACCCAGGACAGTGTGAACAATACGGCTCAAGAACAAATAGAACTAAAAACCCACATGTTTCATTTCAAATTTCCTATGACAAAATATTTCATCTGTGAGTTGCATGTTGTGTGAATACAAATGAATGAGTTGGAATCTTGTGAGTTGAATAATCATGACGAGCGCCCAGTATGTGACATCGGCTTTAAGTCACTTCTGGGTGACCAGGAGATCGGTTCATTTTATTTTAGCCTCATTCCTCCTCGCTCTGTCCTTTCACAAGCCCTGCCCTAAACCGTGATTAATGTGACTGGACATTAAGGCCAAGAGCATTAAAATAGAGTGAGATTACATTCCAGCGTCGACGTTATGATGTGTTTTCAAGTGAAACAGAAGATCAGGGTGGGACTAGTCTCACAAATCAGACTTAAGATTAATATCTCAAGTCTCATGGCAGACCAGCTCAGATCTTGGTGAAAGGGACGCGTCTCTTTTTTCCATTTCCTATTTGTTTCAACAATCAGGTTGATAAAGTGCTTAGCCTAAGTTATGAACACAAAAGGCCAGCTGTGGTAAACTGTAAAAACATCTCAAGGTTTCAAATAAACACTGGCCACTGTAGAAATACACTTAATAAATTCCTTGAGCTTCATCACTCATACAAATTAGTTTGTTTTGGTATCGTTGTTTATTTCCCCTTTGTTACTCCGGGGTTTATCCTGGGTTGAATGCTTTGATCGGCTGCCCCCAAACATACATGTCTTTATAGGGAGACCAGAGAACCTGAGAACAGGTGAAGTTGGACTTAAACCCAGACCTTTCTCACTGTGAGACAACTCTGCCAAACCCAGAGCACAAAATTACCAAAAAATGATTCCCTTTTGTAGGAATTCAAGCCAATCCAATTCCCCTTTCAGTTCATCTCTCTGGCCATCCTGTCTTTCATCGTTACCATATTAGCTTACCTGCTCATTTATGTTCAGTGTTCACAAAGACGTAATGCCAAAGTTGGTAATAATATAATAATAATAATAATAATAATGATAATAATAATAATTTAAGTTTATAATAACATAACTGTTATAAGCCCCTTCAGCCTTCATTTGAGCTGCCTTGATGAGTATCTGCAGTTAATACATTTAATTCAATAAAGTGAAGAATAACCAACAATGGTTGTTGTGTGCTCATTTTGTGTTAATTGGGTGAAGAATTAGAGAGAATCCTTTCACCATGACTGAAGCCTCAATTATTTATATTGTAACTTTCTAATCTAAATAAATGGGTCATTTGTCTGTGAGCCTGAGGCTGCAGGGGTGATTTCTCTAGTAGTCTATACATCAATGCTCCATATACTGCCCTTAGTGAGGTAACACACTGGCCTTCATCTGTTCACTCCACATTCTGGACAGTGAAAAGATTTATTTGATGTTGAAATAAATAAACACAAACACAATAAACACACACACACAAACACACACACACACACACACACACACACACACACACACACACACACACACACACACACACACACACACATCTCTCCATTTGCCCTATTAGTTGTATCACTAGCTGGTGATCCCACCAATCACATTGCAGCTGAGTTAGCCAATCAACCGCTGATTTAGAGCTCTGGGTCACCCTCCAGCAATACATGGATCCACCCCCTGCTTTGGATTGCTTGGGTACGGATCAATACATGGACCGCTGGGTAATACACACTGGGACAGGCAGTCATTATGGAGCAGGAGGCTATCTAGACAGAGGCTCACACCATGGGCTGACACTGAACCTCTCAAGTGGACCCTGGTGTGTCCACTTAGAGTGCTCAGATGTGGTGTGTGCACATGAAAATGGCACACAGTACAGGGATGGGAAAAATAACTCAATTGAAAACAGGTACATGCACATCTATGTCATTTACAATGCTGTAACTTTGCTAGTTTTTCGAGGTTGAAATTGTGGACAATATATTATTTCATTTTTTCATTTGATGCTTTACATTAGTCTCAGTCTGCCAATACAATCCAGCACATCAGGTCCCTCTCATTAATCAAGTCTATGTCGAGAAATGTACAAGAGAAGGCAAGAGAAATCACATTTCCATTCACAGTTCAATGCAGTGACACATTGGAGCCTGCATGTGTGTGCTTTTCAATCCCTCCTGTAAGGCCTATGAGGAAGCAGGGATGTAAAGTGGAAAACAGATAACTCCAGTCAAGGAAGCCTGCACCTCCACGGCTCTGACCTGGCCCCAGCATTCCAGACCACCATGTTCATGGAGCTGGAGTGAGCACTAGGAATTGTACCTATTTTGAAATGACTGTATTTTTATATTTTTTAATCAAAGTGGCTAAAAGGGAAGGGGAATGGGTTTTTCCACTTTTGGCACCAGAAAACGAAAGTTTTATATTTGGCTATGTTGTGTATACCGTATTTTTTCTGCCCAATCATTTAGCTGTAAGCTGGGATCATAATTGGCTATTAACAGCTAACCCAAACTTGGCAATAGTAAAGAGTAAAAATGTGTCCTTTAAGGTATCATATCAACAGCGTGTAGTCTGGCTGCTCTGGAAAAAAAAAGGTGGTAAAAGGTGCTGGAGCCGAGGCTACCGTGGCAGCAAGACAATGGAATGTGAAGGTGATAACTTTTCCCTGACCTACCCAGACAGAACAGATGTAATCCTGCATGATATAATGACCGGGCCAGGCCAGATTGAGCACTGACATCCCTTTCATGTCCCTGAGGGCTGACCAAGCTGCCATCAAGGAGGCGGACAACGCTCCTGCTGGCTCATGGAGGTGTAGTGACCCCTCCAGTTCATGGTGGTGTTGGTCCCAGCACCAGATGGTAGCCAACGTCTCCTCGTTGATTTGAGGAAACTAAACAGTTTTTATCCAAGTGTACCCCATGCCAAGAGAGGTCACGCCATTGCTGCTCTGCACCCTCAACCTCACCAATGGATATTGGCAGTTCTCTGTCTTTCATGGGGCGAGAAGACATCCTTCAATACTCCTGAGGGGCTCCAGCCTTCGCCAGTCCTGTGGGGCTATACCAACACAAGGGCTTACCGTTTGGACTGCACGGTGCCTTTCAACAAATGATGTACACCACTCAGCAATCAATTCCTCAGTAACTAAGCTAGTGGCATAATGAGAACCTGACTGAAGATGATAGTTATGTGTGTGAACTGTGACCTACTGAAGGGGGCAAAGATTGAACGACGGCTTGGAGAAGAGAATAGAAGAGGATAACAACGTTGTACAATGGCTGTAGGATATTGTTCACTGTTCATCTCAATGATGACTACTATGTATGTTTATGTTTATCTACCAACTGCACTGTCCATCTCAATAATGACTACTATGTATGTTCATCTACCAATTGCACTGTCCATCTCAATGATGACTACTATGTATGTATATAGGTTCTCATTTTTTCACCTGATCTGATTTTAAGAGCTCGCATATAATTTAATCTTATTTAGGTAAATCTATTTATTGTTTATTGTCTATAGTCAGGCTTTTTTATCACACTCCTCTATCCCCTTGTACTGCTGGTCAATGTGAATTTGAAAGGGGGATTAATAAAGGAATATCTTATCTTATCTTATTATATTTAATTTGTTCACGTCTCCCTACCTTCCACTCAGTACCCCCTCCCCTGCATGTCTCCCAGGTCTCTTGATTAAAGGAGAGTATGAACGCTCACAGACCCAATCAGGGAATACTGTTTCAGTTCCTCTGTCTCAAAGCTTTTCATTACGTCAAACGCAGTGCTACACTATGCACACACACACACACACACACACACACACACACACAAAGAGTGTGCACATTTATGCAGCATGCATATGTGTGTATGTCTAGTATGTGTATCCCAAGTGTGTAACAATGTAACTATGTGTGTGTGTGTGTGTGTGTGTGTGTGTGTTTAGGAGATAGAGACACGGACATGGAGAGAGAGATGGAGTGACAGTGAGGGAGATAGAGACAGAGAGATGGAGAGAGAGATGGAGTGGCAGTGAGGGAGATAAAGGAATGCCGTAGGGATGTGTGTCAAGCTGACATTAATGTGACTGGAGCGTAACAAGGACAGAAGGTATGAAACATCAGTGAAACAAAGTGTTGAGCGCCGCCTATTAGTATACATTCCATCAAAGGAAGTCTCTTTTCCTCTCATTTATGGCTGTATTATATATGATTAACAATGAGGTTACAGAGTAATATAAATAAGACACATGGGGTTAGAGGTGGCATTGGGTTCACTTTGGAAAAGGGATAGGATTGCTTTAAAGCATTGAGGCCATTAGCTAAGCTAGCACAGTGACCATAAGCAGAGCTATGGTGACAGAGCTAGCCCCGTGACCATAAGCCAAATTGGCTTGTGTTTATACTCAGAGCTACCACTACGCTCAGCGAGCACTGTGACCATAAGCAGAGCTAGCGGCGCAAGCACATGTGTCAGCGTGTGCAGGATTGCTGAAATAATCGGGAAAGCAAGGGAGATACAGAGAGAGAGAGAGAGAGAGAGAGAGAGAGAGAGAGAGAGAGAGAGAGAGAGAGAGAGAGAGAGAGAGAGAGAGAGGCAGTGATAGAGGGAGAGAGAGAGAGATAGATGCAGGGATGGAGTGACGGATGGTGATGGAAGGAGAGAGCGAGAGAGAGGGTGAGGGAGAGCCAGAGCGTGTGAACATCTCATGATGATGTGTGGTCTGAGGACATTGATGTGATAGGCCGAGTGAATGTAAGCACAGCAATTTTTACTTAGCTTTATTGATGCCCTGTCACGCTCTCTGGTGCAAAGTCCAGTGGCCGATCACTTTTCATTGCTTTCCATTCATCGCCCTGTTCAACTCTCAACCGCCTGAACATCTCTCTGTTCAGCCTGACGACACCAGTGTGAAGCAACACATAAGACCTGACGCTTTAACCTTTTACATCTGCCCGGCAGTATTGTGCTGAGTATTTTTGATATTTTTTTCACTTCTAATAATTGAGCCAGCCAGGACACAGTGCTCTCAAAATATATTGCCGCTCTAACCTTGATAACACCTCATGTTACATAGACTGTGTCGTTGTGAGGGCTAATTCAAATGCTTACAGCAATTACATTTGAACACACGTCATTACATGCAGTTCTAACGTATTGTACACCTAGTAAGCCTCAAAGAACAGCTGATTGACTCTTAATTTGAGTTTTCGTTTTAGTCTTAAGACATCTTCCCTGTAGTTTTCGAAGGGTCAGGGCTAGAAAAAAAAACAGTGAATGAGTTTTATGAAGCTAGAGCTTTGTCATTACCTGTCAACCACTTCACAGAGGCCTTGGGCGCAGATCGGCTTAATTCTATTGGTCTCCTGTTCGTCTTCAAGTTAAACACTAGCGAGCAGTGTTTAATTGCTAATCTGTTGGGTATTTCCAAGCGGCAACATTCCATGCTGAAAAATGAAGCCATGCGGAAGTGCAAAAACTTGCAGTTCCTCGACTGGCCGCTTGAGGCTGGCTGCAGAACGGAGTCAACTCCCATAGACACCCATGTTAAAATGTCCAACTTTACAGCCAAAATAAACATGTTTACAGCCTGGTTCAAAAAACGGTTTTGGTGTCTTTCAGTAGTGTTCGAGTCCATGACAACTGTGAGGGGGGTGAATTTTTTTAGAATCCATTATTTTAATGCACAGAGAAGGATTTATTTTATGAATAATTAAGGGCGTGGTCAACTTGATTGGCAGCTGTCATCTGTCATCACGGCACGACCTACACGGATTTGAGGCTTTGATTGGTCTGGCTGGAGGTAGGCGGGCTTAGAACACAGACTGAAATGTCCAAGATGGCGGCGCCCAGAAGCTCAATTTTAGGCTTCATCTCCGCTGTTAAGAATGCCTATGGGTGACGTCACGGAGGGTTTGTCCATTAGTTATATACAGTCTATGGGTATTTCCCGCACTGAGGACATTGTTTATACTCATATGAATCCCTCTCAATAGGCAGCCAATGTCTTGGCAGAGTCTCTCACTGGAGACTCTTTAAAAGAAGCCAAGTAGGCTAATGGTCAGAGGTTCTGCTTCTAGTGTCCTTGTGACTTATAGTCAATTCATTCATTCATTGCCTCTGGATTTCTGAGGTCACGGTATCCCAAACCCCCAAAATCAATGGTGATTTGGTCAAAGTTTCCCAGGAGCTCACATAGATTTGAAAGATGAGCTCTGGCTCTGGGATGTTAGCTCTTCCCACGCCTCAGCGGTCACCAAGGGGGTTTCCACGATGTCTAAGGGTTGTGTGCTAAATGAGCCAAGTATTGCTTCTGGATGTGTATGGATCTTCCCAGGCTGACGAAGGAGGAGTTGGAGGACATGACTGTGTCTGTCCTCCAACTCCTCGTTCGTCAGCCCCTGCCCACCAACCCTCCCTGGACAGTCCTACCATGAGACTCTTCTGTTCAGTCTCCCAATGGGCTGCTCCCCCCACACTGTTCACTGAAGGAAGGAAGGCGAAAAGTGTGGCCATTCATGCACGCACACACACACTCACATCTGTAAGTAAAGTTATGGCTATTAAATCAAGACCTGCCATGACAAGCCCACGCTAATGATGACAAACTTCAAAATGCAGGCCTGTATGATTCATTCTGGTTGTGTCTCTCATTCTTTCTCACGCCCATTTTTCGTCTGTCTCCATCCAATGAATTCATGATGCACAGTTTGAAAAGTGACCATAGAAGAGGATAACAATAAGCTTTTGATTCTAATTGATATGCCTGAAGAGAGAGGAAGAAATTACGTTTTTGAGTAACTGTTGAAGGGTGCTTCTTTTGTAGTGAAGGAATTCACCTTCCTATTCATTTCTCTGAGATCTCAATTGGATTTAACATTTTGAATGTCCAGTTTTCTGAAGAAGGGGTAAGGCGACCAAAGGCTTACAAAGCCTTCATCCATGACAGGGTTGGATAAAGTTCTCACTAACATACAAGAGGTCTAAGATAGCAGACTAGAAAACCAGGCATCCTGATGCTTCATTTGTTTCCTAATGGAAAGAGAAGCTTAAACATCCTGTCCATACACCGACTTTCTGAGAAAAAGTGTCTGTAAAGGAACAATAAATAAACAGTGTATACTGGCCACTGTAGAACTACACAAAAAGCTGCTTCTGAAAGCTTCATCCACACACACCGATGCGTTACTCTCTGGCAGAGTAAACACAGTAGGACTGCTGAATCCGAGGTCACACCTCACCAAACAGTGAACAACAATACCCACATCATTTGAAACGTTTTGGAAGGCTATAGTGTCTAACCTCTTAATATAACTTCTCACCTATGAATCGGTGCAATATAAATAAAATTGGATTGAATTTAAATAAAGAGTTCAAATATTTGAGTAATGTGAGCAAATGCTTATGGTTGTTGCTACTCTGTTGAGTCTCAGAGTAATTTTAATGGTGGTGGTAAAACAAGATATCAATGAAAACCACGATTGTATATGTAACAAATGTTGTGACATGTAGATGTATATAAGTGGTATTGCAGTACTTGAAGCAGTGCTGTTCACCGAAGACTGACCTCATTCAAATGCAAGTGTTTATCAACACAGGATAATATAAGGATGACAATCATCCATCAGATGATTTATGACACTGTACTATAAAGCCGCTAGTGATAATGTGATAGATAATTGGTTAGCTTATCAAACAACCCGCAGTGACCCACATTCTAAACTGAATACTATTTTAGAGTTGGAAAGCAACATATTATTTTTTTTTAGCACACACACACACACACACACACACACACACACACACACACACACACACACACACACACACACACACACACACACACACACACCAGCATACCTCAACAACATTAAGTTAAATTCCATTTTCTGTAAGTAAAATCAAGGACAAAACAGATTTTAGTCAATAAACCAACATCCCACCATGTGATAATGTAATTCATTTATCTTCTGTTCACTCATCTATCTTCTAATTAGTGTTTCAGTAGGCAAAGGTGAACTAATGTCCAAGGAGCCATATAACGTCATGGTGACAGTTCAGAGCTGATATACGCAAGGTTGCTATGCTCCCCAAACTATTCTCTTCCTATTTTCAGTTGGTGATGATAGGAAATGTGATTTATGTGCACTAGAGCAAGACCAGAGCAGAATAGTGATTTAATGATCCTGTGGCCCTGTTCCAGTACAATAGCAAAATACTGCAAATATAACACATTATGAAACCTTAGAAAGTGCAATTAGTAGAAGGTAGAAAAGGAATAAGTTGTACGAAGATAGCTTTCTCTCCAGTGTGTGTATTGTTGTGTATATTCTGTAGCCTATTTGTTGGTTAACAATCAGGATGACATCATGACATAAAACCACTCAGTGACTTCTGGCTTTCTAGCGCAATAGCCTCAAAACAAAAGGCAGCTTTTACAGCTGTGTTAGAACATTCCCTGCACACAGATTAATTTCTGTGTCCATTGAAAGTTTGCTTTGGTTTCCTTAATTTAGTAAAAAATGTCAGAGTCCTACCAAGTCTGCTTGTTGAAACATCAATGACTGCATTCACACCGAATAAAGGCCAAAGTCTTGGAAAACATTGAATCATTTTCAAATTATTATTTAGTAGCAACAACATAACAGCTTGAAACTGGGCCTTGTAAGTGGCCAAATCATAATTTCATATGTTTATGCTATCTACAATATGCTTAACTGTTCTGTACATTTTTACTATCATTTAGATCTAGCTTCCTATAATTTATTTCATTACACTTCCCTCACACCACTGGCTCCACGAGCCATTGTCCTGAATGTGTCTCCTTGAGTCAATGCTTTTCAATAGACATGTGCTGAGTGGGCAGCTTTTGTTTTGGCACGGTGGATGGCGATGCTGACCAGCCACAGAGGCTATGCTGGATGCAAGTTTAACATGAACGGAATGTAAATGAAAAAGTTCTCTATTAAGAATATTTATCTTGTTTTCATATTAATAATAATGTTGCTGCTGGCTGTTATTCCTCCAATAGCAGTCAGCATTATGTAAGGTGTTTTTATTATACAGTATTATTTTTATTATAAATTCTTCCAAGCAAATCCATTGACACAATTTACCAACCAACCAACCAACCAACCAACCAACCAACAAATGTGTTTCTGAAAGACTTGCAGCTCTCTCCATCTTTCTCTCTCTCCAACTCCCTGTTTTACCACACTGGAGACATTGACATGCATCACTGCAGCCTGTGGGTGGGCAGTGGGCAGTGGTCACAGCCCTGGCTAAATCCACTAATCTGCCCTAGTTGTGATGATCAGGCCCTCAGGGTTCAAGACTAGGGAAGATAAAGGGCGGGGTTGTGTTGGTGTTGCTCAGGCAGATGGGATAGCCGGCTGGAGGTCTTGGGCATGGAGAGATGGATCTATAGGCTGGGGTGACTGAGATGTATGGATCGAGGCAGGGGGATTTGGGTGTTCAGGTGACTGGCTGGACGGACACAGTGCACACAACACACATGGACACACGGTGAGTTGTGTGGCTGCACAGATGGAGTGGCTGATTGGTGAAGGATTGCAGTGAGGTATGTAAGTGGGACCGGCAAGACGGTTTAGAAGGTAGCACTAGTGAGCAGAAGCATGCTTTGAGCATAAAGAGTGAGTAGGTTTGTCTGTATACCGTAGCATCAGGAAAACTGAGAATACAATCTTTGAATACAAGCATAGAATACTGGCATAGAATACATAAATACAAGTAGTATTTGGTATTAGTAGAATGCTTTATGTTTTCAGTGTATTTCTCCACACTTTCCCAAAAGAAAACCAACAACCAGTATACCAAGTACCTGCATTCGAGCATGTGCTCAATGCTCCAAACCAAGACAAGGACATGTGTTTTATGTGATTTCATTTAAGATACGACCTGCCCAAGGAGTTGCCTACTATAGATGATCTACAGCAGACGACCCAAGATGAACTATGAATTTCCATAACTTTCGCCCAACAGTCAAAAAAAATTAACACCTAAACACCTAAACCTAACACTTAAACATTCTTATTATCCCCTCCTGTGCAGGAGAGGCTGAGTGTCGCAGGCTGCCGTTAATGCCTCATGATCCTCCATAGGTGTAGACAGGCTTCAGGTCTCAGAGGGATGGAGCAGAGACGTGGGCATCTTTCCTCTCCAGAGCTGGCTCATCCTGAACCACGAGGTGATGGAAATAAGCCATTTGCATAATGCTGCTTGCTTTCTGGGCCTCCTGGTGAAGTTAATTAAATTGTTTTATAATACATTGCATTTTTCATGTAATTATAAATGAATTTGCGTCCGCTTCCGTGCACTTCGGAACATAACCTACTTGGAGAAACCCCCGCTGTCCACGTCATAGAAAAATAAATGCACAGCTTCTGATTAATGTTAGAGAGCCGCGTTGCCACAAAGACTTACAGTCAACACGCCTCTGAGTGGGGCCGCAGTGACATGCACAGTTCAGCTGAACATGTTATGCAGCAGTCTTGCACTCATTGCCTCGTAGCATTTGCTCTTATCAAACTCTTATCAGAGTTTCTTCATCCCTGATATTCATTTTACCTATGGATGCATGTTCATACTTTTTACTATTGATAAATTGTGTGTGCATTCAATGTTAGAAATAAGAATATGAAGAATGGCATAAGGTGAAAAGCTATAAAATGTGTGTTATGGATCTACAGTACAACTGTAGTACATAGAGTTGGGAGCAGTATCTCATACAGCAATGAAAACATTGTGAAATTAATATGAATGACTCACTTGAAAAAAGTCTATTTTAAATCATGAATGGCTATAATTAGCATTTCCAAGAATGAGGGCAGCAGTCCAGTACAGATTGCTGGCTAGCATAAAGTTATTCTAAAATCAGACTGTTTTCTTGCATACAGCTGATGGTTAAACTAAGGAATAGGAGCTGAACCATTTGATTTAATTGAAGTACTTTCTTGCAAATTACTTGATTGTGATTATTGACACGAGTTTGTGTTTCTTCAGCAATTTTTCACAATAGGCCACATGTCTTTGAAGGTGGTATTACTTGGTATTACTTGGTATTGATTGTTGTTGCTTGAGTTCTTGAGCATGAGTTATGAGTGTTGCCAAGTTTGTAAACACTTGCAAATTGCACTGTAGTTCCCCAGAGTTGGTGAGTTTGAGTGACAGAATAATGCTTTAGATTAATTTCGAGGTACTGTATATGCCCATGTGGTGTGTTTACTGTATTTTTGTTTGAGGGCAGTCAAAACTTTTTTCACCACATAGATAAGTATGTGAAGTGTCTAAATATAGCAACCCAGTACGACAAAGACATGTAGCCAACTATAAAAACCACAATTGTCACTTTTGTAATTATTATAATTCCATAAGGCTCAATGCCTTCCCTTGGATACACTTAATAAACTTTATTTAATGGGAGCACCTTTACTAGAATATGAAATACCATGATATCAGCGCTTCACTACTTACACTTCTCCACAAATTCTATCATCGAATTAATGTTTTCTTTTTATACATGTGGACCCTACAGGATATTTCTTCTGACAGTAACACTAGAATATATGCCTTATATTCTAGATGAGTGTCATTGTTGGTGACTATTTGTGTTCCTCTAATAGTGTAGTCTATGCAAGTTTGTGTGTAAAGATCTACTAGTGTACATGTAGTGCTGGTTGGACCAAAGGATATGGAATATAAACAGGCTTCCTATAATAGGACCTATACCCCAAACACAAACTCTGGTCACTGGTCAACTACTTCACGCTCCGACAATCGTGCAGTATATTGGGCTGGTCGAGAATGGTCTACTTTGCCATCATAGTGCGATGGTTCATGGTGTAATAGCAGTACAGTATGTTTGTTTCATACCCCATGCAGCACGAACAATAAACATTTTGGGAAACATACACTCAAATCTTTCTAAGCAGTATCTTTTTAAGCATTCCATAATGAGCTGTAATCAAGCAATACATTTTGCCTATGGTGCTAGATTTTCACAGGCTAGGAAGGTTTACCCAATATATCTAGCTAGCCTCTAGCTATAACACACATCATGTCTTAGAAGTCCTTGAGTATAAATAGTACATTAAAATATTGGTTTGCCCTCAATGACCTTGAAAGGGCCCCATTATGTTACTGCTTGTAAGGGCTTATCACACTCAACCCTGGTGGTAAAATAGGGGTCCTTTAAACCTAACATATAACCATCATCATCATCCTCATTTCATGCCAGTCCAAAACAACAGCAACAAAGGTAGAATTTGGTCAAAAACAAATGTACAAGGCAATGATGAATCTAAACCTATTTGATAAATATCTAATTGTCTGAACGAATTGGTGTGACGTTGAAGGTTTTATTAACTGCAAACTAAATAAACCGTTTGGTTTCACCCTCCAGGGTTAGATTCTGTATCATCTTTTGGGATAAAGAAAGCCTGTTCATCTTCAAAATGTTCTACCAGAAATATCCCAGAAATATAAACACTGTGAATAGTATATATATGAATGCCCCTCTTTGTTTGAAATTGATGATGGATCCATAATATGAACTTGAATCAGGGTTTCTGATGGCCCTTGCGTCTTCTTCATCACACACCATCTGGACATTGTTTTGATCTCATCGAGTTACTTTTGACTTTTTTTCACTTAATAATGTACCATGTGCTTTATTTCCAAGCAGGTGTGCATGCAGGGAGTGTGTGTGTGTGACATTCTAGTTGAACTGAAAACACATGCGGTTAAACTAGTTTCCCGAATGACAAATGGTGGTAAAGTCTCACTGGGTGATAGTACATTTGAGAACAATTTATCTGTTTGTAGTTGACTGTTGGAGCTATTCATGTTGTACAGCTATTTATCTTGAAGGGCAGAATACATTAATGCATTGTTATCCATCTATTTTTATGAATAGCTTGTCTCCCTGCATGACATTCAAGACGAACAATGTGCCATTATGTTATCTACAGCTAACACTTAAACCCAGTGTGTTTCCTGATTGACATGTGGATCCTGATCCGTGACATGATGTTTTTCATACGCAAAAGACTTCCATAAAGAGTAAACTAAACACACAAAACACAGTGAGGCACACTGCTGACACAAAGAAACAGCTTTTTCTGATTGGTTCTGAATCAGGCTGAATTACACCACACGCAGTGAACAGACATCTGGTATTCAGGAGAGGTATGCAGACTGTGGTTGAAGTGGTGGTTGGAGACATGCTCACTCCACACTCAGGTGTGGTCCAGGGAGGACGCACCAGCTGGGGTGAGGAGGTCATCTGTTCTGCTCTAATGGATTCCCACACCTTTATAGTGGCTGACAGCCTTGCATGCATGAGAACAGACTCAACACACTTAGTATTATACAAATTACATTTCACAATTATATCATAATATGTAATAATTAAGCATCACTTTATTGAGAAATATCATACTTTGTAAGTATTAATTTGCCCCTACGTATGTTGATGTATTTTTTTTTTATTGATTCACCTTAAGTCACATATTTTTATATCTAAAATAGCTTTAATTGAAATAGCCATTTTATAGTCAAATCAAACTGATTTGAAGCTCGTTCTCTATAGGAGCTGAATGTGTTTGATTGAGTTTTGAGGTGTTGGTGTAATTCACTTTGTGTGTGTGGGGGGTCGCTGTGCTGTTACCTGGGGAGCCCAGGTGCATAAAGGGGGCATGATTCACTCTCTTTGACAGGTTTTGACCCAGAAGGGCAAACGGTTTTTGACTAATATTAAAGGAGCTCAGCCTAAAGGCCCTTCCACACCAAGGCGGATTCGGATTGCGGAGCGGAAATGCGGAAAAAAAGCGACTGCGAAATTCTGCACGAAAATTATGCACCTGTGTCCACACCAGGTGCGGTGCGTTTTTTAAAATATTCCACGTTCTATTCCGCACAGCTTTCGTGCCGTACTATAGCGGATTTGGCCTGTGACTGTCAGTCGTGAGAGTGTCAGTGGTAAAGATGTCATCAAGTGACGAAGATATTATAGTGATCAACATGTTAGAGAATAGGAACAAAAAAATAAAGTTTTGGGTTCACCCAAATAACAAATAACATTTTAGTTTGTATGCACGCATTTACACAGATATTTAGATAGATTATTTTTTCTCTTTGGATTTCGCTTGTTGGGATATAGTTTGTGCGCACTGTCAGCTCATCTGTTCTTCAGCAGGGGAGGGGCGAGTGTTTTTAAAAAAAAAAGGAGACAGAGGTATTAGAGTGGTCCCCCCCCGCCCGCATCCGCACCCCCTGCCGAAAATAGAACACAATTAAATCGTATTTTGATTGGTCAGGCACATTTTTCCGCAAGCGAAATTCCGCTTCAAAACAGACTGGTCCGATATTTTTTTTCCGCTCAGCGGATTTCGCCTTTTAGTCTGCACAGCTTCATTAAAACACATGTGTTTGTTAATCAGTGAAATTCCGTGCGGAAATTTGCTTGGAAAAATGCAGAAAATCCGCCTTGGTGTGGAAGGGCCTTAATGCTAGCTACTGAGGTATTTGAGTCTGGAATGTCTTGGCTGAGGCGCCTCGCTTTGGCTGATGCTCTCCATACCTTATTGAACGAATGTCCACGCTGTTCTTTCATTGCAACACAGTGATTTTATTGCTGTGCAATGTCCAAAATCAAAGAAAGCAAAACAAACAAACAAACAAACGCCGGCATGATGAGCGCCTCCGCGCCACTGCGGTCAAAAACCGTTTGCCCTTCCGGGTCAAAACCTGTCAAAGAGAGTGAACCATGCCCTCTATATGCACCTGAGCTCCCCAGGTAACAGCACAGCGACCCCACACACACACAAAGTGAATTACATTCTCGACAAAACAACGTGTTGTTGTCCTACTCACAAACCTGTTGTGTTGACCTTGGCATATTGACATAATGCAGTTTCGTTCAACTTGGATCCAGATGTGTGTGCCTTTCACCTGCGGCAATACAGCAGAATGAACACGTAGATAATGTACACAGCAGCCTAACCTGTCCAAATGGCCACAGAGTCTCAGGTGAGACGCGGTCGGCCTGCCTGTCAGACGACTGATTCCATTCGATGGGAATTTGTCAGCAGAGGATTGCTTTTAGTACTGAGTCCCTCAGCACGTGTCCCTTACAGTGCCCTCCCAGGGGAAATCACACACACACATATGTTATCGGGCTGTCATTCATGTTTACTGGTATTTGTTTTGAAAGAAAAACTACTGAAGGCTACTTCAATGATGCAAACCACAACATATGTTGTGGTTTGAATGACGATGAACAGACAGCCAAGTCTTTACCCCACAGTTCTGCCCCACAGTTCTTGGGTAAAGAAAAAGAAAAGAAGAAGGGGGTTGAAAATGTTCACGAATGTCACTGGGAAAGAAAAGTGAGCGATTTCTTAGGATGTTGTATTTATTTATTATGCTCTAATTCACATGTGTCAAACTCAAGGCCTGTGGGCCAAATCTGGCCCGTCACGTCATTTTATGTGGCCCGCGAGATATATGAGGCATATGCTGCTTCAATGCATACCATACAGTGATGGTGAACTACATCTCCCACAATGCATTTCAATGTTGTGATCCGCAAAATCCTCCCGCTAAATTGCAGTTGTTCCAGTGCTTCCGTATATTTTTAGATTTATATAAGTGCATTTACAATATTTTTACACTTGAATAAATAATATTCAAATGCAGAGACACTTATTTAACAATATGTTAAGAAGTAGTTAAAAGTATATACTCTAACAGTTACAACCAGGTGAATTCAATCTAAAAAATGATATCAAGTCAAATGTTAAGAGAATACAACATATTTGCCAATATATTTCTTATTATTTATTTTATAATTGAAGATAACATTCAATTGAAAATGTGGAGAGAGAATGTGGAGAGCTGTGTAGGAAACATACACAACACACCACTGTTTCCCAAGGGCCTTTAGCCTACTACCCATCCTTTAATGCAACTCTCCCTTCACGTTGGGCATTCATAAAACATCATAACTATCCATAATACTAACCATACTGATAGCAATTTCAGGTTGATATCCAATAAAATAATAAAATATAGCTGTTCCATAATGCTTCTAACAACCTTATGTCATCCTGAAATGAGCAGGAAGAGAACGAGGAGTGCAACAACTCCTCGTGGCTCCACAGTCATCCATCCCAAACTAATTATAAACTGCAGGAATAGTATTCTGTGGAGGAAGAATCTGTCTTATGTGCCACAAATAAGGCAGCTCTGCTGTTGTTGATTGTCCACTTTAGCTGCCCATTTCCCACCGGGTGTTGTCCAACAATGTTTCCTCATTGTGAAACAACAATAATGACTGCATCAGCTAAATCCCCCCCCCCCCCCTGAATTATTGAATGTTTCAGACTGGAGTGAAGTTAAGATGTTTTTTGTGTTGGTGTTTTCACACTGTGTATGTAATGCATGTAAGTTGCGTTTATCACCACAGATCACATTGTCTGTCACCCCACCACTCTAACCAGGCTATTCGCTTACAGCCGGAGAGATGGTTTCTGCTGTGCAAATAACATTAAGGGGCTGCCAATGCAGCACTCATGTTATCGTCGGCTGCACTTACCAGTGAATGTGATGGCCAACTCTCATTGCAGTCTGGGGTTAATAGGTGTTTTGTCTTGATAATAGCTGTTCTCCCACAAATTGTGGCCAAGTGCTTTCAACTGGCCTGAAGAGCTGTAAACTCAGCCAGCATTTACATAACTGTAAAGGCCATCCTATTAAGGAACTTAACCTTTTCAATTCTCCCACGATTTATTTTAAAGTTTAGACCCCGTTGCTCCCCCCTCATATCTTTTCCTCTCTTTTTGTTCCCATCTATTCTTGTCCCTCTCTGCTTCCTCTCTGCTTGCTGTCACGACAGACCCAGAAAACACAAATAATGAACTAAAATCACCCCCCAAAAATGTTTAACTGAATACTGCTTTGCCATGAAAATGCAAGCTGCTCTATTCATACAGTATGTCCCATCAGTAGAAAAGATTGTCAGTGATTAATGCCACAGTAACACTTCATACAAAACACTAATACATGGTCAATGTTGGTCCTTGTTAGTCCTTATGTTTTTGGACGTGATACATCTAGTATGTAGTGAAAGAAAGTTGAATAGATATATCTGCTAATAACAATGTGCACAACATGATCTTGTACATAGAATAGAGTATATAGAATATAATGATTTAAAACAAGGATGTCATAGCAGAAAAAATATGCAGATTATTTCTGTTCCCTCCATGAACCAGCTCCCTCCTCCAGGTTGGTTCCTATGCCCCCCACCCCCCTACCACCACCACAACATGACAAAACCCCACACTGTCTTTCCCTACCCTCGCCCCTCTCCCCTTTTCCTCATGTGCTGTGGGGACCGATGGCTACTTGTAACACAGAAAAATTCCAAGCCAATTACAAGCTATGCTGTGGCTGGGTCAAGCCAGGCCCAGGTAATTTATGGAGTGTTTGGCTAATGCTGCTCCATCTCATGGCCCATATTGCAGACAGCAGATGGGGGAGATCCCGAGAGGTCATTGGCTTCCCCTGGGCCAGATTCCTCCCGCTTGTTACCATTCAGTTCAACCCTATTTTAAGCAGGAGTACGAGCGATCAATTTGCCATGTGTCATCTTCGATCAACCCCCCCGACACTACCTCCTCTCTTCATTATTCTGAGGTTCCCAGTGGGCTGGTGGGTGGGGAGAGCTTTCCTGGGAAGTAGGAAGCAGAGATGTGACCTCGAGTCACATGACTTGGACTCGAGTCAGAATGGGGTCATGATTTTGATGACTTCAGACTCGACTTGACAAAATTATGCATGACATGCGACTCGACTTAGACTTGACTGCTATTGGCTTGAGACTTGACTCGGACTTTGCCTCTTTGACTTGTAATGACTCGACATGTCTTGAGTCTTGTTTTAGATATCTAACGTATTGTCCGCCTGGAGGGCTAGACACCCAAGATGCATTCACTTCCGTGAAGAAGAAAAATTAAACATTAAAACATTAAACATAACTATTGATAACAAATAACACTGTACATTAGATTGATATGTTGAAATTATGATCAATAACCTAATAATGACATTATTAAGTAAAAAGTACATGGTGACTAGACTTGACTTGAAAAATTTATGGACTTGCACTTGGACTCGACTTGGCTTTCCTGTCTTGACTTGGGACTCGACTCAGACTTGACTGCTAAGACTTGGGACTTACTTGGGACTTGCCAAACAGTGACTTTGTCCCATCTCTGGTAGGAAGTATGTCATTCCTGCTGCCAAGTACTCTTCCCTCTCATCGGTGCTTGTTCTCCTCGACCTGTCTGCGGCGTTCGACACCGTGACTCTCCTCACCACTCTTGCTGATCTCGGTATTACTGACACTGCACTATCCCTGTCCAAAGTCCCTCAAGGCTCAGTACTAGGACTGCTTGTTTTCTCCCTATATACCAGAGCTTTAGGCTCTGTGATCACAACACATGGTTTTTCTTATCACTGTTATGCGGACGACACTCAAGTGGCTCGCATCAAATTCAAGACGATGCTACTGGCCTACAAAGCTGTTAATGGAACTGCCCCTACCTACCTCCAAGCGTTAGTGAAACCCCATGCCCCTGCTCGAGTACTTCGCTCAACTACCTCAGCTGGTTGTCTGGTACCTCCATGACTAAAAAGAAGAGGGTTGGACTGCAAAATCACAACTCTTCTCCGTTCTGTCACTGCAGTGGTGGAACGAGACCCTTGCGAAACGTCAGAACTACGTAGTCACTCCCCGTCTTCCGGAAGATACTAAAGACTCACTTGTGCAGTTCACCTGAACCCTGCATAACATCCGTCCTCTACCTATCCCCCCCCCCCACCCCCCCACCAAAAAAAAAAAAAAACACCAAACAAACAAAAAAAAAACATACCCTCATGGTCTTGTATGTTGTACGTCTTGACACTTTATGATCGCTCTTTGTAACTTACTTTGCCAGAGATGTTGCGTACTAGCAATGGTTAACCTAGCAATTGGAATGCTTGAAACTTGTTCTGGTGACTTTCTTACTGTATTAACAGCAATAAGATGTTTCACCTTCTGACAAATGTACTCTTTGTAAGTCTCTTTGGATAAAAGCGTCTGCTAAATGCCCTCAATGTAAATGTAAATATAAAGGAGGGTGAAGTAATGGAAGCGGAAAATACCGGCGGTGATCCTCCATTGCACTCCCCATATTAGTGGTTATTATTGTTGTTCTGATTTTCTCTATTTCTGTATCTAATAGCTTACACAACTCTTTACTCCCCTCCTTGTGTAAATATCAAATTTTGACTTGGTCGATAAGCTGCCTAGCCTCTGTGTGGGAATGTGTGTTTGTTTATGTTCTGTTTATCAGTCTACAAATAGACTGTTTGTCAGTCTATTTGTCTCTCTATCTGTTTGTCTATTCTGTCAGTTGTTTTTTAAAAATATTTTTTTGTTTTATTATTATGTATTCACCCTGTTTTGATTTTATTTATTGTCATTTATTTATTTTATTGTATTCATCTTTCCGTTATTGTCTTTTCTGGGGGCAATTTCACTATTACTGTAAAATCACAAACTTAAATAATTAAATACAGTAAAAAAAGGGAAGAGGAATGAAGACAAACACGTATAATATGATAAGGCCTTATTGTCCATCCCCAGACGGGACCAGAAGGAGAAGAAGCTTTGAGTGGGGCAGCACACTGTGTGGCACGGCGTCTAATCCAGGGCAGCATGAGTGGTCGCTAGTCAGCTGCGGTAGGGGTGCCTGGTGTTAGCCTGGTAGCTTCCCGCACGTCGGAGCTGCCGTTCCGGCCGGCGCCAGCCAGGCTCTGTCGCTGTGCCGGGTCACGGAGGATGATGAATGATCCGCCGCCTCTCTGCTCTGCTCCATATGCACAGGGTCCAGCTGCGTCACACAGGGGTTCATTCGTTGGTGGGAGATATATATATATATATATATATATATATATATATGTAACATGCACATGTTCCACAGTGGGCGAGCTCATGGGGCTCATACGGGCCTGCCTAACACACAGGCATCCAGATACACTCACTGGTGTCCTACACACAAGACCACACACTGTTCCAAATACAAGCTCATGTCTACGACAGGCATGCGTGCACGCCTGCGTGCACACACACATGAGCACACACAACACACACACACACACACACACACACACACACACACACACACACACACACACACACACACACACAAACACAGAAAGTAGGAGAAGTAGGGGTAGGAGGCCAGAGAGAGAGATAAAGACTGTGAAAGTGCATTTTATACTAAATTAAATACAAAAATGAAACTAGCTTGACAGATGAAGTTGTGGCACCAGTTGAAGTTGCTTGGCACAACTGAATATAACTGGCCAAAGATTGAAAATCTCCTTTTAAAATGTGTGTGTGTTTGCAATATTCCATTCATATTCTGAGCTTTTTGCAAAGTAAAATTAATCCTGCACTCGACCATAACAATGTTTGACTTCATCAATTGAATCATGTTGCTTAAGCTTTGGGGTTGGCAATAAGGGCTAAAACATCTGCTCATTAACCGGCTCGTCAATACAAATACAATATTACTCACAACATGCCACACATGCTGATGTTCTCTTGTGTGGATCGGAGCATCCAGGCTTCGTCTGAATACTTTGTTAGATTATGTCGTGATAAATCCTGATGTTTATTCTCTTTTCATGACCTCAATTAGAAACTATTATATAATAGAATGTGTTTAATTGGGTTCCTGCCTGCAGCCAATATATTCATGTTTAAATATGGGCTACAGTTTACTCATTGTAAACAGAAGAAGAGAAGTATGCCGTGCAGAGGGAAAACCTGGAAGGTTCACTGAGAGCAATGTTCATTGAGGTATGCACTCAAATCTAATTGTCTAAATCCACCCAAGAGGCTGTTACAAACCCTATCAAATGTTCAGGTCCACATCAATGTTTGCATGCAGATGAAATGGACATCCATTTTGAATCACAGAACAATAAGAAAACCCACCCACACTGTCATATTCATAATCCCCTCTCCCCTGCTGTATGCATAGCCACTGTGGAGCTTGAGTCACCCAATAAGACTCATAGAAGTCACGGCTAAAAAGGAAAAAACCCTCTTCACAATAAATGTATTCTGCGCTTGGTTGCCACAGAACAAGAGTAAAGTGATGGCCATTAAAAGCCAAAGGGAGAATCGAGACAAAATGCTCACTGAGAACATAAAGGGCAACATTGATCCAACGGTGATATTAATGAATAGTGGCTAAAAGCATCGTCATGCATTGCACACATGAACAAAAAAACAAACATGTCATGCAATTTTGGACCACCATGGACGGCACGCTGAGGGTTTCTGCGTCCACTGGGAGGAAGTCAAGTAGTAAACCAATGTGCCATGTCAGGAGTGTTATGTTGTTATGAGCTTCCCCACACGTCCAGAGCCCTCGGGGGGCAGCGCCACTGAGGGCCGCTCATACGTGGTGATGGTGTGCACTGGCGATGGGGTTCACTTGGCGCCTAATGAGCCCAGCCTCACGGCGTTCCTGGTGTCTTCTCTGAGGACCACTGAGCAGAGATGCGGGGGCTCTAGATGCTGGTGTTAAGTGTGGCACAGATACCTGAGTGATTGATGTTTAAAAGATCACAAAGCTGCATAAACATATTCACACCATTCAATTAAATGTGACTTTTTTAGGCCATGTTGCATATTATTACCATTTTCAACCTATTATGACCAAATCAATAAGATAAAGTGTAATCTACATGATTTCCTCTTCAGCAAAACTTTTTTTTTTTAGATATATATCGCTTATCATGCGCTTATCAAGGCTGGCAAACATGTTTGGTATGCTCTGTAGGTTTTTCAGTCAGATCTTATCAAATATTTTAAAAGTTTGGTCTTCAAAACCTGTTTTACTTTTGTGCTTTTATTGAAAGAAAATAGGATTTGATTAAGAAATCAGATAAGATAAGCTAACTTCTTGATACTACAGTTAAAGTAGGCCTGGCATTAAAAACACATGTAGCTGGTTGACATTATGTTAATAAACCATGGTTGTTGTGTTGTTGAGTGCATCTGAAGGGCTGATGAGGATCACAGCACTCTGCAGGGCGGAGGCTGACGTTGTCAGCCCGCGCTCCCATGTGGGCATCAAGGCAGATTCTACACCGCTGATCAATGCTGAAGTTTCAGCCTGAACTGTGAAATAACATGTTGTTGAGATGTGATGATTCTTTCATTCGCAGTTTCGCAGCTAATATGTTCCACTCCTGAGGTCACAGTGAGTGTTTCATGTCCACCAGTTGTAGTGTAAAAAGTCCTTGCTGGTGGGTCTGTGGGGAGCAGTAACTGCTAACTGTCTGGCCCACATGCTTGTAGTTTGGCTAAACCAAGCAAGGGGATGCCGATTACAGGTTGCAGAAGAAGAAACTGAAGTTAGAGTTGCCTTATTGAAATGCATCTTGGGAATACACTTAATTACTAAAAACAAAGTGTACTTCCCATACATTATTTTGGTTTGTATTATTTATTTGAAATCACAAACACATGTAAGCATGCATGCAGACACACACACACACATATTTATATAACATATTTACACACACATCTTTAGCTTTTTTGACACGTGCATAAACAAAAATGAAGACAAATGTAATTTATCCATGCATAAAATATATGCATAAATGTGTGTGTTGTAGTATATATCATATGTATACATCTCATATATATATACCCTCTGGTGATATCAATGTGTGGACCAAATTGGACGCGCCCAGTTCTTCCAGGGCCCTAAATCACCATTCTCCACGGTGGTGACCCAGAAACCAGCGTGCGAGTGCTGTGTGTTTTATGCACACAGCAGACCTCTGCTTGGAAACTCAACATGAATACTCCATGAACACTTGAGTTAATTAACTGTGCCATCCTGGGAAAGGGGAAAAAAGGGGAACAACCTGCAGCTTGTGGCGGGGAAACCCTGGAAGACTACAACACATCTCCAACCTGCAATGTTGTGGGTGTATGTGACAAAACAAATGTCGTGTGTTGTCCCATGGGCTTGTGCTCTTGTGCTACGACAATACATCTAATCTGTTACCCCTGCATGAGTTAAAGCTGCAGGAGATGCGTCCCTCATTTAGTGTTCCAGTTCCCCTGGTTCTGATGAAATGGATGGATGCTGCACAGCGACTGAGACATGTGTTTCCAGTAATCATGTATCCCCCAGTCTGGGAAAACTGTTAATCTTGCAGACACATGCCATAACAAGGTTTAACAAAGACGAAGAAAGTGTTGTAATTACTTAATGCTTCCTGCAGTTACACCAGAGCCCTGTTTCAAGCAGAAGATTATAATATGTTTAAGCTTGTATCAGAACTCTGACTCAAGCACTGCAGGGTTCTTTGGTTTCAGAACAGTTGAATTCAATGTCGATGGTCGAGCAATCACAACGTAACCCTATCGGGCAGGAGGGGAAACGTTCCTTCTCTAAAAGGGATTGTTTAGGTCACTGACTGGCTCAGATTGTTATTATGAGTCTCTGACAACATAACGGAATGGTTCCCCATGGATAAATACAACATTTTTCATACCTTTCGCTTGATCCGGTCAGTTTGTTATTGTGTCTGACCTCAAGTATCACCCAAGTCTCGCAGGGAAATGTCATTGTTGTGTTGTTCACTATGATTTTCACTGTTTTCATCATTTTCAATCTCAACCCTCCGTGGCTCTGATCCTGTTAGACAGCTAACTGAGTTACTAAACTAAGCTTTGCGTTCTGTAGTCCAACACGGAAGACTCTCGCACTCAGCTCTCCTCTCCCAAACTCCCTGTTTCCACCGTTCTTTAAGAAGCCTACAAACAGAAGATCTCTCAGAGAGACTTCTCATGGAGTGAGACCTGCTTAAACACAACAACAAATCAAGCCATCTGTTTTTGTGAAATAGGATCTTCATCAATGAGTGGATGGTGAGATCTACCTGCTGTACATTAGATAGATCATAATGCAGGGATATCATGACTCGTCTCTGTAATTGAACAATCAAAGAGAGAGTTCTGAACCCTCACATTAAGGCTTTTATGTAGATGACTCACACAATTTCTGTGATTCCATGTCTTTACTTTCTTTTTTTTTTTTAGCTTTCGTTATCTTTTTGTCCTTGATGCCAGTTGTTTAAGTACTGACTGTCAGCACGCAGCTGTCTTACCTGGTGCTATCCTGCTATAATTAGGTGACAGGGAGGGATGGTCCTGCTCTGCAGATATCTTCTAGAGTCTGTCCTTGCCTTCTCTTGCACTCTACTGGTAAAGTAATGGGGATGTGCAAAAGCAAAAATAGACTGTGCAACAGTTTTGAAGGTAGTTGGCAAATCATCAATGAACACATGTCCCCACAGCCAGGCATCTTCTCTGGCCAGGAACTGAGGGAGAAGGGGAGGTCAATGATAGTACATCCAGACCATCCTCTCTCTGGGGGAGTTTGACCCTCTCTCCTCAGACCAGAGGAAAGTACAGGCTTCCAAGGACAAAATGCAATATATTTCAATTATCCTCTGTAATAAGTATAATAAACATAGTAAATTGACACACAATGTACATCTTCCAAATGTGTGTTTGCTGCTATGTGGCCGTCTGTATGTTGTTATGGTATATAACTTTTAGAAAAAAATTTGGTTAACAAAAACATTTGGTTATGCTCTATACTGGGTGTTACTTTTGGATTGGATTTTAATAAACTGGAGAAAACGAATTAACTAGCAATGTATGATGACTTTTTTCAAATATATAAGTGGCGCACATATTGTCCATATCCTACAGCTCATACATGTTTACAGTACAGGAAAGCAGATTTTCCATTCGGCCTGATTATAGCAGGTTGCAAAATTAGGGGCCTACGGCAAGACTGTGCTTTGTCCCTCCTCCTGTTTATCATTTCCATGGATACAATATCAAGAATAGGTGCTTGGAGAGTTTCCAGAATAATCAGCTTTTTGATTGTATGGGGCTGGGGTGATTACAGGGAGGGACTGTGTGGGGTGTGTCAGTGCAGGGCCAGCACTGCGGCTGAGGTAGGTTGCTGCATTTGACCGCAGTGGTGGAGAGGATTCCAAGCCATGAGGGAAAGCATTCCTCATTTCATAGTCAATCAACTTTCCCTTCAAATGAGAGCATTGCACTGAGGTTCATTCAGGGATCTGTTGCAGATGCCCCCCTGGAAGTCCTCTCCTCGGAGGTGCACCAGCCCTGGACATCTGGAGAAGGAGACCCTGTGACAGATCCATGACACTCTGGAGGGAGAGACCCCAGGATGCACCCAGGACCCTCTGAAGGAGGATACCATTTTCCATTTTAGACACACATTTCCATATATTAAAGAGGAACTATGGTATGTTTTTTTTTTTTTTTTTTTTAAATAGCTTTTTTGACCTTAACATTGCTGGTTAAGAGTCGTTTTGATGGTTCTTTAACATTTTATGGGTCGATTGGTGAGTGTTTCGACCCCTCTAGCGCTTCTGGGCTGAAAAAGTGAAAATGCAAGTCTGTGCTCCCGGTCCGGTGGCAAACTCTCGCAGCAGTCTTGGGTCTTGCGAAGTAACAAACTGCTTTACAGCACTACACATCCACAAACACGGAAGCGGCTAGATACAAACACAAGTAGCGAGAGGATTGTTATATTCATAATGGATCAGCCGACTAAAAAGAGACACAGGAACCCATCCATCAGGGGAACAGAAGAAGCGAAAAAGGGCGAGTGACAAACAGAGAGGCCAGACACGAGTAAACATTGGGCAGCTTTTCAGGAATGGCGTGAACTGAGAGATCAAAATGAAGATTGCGAATCGGATGCCGATTTGGCCGTGTTGCTGTTGAAATTGTACCCTTGTTCACCCAAGTACCCTTGGGTGAACTTTATTCTCTTTTTTTTCTTTGTAATGTGGCTTTCTGGAGGTTGATATTCTCAGTAAAAATGTGTTTGCTCGACCGCTTTGTTGTGAGCCCTGTATGTTTCTAGATTGCGTTCTTGGTGGTGGTGGGGGTCTTAGTGTAGCAGCTACTCGCTACCAAACACGTTTGTTTCCATGGTTGTTTTGCTGTTCGTCTGTCTCGTCCCCCAGGTACAGGCTAAATCCCTGAATCCAGGTTCTTGTTGTTTATTTAGATCACTGGATTGCCCTTCGAATGCCTCAGATTTAGTTAAGAGTGTCACCTATATCATGTGATATGTCCGGCTGACCATATAATGCAGTACCCTGTGCGAGAGCTGCTAGTTAGCACATATTCATAATCTTTTGTCATGCTGACGATATAGTTTGCTGTAGTAGTTGCAGTATGTTTTCATGTTATATTACTTTTGTGCAGATGATGTGGGTTGGTGTGCTACACCACGTTCGAAATTAAAATTTTTTGGCCACCGGTTGTTGCGAGCATGAGCCTCTGGAGGAACACAGCGTTGATAAGCCCTGGATCATGCAAGGTAATTAAAAAACAATTATACAAGAGCAGAATTGAGTCCTCTGTATGGATGCAATAATTTTACTCACAATGTGTGATGCATTGTGATTACAAGTTCAGCATCTCACAAGGCACTGACTGCAACCGTGCTGGACAAGAGGTGGTTGAACCAGGTGAAAACGTTTCTAAACTTGAGGTGAGCATCTACATTTGTAATGGTATGAGCCTTATTTTTAGATGCACTCACTAAAAACGGCCAACATGTTGACATCTCAGTGTCTCCTTAATGGTGGTGCATCCAGGTTCCTGACCTCCGCGGGACCTGGGTGCAAACCCCCTGACACTGACACTGGGGGTCCCGGGGCTCAGGGCTGTGCGAGCTCATTCAGCGCTAGACGAGACACCAGTCCTCAACCGACGTCTGCTGTCCAGCCACGCGCCCACACACAGCTGTGATTAGCTTCACACAGCGGCCTTGAGACGGCCGGGCAGCGGGCGACCGACTGACCAGCTGAGAGTCTGCTGGACACGCCTGGGAGGGAAAGAAAGTCACCTTGATTTCACTAAGCAAATAGGTAACGGTTTGGTGGAGTTGGTCAGGTCTAGGTTCAGCAACATCATGTGCTCAAATAATGAGGTGACTATCTGAATAGACTGACCATGTTGTTCCATCAATGGATATTTTCTTACAAGATGAAAATGCTTGGATTCTTCGTGCTCACATTGTGAAAAAATGTTTTAACATGAGACATAATTTGCACACATGAATTGACCACAGAGTCCAGACAGATTGAGAATCTTGAGAATATGGGATGTGTTAGACAGTGGTTTGACTCTTCCATCATCAATACAAGATTGTGAGGAGTGAAGGGTCAGACCACTCTCCAGCACATCCAAAAGGTTCTCAATAGGGTTATGGTCTGGACTCTTTCACCACTCAACCTCTCTTTCACAATGTGTGTCCCATGAATCCTGACATGGTGTTCTTGGAATATGCCTGTGCCATCAGGGAAGAAGTAATCCATTGATTGAATAACCTTGTCATTTAATTTGTTCTGGTAGTCAGCTGACCTTATTCTTGAACACATAATGTTGCTGAACTTAGACCTGACCAACTGCCCTTACCTATTTGCTTTGTGAAATCCTGGAGACTTTCTTTTGGCCAGGCAGTGTATGTATTCAAGCATTTCTGTTTAGTCTTGTAACAGCAGGGTTATTCTCATTGTCTCCTTCCAATCTAATCACACAGGACCACATCAGACCTTGAAAGTTTTCAGAACCATATTCTGATGTATGCGGCAAAGTGCATGTTGTATACACCATTTGTGTACAAAACACAGACCCTGCTTGCTGCAATAGATTACAACAAGCATAACCAACATCAGCCAGCCCGTAATTGTGAAGAACACAAGATGTAAGTTGTTAAATTTTTACTTATGTAAAGAGAACACCTTACTTTTGTTTGTAAGTGTTGGGGAAATTATCAATGCTAATGGCTCGTCCTCTGTCACCAGGTACAAACACTTGTACAGTAAAGGAGAAAAAAACTGTACTCCTACATCTCCGACATCCAGTTGGCTATCCTCTCCAGGAGGCTGAGAAGTGGAACAGGCCTTCCTCGCAAGATCATTATGAGGCCTGATGACCCAAGACGGCTCTGCCTGCTTGCCCCGGTACAGCCACCACCCACTTCTGAACTGGTGCGGATAGTGTCACGAGGAAATCTTAATCAAGAGATCCCTCAAGAAGATGCTACACAATAGCCGTAAGGCAAAAAACAAACAATGAAGTACTGTCATTTAATTTTTTTTCAATATCCAAAATAAATATTTTTTAACCAAAAAGTGTGTATTATTGAACAACTGAAACAAAGGTGGTGCAAACATCTGTTATATAAAAAAACACACATCCAAAGGTAAACCACAGGTGCGAGACTATTGTATTAGATATGAGACAAAAGGTGGGTCTGCACAGTTTTGTTGGCTCCAGAAGTAAATTTATTTACTTTACGAGGCAACATTCAGGCATATAAAAAAGGGAAACATTTTAAAATTATATACAATGATATGTATTTACAATGTTGGTTTGCAATGTTCTACACGTCCAGGTGGTGCACCCTGAATCCTGTGTAGTCTGGCTATCAGGGTCCAGGT
>JAXIVH010000018.1:6703491-6788491 GCA_036785325.1 Urophycis tenuis | reverse complement strand
TGATAATAAAATTGAAGGAGAAACCTTCACAACATCAACATCAATCACCTACATCAACATCTTCATCATCTTCATCTTAATCATCATAATCATCATCATCATCATCATCATCATCATCATCATCAACATCATCACAATCATCTAAGTATGGCCAATCCTTTTCATCTTCCATTAACCCTGGGCCTGCTTCTTCTTGTAGTGAGTACTTCAGCTTCTGTGTTGTTCTCCAATGTAGACAGAGTTGAACCTACAAGCAGTCCTCGGATGAAGTGTAATTTGCACATACTGTGATGTAGAAAGAGACCAAATGAGAGCAGTTACCCCTTGTGGACGAGATAACATAAAAGCACCTTGAGAAAACTAGGACGGTCACTTAAGCCCTCCAATATCGCATCAATTTATTTTCTTCTAGCGGAAATCTGTCCTAAATCTAAACTCCAATTGGTGATTGTCAGTAAAAGTTTAAGTGCTAAGTGCTCTCTGAAATTGTAGTGATTTTGGACCTCAGTCACACCAACTGCTGTTGTTCACAGAGTGCTCTCTCGCAATCCTCGGCTTTTCCCCATTTCTAATTTAACCAGAAACTTCTTCAGACTCTTTGCTTGTATATCAATTTGGTTATTCCATCCTCCTTTCAAATTCTTGTTCTGAGCAATTCTTTGTCTGTGTGTTGTGATTCACTATTCACTGAGTACCCATTGCTGCTCCTACTGGTATTCTGTACCTGTAATTGCATTTTATTGTATTTTATTTTATTTAACTGTTTTTCTTTTGTTTTCCTTCCATGTTGGAACGGGCCTCGTGCAATACATTTCATTGTACAGTATGACTATAAGTGATGCTGCACATTTGGCAATGAGGACTTGAATCATGAAATTGAATGAAAATAGGGACGGACAGTACTGTTTGTAAATGAAAAGGAAATGAAGACGGTCAGAGGAAAGGAAAGAGGGAAAAAGTGTGAGAGAGGCAAATAAGAGAGAGAGAGAGAATGAGAGGAGAGAGAGAAAGGTTAGCCTAGCCTCTGGCTTTAGAGGCTTTAATGGGTTTTAACTTCCCAGGCTGTGTGTGTTTTGGCAGGCATTCACTCACAGGAACTATGAACTAAATTTGGTTTGTTATTCAGTGGAGTATGAAGCTGTGTATCCTGCTAACCATTAGGTTATCCAAAAGGCAGTCTTCTAATGTATGAAAATAACTGAAGACCAAACTATCTAATCCCACATCACAAGGATGAAGGGTTGCTTTACCACCACGTCAAACTGATGATATGGACATTAATCCAACCTAACTCCAACTGGATTAGATCAACCAGCATCCCAATCAGGGTTGTAGTAAGTAAACTAGAAAATGTAATTCCACGAGAGGAATTACTTGTGCATAGGAATGCCCGTGATCATTGAGTTGAATTCAGTTGAGTCTGCCTGAGCTGGAAAGCAATTAGCGGAGTCAAACGTAGTAATTGGAAATCTAGGCTCACTGTTATCTGTATGAGTTTATTTGCTTTTTTTTTTAAATCGCAAATATCTCACAAAGTATAAAGTTTATAAAAAAGAAAAATATAAAGCACAGCCATATAGAAGTACACCTTTGTAATACAGTCAAGGTTCAGTCGTTTAGCTTCCATTAATTTCACGTTTCGGTGTGAATATTAATAATAATAATAATAATATAATGATAACTAGCTATCCTACTAACACTCATTGAGTAGGATTAGCACTAGAATGCTAGTTCTAGTTGGTAGCACTAGTAGCTGCTAGCAGCTAGCGCTAGTTCTAGAAATGGATTCGACTAGCAGCTAGACAGTTTGCGTTTTCATATCGAGACTTAACGTAACATTTGACGACAAACTAAATGACCCAAAAACAGTAGTACTTAATTCAGAATGTAATTTCAGAAATATATCCCAAAGGCGAGTCTTACGAGCGAATCAAACGTTATCGCTAGGAGCACGAAGTGGAGCCGACGATAAGGTCCACACAGCTGCGTGTTTAAATGTACCCAGCTGGAAAGGTAGCCTAATTAGTAGTCTTAGAGCTGTGGTCAAACAGCTGTGAGCCATTGAAAGCCTATTATATTTTTACTTTTTAAATCGTTTGTATCTCAAAAAGTATAAAGTTTACAAATATGAAAATATAGTAGCACACCTAGGCTTAACAAGACCTTTATCACGACGTTTGAATTGTATCATATGATCCAGTATGAAGAGCTGAATTAATATCACGTTTTGGTGGGAAGAATAAGAAAAAAGAAGGATAACAGGATAGAACAATTAACATCAGGAATTGAAAACTGATTGCATGGGAAATAATTGTGACAAATAACGTGATGAAGCAGAGATTAGAATTTGATTTTTTTCTTGGACTACAATCGTTGATCAAAAGTTCACAAAATGAGAGCCCACAGAACTGTCTATTCTGCTTTTGGGCAACAATGAAATCTACTCATACAATGAAATCTAGTCAAGCCCTGGAATCAGTTCTTTGGGCACTTGCTCATAATTCGGTTTCCCTGCATTGTTATTTTTCCATATTGATGACAACATTTATCGCAGAATACTCTGCTCTTACAATATTGTTTAACCTGCCAGTGATGCTCGATGCGCTGAATTCAATTCCACTAAAGCCACATCTCAACCATAGCTGCAAGTTCCAAGGTAAGATTGGCTTCCTGATTGCCTGGGGCTGGGAGGTTATCCGATGGCTCGCTGATTCTCTCAGAGTACAAGGTCTATTTCAGTCCATTCTCCGTCAGACACGCAGCATATTGTCATCACTCGGTGCGATCATGCAGCAAGCAGGCAGCTGCCCCATCCTTCCCCTCGCTACTCTGCCGCTCGCCTTCCTTGAATCCCATTCGGAGGATTTGGGGCCATGGGAGAACAAAAATGAATAAATAAAAGCCATGGAATCTGCACTGGCACGGCAATCATGGTGAAAGCACTTGATGTGGTGTTGTGGGAAACTTGATGATGGGAACACACACCACTCTCTGATTTCACATTTCTAAACCCCTTTATGCCCTCCCACACACACACAGACACACACACCTTCTCATTGAAACAGGTGTTGCTTCAGTGCTTCCATCTCAGCACTTAGGGACACTATAACAATATAGTGGTTACACTTTTGTCCCACACACTGTTCTTGCTAATAATATAGTATATTTATTTAGTAGCCTCTTACCACGCCTAGCACTTCAAACACAATTTACACAAATCTAGAGCTAAAGCGTACATTAAAACTGATCAAACATAAGAATGAAGGCATCGTAGGAAAACAATGTGTATTTTCCATTTCATCTCGCACCTTAACCAGACAGTATCTGCACAGCAGCAGAAGTAGCTTCTTATATACTTACATACTTACTGAAACAGATACACATTATAAAATGATATATCTATCTCTATCTAGAATGTGTTTCTCTTTGCGTCTATTTAGCGTCTGTTCATCTGCGTGTGTCAAACTGTATCCGACATCTGTGTGTCTGTGCAGGTCTGTGCTGTGTGTCTTGTTGCTGTGTGTCTGTGCAGGTCTGTGCTGTGTGTCTTGTTGCTGTGTGTCTGTGCAGGTCTGTGCTGTGTGTCTTGTTGCTGTGTGTCTGTGCAGGTCTGTGCTGTGTGTCTGGTTGCTGTGTGTCTGTGCAGGTCTGTGCTGTGTGTCTTGTTGCTGTGTGTCTGTGCAGGTCTGTGCTGTGTGTCTTGTTGCTGTGTGTCTGTGCAGGTCTGTGCTGTGTGTCTTGTTGCTGTGTGTCTGTGCAGGTCTGTGCTGTGTGTCTGGTTGCTGTGTGTCTGTGCAGGTCTGTGCTGTGTGTCTTGTTGCTGTGTGTCTGTGCAGGTCTGTGCTGTGTGTCTTGTTGCTGTGTGTCTGTGCAGGTCTGTGCTGTGTGTCTTGTTGCTGTGTGTCTGTGCAGGTCTGTGCTGTGTGTCTTGTTGCTGTGTGTCTGTGCAGGTCTGTGCTGTGTGTCCGTGCAGGTCTGTGCTGTGTGTCTTGTTGCTATGTGTCTGTGCAGGTCTGTGCTGTGTGTCTTGTTGCTGTGTGTCTGTGCAGGTCTGTGCTGTGTGTCTGTGTAGGTCTGTGCAGGTCTGTGCTGTGTGTCTTGTTGCTGTGTGTCTGTGCAGGTCTGTGCTGTGTGTCTTGTTGCTGTGTGTCTGTGCAGGTCTGTGCTGTGTGTCTTGTTGCTGTGTGTCTGCGCAGGTCTGTGCTGTGTGTCTGTGCAGGTCTGTGCTGTGTGTCTGTGCAGGTCTGTGCTGTGTGTCTGTGCAGGTCTGTGCTGTGTGTCTTGTGTGTCGGGGCGGTTCAGGGGACAGCAGGAGGAGGTGGAGGGGTCATGGAGCCAGGGCTGCCCCGGGCCTCGCAGCAGCAGCAGCAGCAGCAGCAGCAGCAGCAGCAGCTATTTTTAAGTGTCCCTCCCTTGCATGTTCTGTCCTCACAGGTCACAGCGTTTGATTTCCCCTCCTTTTAGACCAGCCCAGGCGATAAAAACATCCCCAACATCTGTGCTACATATCTTTACATATTGCACATATTTGCTTTTTCCCCGTCTATAGATAAGATGTCTCTGGAAATACATGAAAGTCAAATAGAGTCACATTAATATTTCATCTTTCGTTTTGTCCATTTCATGCTGTCAGCCTGTCTTTGCTCTCTTTTTCCCTCCCCCTCGTGCTCTGCTCTCGCTGTCCGTGACGACATCATTGACTCGACACTCCTGTCTGCTCCTCTCTTTGTCACTTAAGCTACAACAGGAGCAACAAGACCCGTACTGTTGCATGGGAACGCCGTTACGAGTAATTACCTGTCGTCCCTGCTCCCATCAACGGGGCGCGTAACAGGGCTTGGTGGTGTTCCGTGGAGTCGTACAACGTGTCTGTTTTTAATGACTTACAGATGATTAGCCAACGGTGAGGTTCACAGACCTGGTGCTGAGTGGCCGTTGAGGTCACTGCACTGCCAACTAGCAGTGTTTGAATTCACTTTATTGGTATGAATTCTGTAGCCATTTATTTACTGTGAGACGGTGCAATGAGTCTTCCAGAAGGGCATCAGTTTAAGCATGTTTTAAATGAGGTACACAGATTTGAATGTCTGCTAGGGTAGATATGAGCCTGCTATTGCCAGACAAATTAGCCTGGAACACCTCAATTAATTTTCAATTTCAAAGGGCGTTATCAACAGGTGCAGAGCACAATGCCTCTGGCCAGCCCTGGATAGACCTGCAACCAGTCAGAGCAACACAACGTGTGATCAGTGGCATGAACACACCATCATGTCATTGTATCAAAACCCCATGCTCTGCTGGAACGGGAGGGCTGCCAGACGCATATGACAAATAAAACAATATTGAGAATAATGAGGAAAAAAGACATGGCATTTTATTACAGATTTATTTTCCATTATTCTCTTCTGGACAACATGTTTTAACATTCAAAGTTAACTGCTCTATATGCTGTACATGTGATCCAATTATGTCATGTTATTATTTTATGTATTATTGAATTAGTTACTTGTATGCATTTCTCCTTTATCTGTCAATTAATTAGAAATGCCTTGCTGATTTGATTTCCATTTAAGCTCCATTTATAGCCCAGCTTGATGAACCATACAACCTATTAGACCGGTTCACTACACACGTGTTACGCTTCAAGGTAAAGGCCATACGTTTACCATTCAGACCTATTACTATAATTATGTCCATAAGTTATTATCTCTAAGCAGTTAAACACCAAGTTACCAGGAATGTCAAGCTGTTGTGTATATCTGTATATATGTTCATTAAAATACATTATATGATATATATGTATTGTTATGTTATGTGAGAAATCTACTTGTTTATGAATCAATTTTGCTTGATAGTGACTATATGAAAGAGTCAGTGTGGATGGTTTGTGTTAGAGCACACAGAAAGGTCTCCTACAGTAAGGTGATTTTGAAAGATGTCAGAGGATCCTAAACTGAACTTCTGACCTATGAACCCCGACAGCATATCACGTTTGAAGAATCATAAGTCCGAAAGAAAGGTTCTTTATTTTGGACAGCTCAGGACATCATCTTTTAGATGTCATGATCGAGTTAGGCCTCTTTCAAGATTCAAGTCCTTTGTTGTGAAATGTGCAGCATCACTTCCAGTCACTGTACAATGAAATGTAATGGACGAGGCCTGTTCTGACATAAAGGGAAGAAAAAAAATACAAATATAATAAGTACAGTAAATAAGGGCATGCCAGAATTAGTAAGAGCAGCAATGGAGAATAAAAATGAAGGATGAAAATATCGCAGCAATGTTGAATGACATAGTGCCCTAACGTCTATTTTATAACTTAAGACAATCTTTTCCTCGACCAAATTAACTTAAGTTTTACTTTATTTGATCCTTTCTTTGCAACAGGAATTATCGCAAAATTTTACAGCCTTTGCACTACGTTGAAACTGATATAACACACAGTCAAGTATGCCGATACATTTTTGTGGGCACTCAATTCATCAGCCATTCTTTGACATTTCTGTTGAAGCTGATAAGGTTGGTAGCGATGTTGAGCTCTGTTCCACTCCTGGGCTCCCAGAAACAGAAAGTCTCCTTCCCTATGTTGGTCCTACATCTGCACAGATGCCAGATCATATACATCACCAATGTGTGGGGAAGGGAAGTAGCTGGGAGCAGTGGCTTGAGTTCTCCCATGGTCCGGGCCAAGTTTGATCTGGGCCTCCCCAGACTCCACCAGTAGCCCCTGAAAGCAGCTCCTACCAGCGCTCACCTCCTGCGTGACTGGCTGTGTAACTCCTTAACAGTACATAACTCGTGAATGTAATTTTAGGTTGTTTGTGTCTGGAAACTTTAATGTATGTCTGTGGCCTAGAAACGGAATGTGTGTCACTTCTAGAGGGAGCTGGGAGTTGGTCCATTAGGTCATTTGCTGGTTCATCAGTGCGTTTGAACCTCATGTAAGTCATGAATTAAAATATAATGTAAATGAGTGTTCAGAAATCAGCATAGCAGTATAATTTCAGTATAATTTCTCATAGGAAACATCTGTTGTGATAATGAACACACAGCTCTCTGTGGGGTGTAAGAGAGAGCAGCAGGCCTGAGGCGAGATGCTCCCAGAGCCCAGACAAGGTGGACAGCAGAAGCTGGGCTTCAGGCGCTGCTTTGGAGTGGACGGCGAGGTGCTCTCTGGCCGGAGGGGTGGGGCGGGGCTCGCTGGGAGGACGGAACACTGATCTGAGATGTTGCTTAGGGGCCAGTCCTGATCGATTACCCCCCTCATATATCTGAAGGTATTTGAAGATTTCAGGCAGCAGGAAGTGGTGTTGGTGTTGGTGGTGTTGGTGGTGTTGGTGGTGGTGGTGTTGGTTGTGTTGGTGGTGGTGGTGTTGGTTGTGTTGGTGGTGGTGGTGTTGGTGGTGTTGATGGTGGTGGTGTTGTTGGTGTTGGTGGTGGTGGTGTTGGTGGTGGGGGGGGGGGGGGGGGGGGGGGGGGGGCGGGTTATATGTTGTTATGAACAGGTTCTGGGCAGGTCATTTGAATGATTAGGTGGTGTGTATTTTAGATATGTAAAAAAAATGCTTTACTGGGTGTAATTCATCTACAATCTTCAATTAATTCATCTCATGGCATATAATCACAGCAAACTCCCCTAACTCCTTGATTTATTCCGCATTTTACCTTCTTATTGATTGTGTGTGTGTGTGTGTGTGCGCGTGCATGTGTGTGTGTGTGTGTGTGTGTGTGTGTGTGTGTGTGTGTGTGTGTCTCCGTGTGTGTGCGTGCGCGCATGCGGTGCAGTGGGATATTTCATTCAAATTGAAGGCTGTATTGCCTTAATGTGGCTCCTGGAACGTGCACATTGAATAACAAACCTCCAAAGTGTCCTCAGAGAAAGCCCAGTGGGCTCCTCCCAGCTCTCCTGCAGCCGAGGTGCTGTCACAGTGAGTCAGCACAGGCAGGCTGAAGGAGCCAGAGCACAGGGGGGACGGGGGAATGTTGACCCAATTCTTGGAGGTAACACCAACCATGCCTCGCCGTCTGTTTGTCTGTCTGACTGACTGGCTGGCTGGCTGGCTGCCTGACTGTCTGCTTGTATATCTCTCTCTGTCTGACTGACTGTCTGCCTGTATATCTCTCTCTGTCTGACTGACTGTCTGCCTGTATATCTCTCTCTGTCTGCCTGACTGTCTGCCTGTATATCTCTCTCTGTCTGCCTGACTGTCTGCCTGTATATCTCTCTGTCTACCTGGCTGTCTGCCTGTATATCTCTCTCTGTCTGCCTGACTGTCTGCCTGTATATCTCTCTCTGTCTGCCTGACTGTCTGCCTGTATATCTCTCTCTGTCTGCCTGACTGTCTGCCTGTATATCTCTCTCTGTCTGCCTGACTGTCTGCCTGTATATCTCTCTCTGTCTGCCTGACTGTCTGCCTGTATCTCTCTCTGTCTGCCTGACTGTCTGCCTGTATATCTCTCTCTGTCTGCCTGACTGTCTGCCTGTATATCTCTCTCTGTCTGCCTGACTGTCTGCCTGTATCTCTCTCTGTCTGCCTGACTGTCTGCCTGTATATCTCTCTCTGTCTGCCTGGCTGTCTGCCTGTATATCTCTCTCTGTCTGCCTGACTGTCTGCCTGTATATCTCTCTCTGTCTGCCTGACTGTCTGCCTGTATATCTCTCTCTGTCTGCCTGACTGTCTGCCTGTATATCTCTCTCTGTCTGCCTGACTGTCTGCCTGTATCTCTCTCTGTCTGCCTGACTGTCTTCCTGTATATCTCTCTCTGTCTGCCTGACTGTCTGCCTGTATCTCTCTCTGTCTGCCTGACTGTCTTCCTGTATATCTCTCTCTGTCTGCCTGACTGTCTGCCTGTATATCTCTCTGTCTGCCTGACTGTCTGCCTGTATTGCTGGCTGTCTGTGTTACTGCTTGTCTGACTATGAGATTAATGTAAATGAAAAGAGGTATATCATGCATTTAGGTTTAAATGCATGATGTTTTGCTAGAGCCACAAATTGGCTCAAAATAATAAAATATACTTGGTAAGATATACTACAGAGGAGATATAATGGTCAGGGTGAGGATTTGGCAGCCATGTCTTTGGTGTGACCATGCATGTCTAGTTTGTAACATGAAATACAAATCATACATCTACTGTAAATTGACTACATTTACTATATCATAGGTAACACACTTATTAATGTTAAAAGTGTCCTTGACGATGCAATGAGACCTTTAATTCTTACTAATGGCACCGGCCCCTTCCCCCACCACAACAATCAGCGTGTTTCTATGGGTTTCTAGGCCATGTCCCAGGTGATGGGCGCTCAGGACCTCGGGACCTCGGGACCTCGGGACCTCGGGACCTCGGGACCTCAGGACCTCAGGACCTCAGGACCTCAGGACCAGGGGCAGAACCCCCAGTCAACAGATGGACGACCCTCAGGACTGGGTTTGACGTTTAGTGTGCGGATCACAAAAGCGATGGATAAAATAAGCTTAATATACCAATAATATGATACACTTTTACATCTGTGTTGGATCTTCTGTATTTGTGTTGTAGCTTTTGAATTTGTGGTTTAACATTTTTATGGCTTTTTGCAGTTGTGTTTTTAATGAATTGTGTTTTTTAAATTGCAAAGCGTTTTTGATTTGTCTCGGCCAACAGATATCACCCACGGTTACATTAATATGCAAAAGAAAGACAAACACAATCACCTCTGGAAATAGAGTTTTATCATTCCATGATCAGTGAGCAATAGAACAACAATAGAACAGCGTTTATGCATTGATTACTATGCTGTAATCACTAATATGAACTAAATGGTTTATTAACCCCTGGCTGCACACGCAACCAGCTTGGGTTGTTCACAGGAAACACTCCTTTACCTGTACAGGAGTGTTTACCAGTACAGGAGTGTTTACCTATACAGGAGTGTTTACCTGTACAGGAGTGTTTACCTGTATAGGAGTGTTTACCTATACAGGAGTGTTTACCTATACAGGAGTGTTTACCTGTACAGGAGTGTTTACCTGTATATGAGTGTTTACCTTTACTTGTACAGAAGTGTTTACCTGTACAGGAGTGTTTACCTATACAGGAGTGTTTAACTGTACAGGAGTGTTTACCTGTACAGGAGTGTTTAACTGTACAGGAGTGTTCACCCGTACAGGAGTGTTTACCTATACAGGAGTGTTTACCTATTGTGGCAACCCCGCGCTGCCGGGCGCGGATCGTCCACGTCCGCACCCGGCGCAGCGCCTTCTCCGCGGACAGGTTTTCCGCTGGAGATATGTGCCGTTCAGCGCGGCGGCGTTGGAGGACACATCGAACAGACCCGGACAATCAGGAAGATTGGGAGCACCTGGGAGGGCCAGGTGGAAGGGGAGATATAAGGGCCAGGCACGGGGAAGACGGGGGGGAAGTCGAGTGGAAGACGGACACGGTAGGAAACGAATACCGTGACCAGCGCTCTAACGCCAATACGTTTCGCCCACAGTGCGGAGCGAGCGGACGCGGGGAGTGAGAGCCACGCCCCCTCCCGAACGCATCCAGATCCGAGACGCAATCCTTTTTATTTGCCCCGCTGGGGAAGTACCTGATTTTGCTGTATGATTTTCCTTTTTGTGTGAGCTGCGAGCAATAAAACCGCTGCACTGCCACCCTGTTTCAGCGTGTGTTTTGAGAGAGCCTACACCGCCGACGATCGGGGTTGCCACACTATACAGGAGTGTTTACCTGTACATGAGAGTTTACCTATACAGGAGTGTTTACCTATACAGAAGTGTTTACCTATACAGAAGTGTTTACCTGTACAGGAGTGTTTACCTGTACAAGAGTGTTTACCTGTACAAGAGTGTTTACCTATACAGGAGTGTTTACCTGTACAGCAGTCTTTAACTGTACCCCTGCTAATCTCACTTATTTAACACTTTTTTCATGTTTTGTCCTCGGACAAGTTGGGAACATAAAATAACCATGTATGATGTGACCAAAGATTGTGATGCATTACTCTGTCCACCTTGTGATTATGGAGAGACTCTTCAGGTTCAGGTTCAGTAAAACCAGGTGACAGGTCATCAGCAGAATGCTAAGAGAGAGTCAGAGAGACACAGGGAGACAGAGAGAGGGCAAGAGGGGAGGGGGAGATGAATGGACTGAGTGCGGCAGCAGTGAAACGGAGTGAGAGACGGGCGGGGTGGGGGAGTGGGGTGCAGCCGAGAGAACATGACAGGGAGGGGAGGGGCGGAGGGACAGGTGTGGTTGTGGGCCGTGCTTTGGTCCATGGTGATAGGTGTGTCTGAATTATAGGGGTCTTCATATAGAGTGTGTGAGTGATCTAGTGTGTGTGTGTGTGTGTGTGTGTGTGCGCACGCCTGTCTGCTGTGTGTATGGTAGAGACAAAGAACAGAAGATATTAACTCTCTCTCATAAGTGGATTTACAAACTTCCATCCATCCATTATCGAAACCGCTTATCCTCCACGAGGGTCGCGGGGGGGCTGGAGCCAATCCCAGCTGCAACGGGCGAGAGGCGGGGTACACCCTGGACAGGTCACCAGCCTATCACAGGGCTAACATATAGAGACAAACAACCATTCACACTCACATACACACCTATGGTCAATTTAGAGACACCAATTAACCTAATCCCCAACCTGCATGTTTTTGGTCTGTGGGAGGAAGCCGGAGTACCCGGAGAGAACCCACGCAAGCACGGGGAGAACATGCAAACTCCACACAGAAAGGTCCTGGGTCCCAGGTGGATTCGAACCCAGAACCCTCTTGCTGTGAGGCGACAGTGCTAACCACTGCACCACCGTGCCGCCGGATTTACAAACTTAAATAGCCAAATTATAATATTAATGGCAGAAGTATCCTGAGCGGAACACACACACACACGCACACACGCACACGCACGCACGCACGCACACACACACACACACACACACATATATGCATTATGCATAGAAATGTGTCTTCATGTGTGGGAGATACACACACATTCACACCTACTCGTGTCGCGTGAATGTGTGTGGCTGATGTTCACACATGCTCGCACACATACACACACATGCTCGCTCATATTTCCTTTCCGTGTCAAACACACACACACACACACACACACACACACACAAGCACACACACACACACACACACACACACACACACACACACACACACACACACACACACACACACATACACACACACACACACACAAGCACACACACACACACACACACACACACACACACACACACACACACACACACACACACACACATATAGAGAAAGAGAGATGCTCATGGGTGCAGGCAGGGATGTAGGTTGAGGAAAACAAACACAAGCACAAATGTTGCCAGGGAGCAGCGCCATGGAAATAGTGATTTGGTTGGAAAGGGATGGTGGAATATGTTATAAATAGCCCAGTCTAAAAGCTATAAAACACTATCCAGTATTGATTATCTGCCAACATATGTTAAAGCTCACTGTTGCTGATCGCAGACTGCCCCAGTGGCCTGGGTCTGAACATGTGTACACACTTACACACATACGCACACAGACCCAGGTCATTACGATGACCACTGGGATGCAGGCGTCTTTCTTTTGTAACCTCGCACAAACACTTTACTTGAGACTGAGTGACAACAGCAAATAGTGCCTCAACTACCCAGATCAATTATTTCATCCCCTTCAGCTTACCAAGGCCAGCATACAGGTGAACACTGATGTGAGGCTGTGATCTTGACAAATTAGGGTGTTTTTAACATGGGAGGTAAAACTGAACATATGATGACAGCACCCCCCCCTCAACACCATGTGAGAAGGGACATCCTTCTCATGTGACACATGTCACATGACATGTGCCATGTGCTCCTCAGGTTGGACCTCATGGTTCCAACTCATACTTCCCTCAAATGAAGCTCCTGGTTCGACAGCATGGGCTCAGCTGCTGTCCCCAGTTGCCCTCAAACAAACATAATGTTTATAATGCCATCTGACCCTGGTAACTTGGAATGCTCCTTCTGGACGTGTATGGTTTGCTGAGGGCACAGGTGGGCAGCGCTCCAGGGCGTTACACAGAGAAACACACACATCTATTTCATTTGTAATATTCTTTTTCATCAGGGTCAACAGCACTCTCAAACACTTTACTGCATAGTACCTTCTGTTTGTTTTAAGGATGTTAACTCCACATAATCTAGACTGCAGGTTTTGTAAATTCATAGGAGGTTTTTGCATTCTCTTCAGGTAATTGGCGTTCCTCATGTAAACAGCCTGGTGTAATTCAATTAGGCCTGATGCGTTTGAAGGCAGGAGAATACAAGCAATGATTCAAAGGGTTTTACATGAGTGTTTTACATGAGCTTGCATCATTTTCTTTGACAGGACAGTTGCAAATATGTAAATCAGAGAAATGATGTATGTATTTAGCATTGTATGTATATTATAGTATGTATATCACAACGTAAGTAAGTTACTATGTATGTATGTAACTAAGTATGTTTAGCACTATGTATGTACAGTATATTACTTTTTCCGTATATTATTAAGAGGGATCAAATTAAAATAGAAGTATGGAAAACAGACATCAATGTCTTTCTGGTTTTTGTGTTTGCCCTTGGTTGTTTTGAAGAAGACGAAAAGAAGAAGAACTTCTAAAGTAAATAATGTATAAAATGTGCTAGGTAACTTTTTTTTGACTAATAGGTAACCCAATCATATATGTACTCCAGCAGGGGGCAGAAAGTATATAGAAGTACACCATATCCAAAAAATGTGTCCCTTATGTTATTCCAATCATGTTTCCCTCGTAATCATTGTATATTGACACACAATATGATAGGGGCTATGCATGAAAAATGATATGGAGTCAGAATGTAGCATTCAGGTTGTTGCAGCATCAGTTGGTGCTAAAACTCAGCTGGAAGCCCTTTCCATCAGTCATCTTGACTAATGTTTGAATATCAGAAGTGTAATGGAAAAGGCCTTTTCTGCTCATCATTCTTGTGAGCCCTCATACTTTTTGAGCACTTATCCTACATGCAAGTTATCTGATTTATGTACCTGTTTTTCTCTATCTTTTGAATCATGATTTATATACTTGTTTTTCTCTATGCATGAATACCTTTGCATAACATTTACATTTAGAGCATTTAGCAGACGCTTTTATCCAAAGCGACTTACAAAGAGTACATTTCTCATAAGGTGAAACATTTCATTGCTGCTAATACAGTAAGAAAATCACCAGAACAAGTTTCAAGCATTTCAATTGCTAGGTTAACCATTGCTAGTATACAACATCTCTGACTAAGTGCCAAGTTACGAAGAGAGATTTAAGTGCCAACTTACAAAGTGTCAAGACGTACAACAAATAAGAGCAGGGTTATACAGGGTTCAGGTGAACTCTGAACAAGTGGATCTTGAGTCTCTTCCGGAAGATGGGGAGTGACTCTGCAGTCCTGACATTGGCAGGGAGCTCGTTCCACCACTGTGGTGCCAAAGCAGAGAAGAGTTGAGATTGCACCATCGAACCTTTTCTTCCTTCGACCAGCTGAGGTAGTTGAGCGGAGTGCTTGAGCAGGGGCGCGGTGTTTCACTAACGTTTGGAGGTAGGTAGGGGCAGTTCCATTAACGGCTTTGTAGGCCAATAGCATCGTCTTGAATTTGATGCGAGCCACTACAGGGAGCCAGTGGAGATCTTGGAAGAGGTGGGGGGGGGGGGGGGGGGGGGGGGTCATGTGAATACCTGAGTACAGCCAAAGTGGTGGGCCTCTCTTTTGACCAACACTCCCCAATTCCTTTGTGAATGTGACACGCCACTAATGACTATTGTGTGACGCGGGCCTTGACCCCGTGCCCCAAGCTGTTTGGTTCAGGGAAGATCTAGGGCCTCTGGTTGTCTCAAGGCCTTGGGAACGAGCAGAGACTCTGTGGTTCCATCTGGAAGAGTGGGGTAGAAAGTGGTATCTATCCTTATCTT
This sequence comes from Urophycis tenuis, assembly GCA_036785325.1. Lineage (NCBI taxonomy): Eukaryota > Metazoa > Chordata > Actinopteri > Gadiformes > Phycidae > Urophycis > Urophycis tenuis. The sequence goes on along the minus strand of JAXIVH010000018.1, from coordinate 6,773,524 downwards.
AAGTTGTATTTCAATATCCCTGTCTGGGTCATCTCTACCCTCGGGGTTGTTTACCTTACCCTATAAATGAGTAATTCTTCTTAAAAGACACCTGGTAATAATACTTGCCGTGCATTTCTGAGAAAGCTGTATCAAGTGTAATTGCTCTCTGTTGAACTTGCCTGTTAACTTCGACAACTTAATATTAAAAATGGGATCTTTTGGTTTATTGTTTTTCCGATGCAGCAGTCAACTCAAACTCCACATTTTTAAAACAGTTAACACACAGGCCAAAACAGTGGCACTCATGGTCGAAATGACACAGTTTGTTTGCAAAAGGCTCTAACCGTGTCAAAACATTTAAAATATGCAACAAAAGCAAATTTTGCCTTCAAATACCGCAACTTGCAAACAAGTGTATGAGCTCTTCCAATCAACCATTACACAGTGGACAAGAAAATACAAAATACAGCACTCAGTGCGAATCAGTGCACCATTGCTTGTCATTGTAGCCTATACGTAGCTTTCATGCCAGTGCCATTTGTTGTCAAATTTGCCTTCTTGCAAAGAATTGGGTCCAGCATTAGAAATGCTTTGAAGCAAATTTTATTGATTCCATTGATTTTTTTTTTCAAACTGTGGCTGAAACTGAAATACTAAATATTACACAAAATACATGTAAAGGTAAAGGGACATTTATATAGCAGTCACTTTTGTCCAAAGTGACTTACAATCAGTACATTTGTGGGGTTCAACATGTAGACAGTTGGAGGAGGGGGATCAAAGGGATCGAGAGGATCGAACCGCTGACCCTACCGTTAGTGGGCAACCCACTCTGTCTACCCACTCTTTCCACTGAGCTACTGCCGCCCCAAAATAAAATCTATTTTAGTGAAGTATAAAAAACTATTACTGATTTAAGGCCTGCAGACTGATTGCATTTGGAAGATTTGTGTGTAGGAGTGTCAAACAGGTGCTTCAGTGATTTCATACTGATTTAGGTAGTTTCTAATAGTTAGACCAGATGGTTTCTGTTTGGTTACCATAGCTAAATCAATGGAGTTTGGACTGCTTGAATGACATCCGTGTTAACTGTTCTGCAAAAGGGTGGGGAAAATCCAATGAGAAAGCGTTAACACATTTGCAAGAGGTGGTTTGTGCTCTGCTAATACAGTGACGATGAAAACCGAGTGGATCCCAGTTTCTTTAAGCAGGTCAAAGCAATCAAGAAAAACGATAATCTAACACCTCGGTTGATTTCATTCAGCGCTCACTGTCATCTGCGCTCACCGTGCAGGTGCCCCCTTCTGATGGGATAGGTCTCATCCCAGCACCCTTCAAAACTGCCAGAGTTAAACTACTCCCCAAGAAACCTGCGGACATCCAGAATGACAGACCGGTATCTCTGCTGTCATTCCTTTGTAAATCCCTGGAACATGCAGTCTCTAACCAACTGCACTCCTACCTCTCAGAAAACGACTTGCTTGATCCCCACCAGTCAGGCTTCAGGACTGCAGACTCTACAGAGATGGCCCTCCTGACTGTGACCGGGTCTCTTTGTGCCACCAAGGACTCTTTCCTCTCATTGGCCCATGTTCTCCTCGACCTGTCTGCAGCATTTGACACGATGAACCACCAGACCCTCCTCACCACTCTGATCCACGCTGATCTCAGCATTGCTTGGTTCACATCTTACCTTATGAATCACACTTATCATCGCACTTATCAAGTCACATGGAATGGCTCCCGGTCCAAACCCTGCTCGCAAAACACTGGTGTCCCTCAAGGCTAAGTACTAGAACTGCTTCTGTTCTCCCTATATACCACCATTTGCTCTTTACAACATCCGCAGGATCTGGCCAATCCTCACGAAGAAAGTGATACAGCTCCTGACACAAGCACTTGTCATCTCCTGCCCTGACTACTGCAACTCGCTCTTAGGGCTGGAATTGACTTGCTGCAGATGCAAACGCATATGTGTACAGATCATGGCTGCCAAGCGTATTCGGCAACCGTTTGGTGCATCAGTCACGCTCGTCTTCGCAAGCGAACATGACGCGTCTGCAAGATGCAATACTGACAAGAAACTTGGGGGTGATCGTGCGAAAAAACACAGTTACAGCAAGATGCAATATTGACAAACAACGCTGGGGGGTGCGATCGTGACAACGCTTTCTTTTCTGCTGCCATCTTAACAGTAATAAGATGATCCGTTTTTCCTCTAACAGTGTCTCCATGTTGTTTATTTACATTAGCACACAATACACATGCTTTTGTTCAATTTCTGCTTCTGATATTACTGCGGTCTGCCCCAAGTGCAGACCTCCATTATCATGCGATTTGGCCGCATAATGATGCAGCAAGTCTGCACACTGGACACAGCAGGTTGCATATGCTTGGTCTAACAGCAAGTCTATCAACATCTCATCTCTGACTAAGTGCCAAGTTTCAAAGAGTGATCAAAGTGCCAAATTACAAAGAGTGGTTAAAGTGCCAAGACGTCCAACAAATAAGAGCCTGAGGGTAGGGTTATGCAGGGTTCAGGTGAACTCTGAACAAGTATTAACAGCAATGAATGAATGATGAGTTGATAAAAGCGTATGCTAAATGCCCTAAATGTAAAGTTATAGGATGCGATTCTGTTGAAAACATTATTACCAATTGACTATTAATGAGCATTCACGACAGATAGGCCTATGTCCCGGTAATTTGAAGCTACGAGCTAGTTGAAATGTTCCGCATTATGATATTACCCAGTGGAATTGTGAAATAAAGGAGAAAATGCATTGTGACAAAACAAAAGACTAATGACCTTGAGTTACGACCAAACAATGAAACAACATATTATTCTGGGTATTTCTGTTGTTATTTTAAAGGGATACATTGACTGGGAAGTGTAAGGGAACATCTCTTTCATTTGTTTGTTAGCACGTTAATTAGGTTATTATGAGATAACCACTTTTCTTCTTCAACTTTTTCTTCCCTTCGATTTCCATACAAAGGGGATTCATCATTCATTTTTTTAATACAACGCCAATAACGTAGTAACCAAAAAGTTATTATGTTATTGGCTCAACAACTTTCTTATATTATTGGCAAGTTATAACATTATTGGCTGTTATTACATTATCAGTTGCTACATGGCCCTTTACACTTACCCTGGCATGGAGACATGTTTACTATGGGAGAGAGGACTCCCCTGGCATGGAGACATGTTTACTGTGGGAGTGAGGACTCCCCCTGGCATGGATACATGTTTACTGTGGGAGAGAGGACTCCCACTGGCATGGAGACATGTTTACTGTGGGAGAGAGGACTCCCACTGGCATGGAGACATGTTTACTGTAGGAGAGAGGACTCCCCCTGGATACATGTTTACTGTGGGAGAGAGGACTCCCCTGGCATGGAGACATGTTTACTGTGGGAGAGAGGACTCCCACTGGAGACATGTTTACTGTGGGAGAGAGGACTCCCCTGGCATGGAGACATGTTTACTGTGGGAGAGAGGACTCCCACTGGAGACATGTTTACTGTGGGAGAGAGGACTCCCCCTGGAGACATGTTTACTGTGGGAGAGAGGACTCCCACTGGCATGGAGACATGTTTACTGTGGGAGAGAGGACTCCCCCTGGCATGGAGACATGTTTACTGTGGGAGAGAGGACTCCCACTGGCATGGAGACATGTTTACTGTGGGAGAGAGGACTCCCCCTGGCATGGAGACATGTTTACTGTGGGAGAGAGGACTCCCCTGGCATGGAGACATGTTTACTGTGGGAGAGAGTACTCCCACTGGAGACATGTTTACTGTGGGAGAGAGGACTCCCACTGGCATGGAGACATGTTTACTGTGGGAGAGAGGACTCCCACTGGCATGGAGACATGTTTACTGTGGGAGAGAGGACTCCCACTGGCATGGAGACATGTTTACTGTGGGAGAGAGGACTCCCCCTGGCATGGAGACATGTTTACTGTGGGAGGGAGGACTCCCATTGGCATGGAGACACGTTTAATGTGGGAGAGAGGACTCCCCCTTGAGACATGTTTAATGTGGGAGAGAGGACTCCCCCTTGAGACATGTTTAATGTGGGAGAGAGGACTCCCCTGGCATGGAGACATGTTTACTGTAGGAGAGAGGACTCCCCTGGCATGGAGACATGTTTACTGTGGGAGAGAGGACTCCCCCTGGCATGGAGACATGTTTACTGTGGGAGAGAGGACTCCCCCTGGAGATATGTTTACTGTGGGAGAGAGGACTCCCCTGGCATAGAGACAGGTTTACTGTGGGAGAGAGGACTCCCCTGGCATGGAAACATGTTCACTGTGGGAGAGAGGACTCCCATTGGCATGGAATATGAGCTTTGTAACTAATCAGACCTTATACATGGATACAAAACTATAGTACACACTAAAAAAGGAAAAAAATAACAATAAAAACCACCCCTTTAATAATAAAGTGACATTGATTTGGAACACTTTCACTCAATACACTTGGTTACCAAGAGAGACGCTTTGTTCCAAGGCAATTAAGGAAGTTGAGCAAAGACATTTAATCAAAAAAAGGGCTAAAATAGCAGCTTTATGAGCTTTTGTGGCTTAGGGGGCCCTACCATAGTCTGCATTTAGCAAGAAAGGGCCTTAGATATATATAGAGATAGATAGATAGATAGATAGATAGATAGATAGATAGATAGATAGATAGATAGATAGATAGATAGATAGACACATGGATAGATTGATGAAACAGAGAGAATGAATGAAGAGAGGAGGAAGAGAGGACCAGACTGGCAGCAATGTGTCATGTCTGTCCAGTCATGCAGCGCTGCGCAGTGTTTAATGAGAATCCAACAGCTCAGCAGCGGACCACTTCCTGCCACTTCCCGCCTGACAGGTGATGTCAGAGGACCATCATGCTTCAGGGTTCATGGTGACGTCATAACAAAGAGCCCCAACAGCAGGTTCATGCAGGGGTCTGACCTCATGTGTGGAGGAGATTCAGGCGATGGTCAACTCAATTCCCTTCTCCAGCAGTCTTTGTTACATCCTGTTACATCCATCACTTTGTAAAGCATCACAAGTCTCTCCTCATAAAGACACAGCCTACCCTGTCCACTTAGAAGTCTGGGTTCTACCCAGAGGGAGAAAAAACAACACATGAAGGGAGAAGGAACCTACTACCTAAGGAAACTACTATGTCATTATTAGTCAAAATACATTTTGACTCATCAAAATTTTCTTCTTGCTATTGAATATGTAAATGTTTGATGACCTGAGGGAATTCTATCCTCGCAATAGAGGCCTGTCTATTTGTCTTAAATGGATGTTACATTGTTACATTATATAAATGTTACATTGTGTTGCATTTATAAATGTTACATTGTGTTGCATTTTATAAATGTCACATTTATATAAACATTTCTTCTTCTGCTTCTTCTTATTGTATTAAACTATTTTACATTATTATCAATATTATCTGTATAACTCAAGGGATTTGTATTTTCCACTTTCCAATAATCAGTTTGAATCAATATTGCACAAATTGTATGCATATTATAGACTTAATAATTGCTAATCTTGTGATTGATTAGAAAGATATATAGCAGTCAACATTGGGAATCTGATGAGTGGATATGAAGCTGGCGCCTTATGTTTGTTATAATCCAGAAGGACACTACATCAATGGCCGTCAGTCAACAGTCTAATAAATGTGTGCAGACATTGGAAAATACAACGTATTTCCCATGCACACCATTATAAATCTCTCCTTTTTGTTTTTACACCACAAAAAATGACGTACAGACTTTCAGAGGGTGAGCTATTAAGCATGACACTATCTGACTGACCGAGGCCCATTGTTAGCCCTCTAGAAACACAGCTCATCTCTCCACACCAACAACAGCACATGCTTTTCACTGACCAAGTACACTCTTCTCCAATAAGGGGACACCCCAGGGTGGTTTCCTCTGCTTATACCACACAACGATAAGAGATGAGATAAGACCACCAAAATGATTAGATATTTGGCACTTTGTCTAAAACATATTTTCATACACTTAGCTGAAATTAAAATATTCTTCTGTGGTGCGTTGAACTTATAGTGTTTGCTTTAGACGCTGTAATAACTTAGACCATGTTGCATGTTGTTTACATCATTGTTTTTGTACTGCGTCGTTATCTGGGCTGTTATGTTTTTTACATAACTGCTGATGTTCTTTTAATAGCAACGTGGACTGTAGAGTGCCCGGGGGATGACGTAGTTCTTCTTCCTCTCTGGGTTCACGACAGCCTCAGTGCTGTGCTGCTGCCCTCAGTAGTCAGACCTTTTTTCAGGGTGACCTGGTGATTATGAGTCCAGAGGTTCATTTCATGACAGCATTTTGTTTAACAAAATAATAATGACAAATGAATACCGCTTCTGAGGTTTTGAAGCATAAATGGAATCAATCAAGTGAACATATGTGAACATCTGCACATTCCATGGTCCACATTTTACACATGTACAAACTGTACAGCACTTTCAAATGATGAGCATGAGTATGAAGACTGTTGAGTATCTACATTCTTCAAATATTGTACATATTGTATTTTTATGCTTGATGTTTCTATTTGATATTTATGTTTATTGACTTACAGTACACATGGTTTACTTTCTTTCTATTTTCTATTGATGTTTATAATGTGGCAAATTCCTTGTTTGTGTTAAACTTACTTGGCAATGAAGCCACTTCTGATTCTGAAATCACTATAGCAACAGACTATTCATGAAAACAAAATTAAAAAAAAATCTGATACATTCACTGAACAAAGACTGAAATATAATATAAAAAAATATATAGCGCTAGAAACGTCACTATATTCTAGCTAGACATTTTCCTAGAATATAGCATTTTCCACTGAGAATAAAATGAATGTCAGCCTTTTTTGATTGACGCTGACATAAACAGACAAAAGGAAAGGCAAAAGTTGTTTCAGTTAGCTGGTCCACAATGTCTGTGGACCAAAGCAGCTATTGCACATGTCTGTCTGTTGTTTGAACCTTTTGAAGATTAACAAACGATTTAATTGAAAACATGTCTAGTGATAATTACTGTCCCTAAATATAAATATACAAATAAATATACATATAGTAAATATACATAAAGGTGGATGAAGTATTTCATCCTCATTTTAATCTGTAATCGGTTTTCTGTATATCAGAATCAGAATCAGAAACAGTTTTATTGCCAGGAAGGATTTTACACCATCAAGAAATTTGTTTTGATGTAGAAGGTGCATGAACAAACAAACCAAACCTAACAGTGACTATAATTAGAAAACAATGTAAGCAAACATAAAGTGAGACATAAAGTGTGATATTACAAACAAAATTAAAATCATTGTTAAAAACTAATATAAGCAAATATTATAATGAGGGCTTGTTCACAGCCACATGTGTTGCTGCCTTAGTCATGTCATCATAGTATTTTTACAAACAAACAGTCACTCTCAAGGACAATTATATGGGAATATGACCTTTGCTTTATTTTTTAAATTAACTGAAATTAATTCGGTAAACAAATAACCTACTGAATGGCAGAACCAACAACATCTAACTATAAGATAATAAGATTTGTACCAATGATGAAAGCGATTGCCAAACCAAACGTTTGACCTCACTGGAGCCATGACGAGCAGGGGCAACCATCACCATGATTCAAATAATAAAAACCAAGAAAAGCTGAATGATGACGGCACTGACATCTATAGCAGAGGATTAGGGCCACATGAAGAGAAAATATAGATCAATTATTACAGATTGTCTAATATTAAAGTCCACATTTCTGAGATTAAAGTTTGAATTTCTGAGAAAAAAGAGTCAGAAATCTTTGTGTTTCTAGGCAATCAAGCTGAACCCAGGCCTACAAGATGAACACCATCATCTGATCATCTGATGCAGTCATGGCTTCCCAACGCCCTTCTTATGCCGTCCTGTGGCTGGAGGGAGTGACTCGTAGCCCACTGCCGCTGTTTCTGGCACATTTCTGACTTTAATCTCAGAAATTATTTCTGACTTTTTCCCTCAAAGATTTTGACTTTCATTTTTCAGAAATTCTGACTTTAATCTCAGATATTATTTCCGACTTTGTTTCTTGAAGATTCTGACTTTCATCTCAACAATTCTTGAGTAAGTTTACTCAAGTACAATTAAAAAAAAAAGGCTAATTTTTGATGATGAATTGTTTTGCTGGTTCACTAGGCTGAACGACCCAAACTCTATAATATGATTTCATATTTAGACTTTTGCTGTACAAACGTGGAACAGATTGACATTTGCAATAAAAGCTATTTCACAAAGCCACTTTGTCCTGAAAGCCATCATGCTTCAAATGATTCATAATGTAGTTGTCACAATTAGAAGATTCACTAATGTCTTGTTTGAACCATGAGGAAGACATCCTCCTTCCTCCATCCTTCAGGATGCCTTCATCATTCAGGTGTGTCTGATTTCAAATACATGAATCTGATGTGATTTTGGAAGAGGTTTTGTGTATGCCATATTCGCATGCCAAGAAGAAGATCTTACTTAACAATCTAGCGGAAGTAAAAGTAGCAACAACAACAAGGTTAAGACTTCTATATCTATATTTATACATTCTCTTGCACGAGAGTGAATCACACCATGCACATCAATTATATTATGTGGCAGCTGTACCTATGTATACATGTATAGGCACTGTAATGCTCACTCTCACATGAACCCCAACAACATATCCACAAACAAACAATGGCTAGGGTTTCAGTGCACAAATTGCATTTATTTTTTTGCAAAAATGGACCCACCTGGAGAGTCAACACAATATGCTGCTCAGCAAACAATTATACCAATCTAGCATGTCCTCAAAGGCTCTGAAGTGGATGACTTTATATTTTAATTATCTAAACCCCTTCTTAGATGTTTTCCAACGGGGGATCTATTTTAATTACATTTGAAGGCAAGTAACCAACAAAATAAATGAAAATGTGTGGGTGTCGCTGGATTTTGCTGCTTCCTGTCTATCAATGAAACGTTCATTTCATCTGGTGCCTCCAGCTGTACAATGGTACTGCTGTTACAGCTACACATAAGAATCACATCATGATATCATAATTACTGATATTAATAGATTAACCGGTTTATATTATTTGTACTGGCGTGCGGGTGGGCTAGCCCACCCTCAGGTTTGGCGCTACTGATAATCAGGAGATATTGGTAATGGTTGATTTATGGATCATATATAGCGTGGACAAGAATAAGCAGTCCTTGCCTGAGCTAGAGTCAACATGTGTTTCGCTATTGTGATCGTAGCTACTGCGTCTGTGAAACACCTGACATCCTCATGTGAAACTGTAAACGGCCTTCCTTGTTGTAGACCTGAATCATTCCACTTACACAACAATGACTTATACTGTACCACTGGGGAGATCTACTGCATGGGGATGTAATTAGTCTTTAAGTAAAGTAAGGTAAGTAAAGTAACATCTATCGTGACGCTAGGGCGGGCTCGCAGCTACAACGTGGCGGTACAACTCTGTACGTAACCTGAGGTAAGAAGATGGTTGGTTCTCCCAGGGAGTCATGCTGGTCTGGGGCACTCTGGGACCTCTTCCCAGGTCTGTTGGCCGTCCCACTTACGGTGATCTCCCTGCTGCTAGGCTCCCCAGGGCATTGAGCATAATATGTGGGAATTACTAATGGGGGAGTGAGGGTTTGTGAAGTACCATGCAAGGGAACATGTGCTGAGCATCTCCATACATGCATCATACATAGAGAGGTTAAAGTGCATCATACATCGAAATGTTAAACTGCATCATACATAGAGATGTTAAAATGCATCATACATAGAGATGTTAAAGTGCATCATACATAGAGCTGTTAAAGTGCATCATACATAATGTTAAAGTGCATCATACATAGAGATGTTAAAGTGAATCATACATAGAGATGTTAAAGTGCATCATACATAGAGATGTTAAAGTGCATCATACATATAAATGTTAAAGTGCATCATACATAGAGATGTTAAAGTGCATCATGCATAGAGATGTGAAAGTGCATCATACATAGAGATGTTAAAGTGCATCATACATAGAGATGTTAAAATGCATCATACATAGAGATGTTAAAGTTTATCATACATAGAGATGTTGAAGTGCATCATACATAGAGATGTTAAAGTGCATCATACATAATGTTAAAGTGCATCATACATAGATATGTTAAAGTGCATCATACATAATGTTAAAGTGCATCATACATAGATATGTTAAAGTGCATCATACATAGAGATGTTAAAGTTTATCATACATAGAGATGTTAAAAATGCATCAAACATAGAAATGTTAAAGTGCATCATACATGGAGATGTTAAAGTTCATCATACATAGAGATGTTAAAGTGCATCATACATAGAGATGTGAAAGTGCATCATACATAGAGATGTTAAAGTGCATCATGCATAGAGATGTTAAAGTGCATCATACATAGAGATGTTAAAGTGCATCATACATAGAGATGTTAAAGTGCATCATACATAATGTTAAAGTGCCTCATACATAGAGATGTTAAGGTGCATCATACATAGAGATGTTAAAGTGCATCATACATAGAGATGTTAAAGTGCATCATAAATAGAGATGTTAAAGTGCATCATACATAGAGATGTTAAAGTGCATCATACAGAAGAGATGACAATGTGCAAATGTCACAATGGGAGAAACTACGTTTGAGTCCATTGTGGGCAAGTGTCTATGGAGGATCATGTTTACTTTATCTACAGCCTGCCTTGAGATTTGCATGTATTTTCCATCTTCACATGCATTGAATGGAGAGTGATATGCCTCTCTTTCAAAATGTTTATTTGCCAAAATGTTATATTGTGTGAGTGCCTTCATGTTTGTGTGTGTGTGTGTGTGTGTGATTGTGATGTTGTGAATGTCAATCAAATTGCCATCAAATTGTGTGTGAGTGTGTCTGCAATAGGGAGTGCTGTTAATGTGTGTGTCACTGATTGTGTTTGTGTGTGTATGCTTGTGTGTTTGTGTGCATTCGAGCATTGTATGTGAGTGTGTGTGTGTGTGTGTGTGTGTGTGTGTGTGTGTGTGTGTGTGTGTGTGTGCGTGTGTGCTTGATGGAAAGGGCTGCTGCAGGTCTCTGCTCATTTGCCACATGTTGATTGCTTCCTCCATTTGTCCGGGGCTCGTCTGGTGCTCTGCAGCCCCTCCCGATGCCATACCATTAGTGGGGTTGTGTCAGTGCACACCACACCTGTGTCTATATGTGCTCCTTTGCATGCTGATGAGTACACAAACATAATCTAACTAAGGCAAGCCAAGTATATATTTAACAAAACTATAATATATACCCCCCCCCCCCCACACACACTCACACACACAGATTTAATGTCCTAGCCTCCTTGAGTTGCTTGTGGTATCAGCATGGGTGCATGAGTGCTTTATGATGACGGCTGAGCCCATAGGCATATTTGCGAGTTGTCAGGTATAATGAGGTTCAGTGGAAGCTTGGGCTTCTCGTGTAGCCATTCCAGGCTATGAGCTCCCTGACAGTGTTGCTGGTGTCATCTGTACTCTTAAGTCACATGACATTTAATGATGATGATAAAAAAAAAAATGATACGTCTTTTCTCAAGCTGCACTGAATCTGCAGTGAATAAGATGGCCAGATGACCTAAGATGGAATGGAAGTCTCAAATTACCTTAAAACTGTGGAATGAAATAATAATGTAAGGATCAGGATCCGGACACAAATGCAGAACGCAAGAAGATTTAAACAAAATAAATATTTGCTTCAATGCTTCAAGACAAAAGGATGCACAAAGGTAAGACAATACGGCTGGTGGACGTTTTACTTTAGAGAAAAGGGTGAACAATAACTAAGACACCTACTAGATTGGGCTAGTAGTGGGCAGGATGACCAGACAAAGGGCAAACAAAACTGAGGGCTTAAATACACAGGAAGGAACATCAACACAGGTGGGACACAATCAAGGCTAATGAGCTAAAGATAAAGCATAACTGAGGACATCTAGGGAAACAAACAAAGCTACACAAAGACCTGCAGAATGGCCCACCATAGAGCACCTCCACCCTAAAGCACCTTGTGGCGGACCATCTAGCTGTTCAGGATGCCTTCTCTTGAAGTATCGGGTGTGCTGGGGTCCTACTGTCTCTGGCAGGTCCTTCCTCAACACCATAGTCCTCCCAGTTCTCTAGGTTTTGCTGTGGAGCGACAACAAACCCTCAGGAGCCTCTCTAAAGTGATGGTCTGTTGTCTGTCCCCGTGGTGGGAGGGGGGTTGAGGGTTTACCAGGAGGAGCCAGGCGACTGAAGGTACTTTAGTGAGGAGACCTGGAATGTGGTATGAATACGTAGGATGTGTGGAAGCTGGAGCCCAACAGTGAGTCGGGGGAACAACTTGCGGGACTCAACACAAAGGGAACTCCTACGTAGATAGCTGCACCTTCCAGCCAGGTACCAGGGAGCAGGTATCCCTGTTGTCCATACCTGGAGGAGGTGTGGAGCTGGGTGGCATGGTAGCTGCTGGACAGATGGCACATTGACCTCCCCCTCTCAGACTGTAGACAATGGGAGCTGGTAACTGATGGAGCAGTGGAACGGACACAGGCGAGAGGCAAAACAATGGGCAGAAAAAATGTTGTCTTCAGACAACACAGACAAGTCTCTTGGTCCTGGTTGGCACTGTCTGCTCCCAACCCCCCTAGGTCTCGGGGGGAAGGGGGGGACTAACAGAGGGTCAGGGGGGGACCAGGGACCAGGCTGCTGCTGCTCGGCCAAACGGACAACTTTCTGGATGCCAAAGGCGACAGCTGCAATCAGGCGGTAGAGTGGGCTCAGGATTGTTTTGTGGGCGGCGTCAAGCCAGTGGGACAGAGCACCAGTTTTTCAAACCTTAGAACCAAAACAATACACAATATAACCAATTTAGTACAAGCTATACAAGCCAGGCCCACCTAACTTGCCAAGACCTCACCCTTCTTGCTGTCCGGATATACACTAGGTTCTTGTGGTCCATCCGGACCAGGACTGGATACTCAGTCCTCTACAAACAATGCTTCCTCTGCTCCAAGGCAAGCTTCACATCCAGAAGTTCCTGGTTGCCAATGTCCTAATTTTTCTTGGCAGGAGACAGCTGCCAGTGAATGATTTTTGGGCGATTGCTGGGACAGGATACCACCAACATGTCCCAGTGTGGATCATTAACCCGGGCCTGAAACACTGCTGGGATTGCGCCCGACTTTGTGTTCCGCGAGTCAAGCTTCGTAAAGCTGGTGGCGCCTGTTGGAAAGCAGTAGAGATAATAAGCAGGGGGCAACCATTCTCCTCAGTAATGCAGACCATGACAGTCGATGCAGGGGGCGGAATGTCTTATCCTCAAAGAAAAAGCCAGCTCCTACTGGGGACGAAGAGGCCTGAATGATGCCACGATCAAGAGACTCCCAGATGTGTGCGTCCATAACCTCCTGCTCTGGCCCAGAGAGGGAATACAGAAGGCCATGGGTGGGGGAGGGGGGAGGGGGGGGGGGGGGATAGCAGGGAGAAGATTGATAGCATGTCGTATGGTGGTGGTGGTGAGGCCGCAGTGATGTGGCACAAGATTTACTAAGAACCTGTTTGAGGTCATGATATTTTCGACATCTAGGGGAAAAAAAACAAAACCTACACAAAACAAACAGGATAAATATAACTTGACAACGTGACAAATCTTCTGCATGGTACCTTTGTCTTCATATTAAATATTGATTGTCTTTCATGTCCAAGCTATGCTAAAAAGACTATTTGTTTAATGAACATTCAGTCAGTGTCACAAATCATCCTATTAAAATTCCACCCAGCTGTTCCTTTGACATTTTGGTCCCAAAGTTAAACCAAACAAAAATGTAAAAAAGCTGAAAATGTCAGAATGGTATAAATAGGTTATTTTCCTAACCCCCTCCCTGCAGCCTACACATCCCTTATCTCTGTTAGCCAGGAATCCTGGGATGAATGATGAATGATGGGTCATGTTGCACATGCCAGCATGCAAGCCTATGTTAACACACATACATGTTCATGTGTGCAAACACACACACACACACACACACACACACACACACACACACACACACACACACACACACACACACACACAAATACATATAAATGTATCTATATATCTATGTATCTATATATCTAAATATCTATATCTATATCTATATCTATATCTATATCTATATCTATATAACACAAACAGGATGAGGACTTTCCATTTCTGAGGACAATACATTGACTCCACATTGACTTCACAATACACCTGCAGCATAACATGAGCTCCAGCTACATGGGCCATTAACCCGACCTGTGACACAAGACATTACGTCCATGGACAATTGCAGTGTCCTTAATTCTCACAAGGGTTTTTTTTGTCTTTCCCATCCTCTGAAGGACATTTGGTCCCTGAAGAAAAAACAAGTAAAAATAGCATTCACACGCACACAAACACTCTCTCTCCCTCTCTCTCCCTCTCTCACACATACACACACTTTCTCTCTCCCTCTCTCAAACACACGCGCACACACACACACACACACACACATAACCCACCGAGGCTTAACCTAATGGCCTTATAGATATAAATAATATCTGATTTAGATCTGCAGCAAAATTATTTTTACATTCGGGGATGAGCAGAAATTCAAACGTCTGAAGTGAGGAAGAGTACGTAACATGCTTCTGTCTCCACCTTCGTATGCATTATATCAGAGAGAACTCAACAGGCAATGAAAAGGAACATAAATATAGACATGATTCTCTCACACACACACACACACACACACACACACACACACTCACAGACACACAAACACACACACTTACACACACACAAACACACAAACACACACTTACACACACACAGGGCCAATGAGGGGTAAGGAGTATTTCCAGTCTGGGCAGGATATGCCTGCGACAAGCCAACCTCTAGAGGATCTGGGGGGTGTTTCCACTGAAACATTTATCCTTTAGCCTGGATTGTCTCACTATACCGTCACTATATATAGACACAGACCGCAGCTATAGCCATTGAGGCCCATCTGAGCCACACCCATCCACTAGCTTATCTACAGTGTATCTAGGTTACAGTGGACACATCAGAAACAACAATCAGATGTAACAGGGAAGCGATACTTGGGGTGATGGATTTCAATGAATGGACCATTTCTACTACCACTTCTTTGTCAGCCGGTATGTAACGTTCTGTGAAGATCCACAGTCCTTCTCAGAGACCTGTACGTGCCCGTTCTGCCAGCCAAGAACCTTTATGTAACACGTAATGATTTGACTGATTGGTCAAGCATGGGAACAGGCAATGTGTTCAAGAATAACATGGATGCACTCTGTGAAATCAAAGCATTGCATTTTCTTGGTTGCAAACTAACTCTAACCCTAACATTTATGTGATGTTGCAACATCTTTTTCATGTTGTTTCATGTTTTACATGTTGCTCTTTCATGTTGTTCCATTTTCAATTTCAAACAAACTTGGTTTCCCCCATGTCCAGATTTGCTTGGTTCATGTACATTTGGGGTCAAACTCAAAATACTGCCCCCTTGTGGAGTTGTTAAGATGACATTGAAATATTAATGTGGGCAGCTCGAAGACCCGCATCTCTGTCTCGCGATATGTATCTTTGCATGGTAAATGTAGCGTCACTCTGCCCACTGCGTGCTGGCCATGTGGAGGGCAGCTGATTTGGTTTAGGAGGAAAATGATGTCTGTCACTGTCAGACACGCTCCCATAATACATGTCTCACTGGCATTGGAGGTCATTCTCATTCAATAAGAAAGACTGATTTTTCCAACGCTTCACAGTATTTTATTCAAGCAAGTAACATAGTTTAGTTAATAGCACAGTTCAATGCAGGAAAAGCCCCCAGCTTTGCAACAACATGTACCCAATTCACCAGCGACTAGTTTCATACTCAAATAACATTATATACAAAGCTTGGCAGTTGGTGCAATGAAAAAAAAGCTTTTACACACCAATACACTCACACACACACAGGCCAGTGACTACCAGGGACTTACTGCTGACACAGAAACACTCCCGTTCACACTGCTCACTTCATTACCCACTCCAATTATCACACCTCCCTCCCTCCCCTGGCCTCCACACATACCTTTTTGTCTTGACTTTGGCCCAGGCACGAGCTGTGGCACAAAACCAGTAACCCGCACAGACAATTGTTTCACACCATTCACAGCACATAACCATCACAAAGTTAGCGCCATCATCACGACCGTCTGGAGTGGACAGCAAATTAACTGTGATTTTGTTTGGTTTAGTCCATATGGCAACATGAAATGAGATGGATAGGACGAAGGAAAGGACAGCTCCTCTATACTCACCTGCATGGCCTTTGATCTACTCATCAAGTGAAGTTAATATTTATATCAAGTTGGTTTATATAGTGCTTGTTAACTGTGCCATGTTAATGAATAACACATAAAACAACAGTTTTACACTCACTGCCATTGTTTGATTAGTGCAGTGACAACATCTCCAAATGGAAGAAAAATAAATTACAAGCACCACTTTAATATTTACAAAACATATATTGTACAAGTGGCCCAAGGAAAACAAGATGTAGGGAAGCACTGCTGGTTCAGCTTCTCATTTCATCCTTAAGATCACATCTCTCATATCAACCTTCAGTCAACATGTTAGGACATATTATTCTGCCAGTCTAACCAGGAACACAGCAGCTTCCCTCATTCCAACATTATTGGAAGGAGGAGATCTGCTGGGTTCTATTCCCCAAACAGGCACCCATAGTGAGGACAGCGGTGCCCATTCTCCCATCTTTTACGTTGACATTTCCCCAAATCAGATGATGTGTCTTTGGATGGGATGTGAACAGAATGCTGGATGCTAGAGGGCCAAAGCACAGCCAAACACTGGGACTGTGTGTGGGTCTATATTTATATACAGTGTGTGTGTGTGTGTGGGTGGCTGAGTGTGTGTGTGTGTGTGTGTGTGTGTGTGTGTGTGTGTGTGTGTGTGTGTGTGTGTGTGTGGCTGAGTGTGTGTGTGTGTGTGTGTGTGTGTGTGTGGCTGAGTGTGTGTGTGTGTGTGTGTGTGTGTGTGTGTGTGTGTGTGTGTGTGTGTGTGTGTGTGTGTGTGCGTGTACAAGAGCATTAGCCTTGATTTTGAGAACACCTCCAGATTCTGCGAGAATGAGTTTGTGCTATTAGAGAATCTAAACAGCTATGTATGCTTTTACTATGTAGCACCCAGGTCCTTACATAACATGCAATGAAACACAGCAAGATGAATATGAATATGAACATGTTCACCCTGGATACAAATATAGATATGATTGATTGTGTTGTATACTTTGTAACATTGTTTTTATCATGAGAAAGAATCCACTGGCACCTCCTTTCCTGGTGACCCCTTGTCAAAGCCTCCTTTGGTTTCAAGTCCATCTGAATAACATGACATGGTACGAGGCTGGGCGGGCTCTCAAACAAACAGCTTATGTTAGTGGTGTGTTCACTTTAAACATGTTGAAGCAAGAGTTCCCGACCAGATAATTATAGTAACTGTACTTTGACTGCATCCGTGCACTGAGCCAGATAATGCTACTCATTCATTGTACCCCCTAGTTTGAGCTAATTAGCACATCCAGATGGATGCGCTAAATGACAGGCAGTCAAAGGAGTACTTTTATTTTCTTAAATTGGTACTTCCACTTATTCATAGGCACAAAACGTCAATCATGCAGACCCTGGGACAGTTATTGTAATCATTCATTAACATGAATCCATTAATATTCAAAGTAATATATTTCACTTTAATTTAACTATCCAATACAATTGAATTAGCCGAGTAAAGTTTAAACATGAAGCAGCCAATAGCTCTTTCAAGTATATTTCAATCGTTTGTAGAATTTCATATATTTATGTTTTTGTGGCTTAATTGTACATTTTCTGAGGTTACCAGGCAACAGAGAGACATCTCAATATTGCTATTGTACATTAGCATTGTCTGTGTGTGTGGCTGTGATATATACAGTAGTTCACTCGAGGTCGGAGTTCACTGGAAGAAATATGTAGTTTATCAGGGTTTCACTCCTGTAGCGTTTAATTGCCGTTGCAAGTCGCAAAGGGTTTCATAAGTTAGCGACAAGATGACGTCTTAAGCCAGGCCCTGTGAGCTGCAAAAAATAGAAATCTAAAAATAAAAATAAAGGCTAAAAAGCAGAAAGCGACCCTGAAGAGACCCAGAATGTGATGCCCTCCAGGGTGACAGGACTGGCAGACGTCAAACCACGATGAAATATGATGGATGTGGGATGTTCAAAGTCATGAAGATTAAATGTGTCATTGTTCCAGATAACACAGTTCAAGGCCTCCATGTGCATTACCTCCTCTAAGTCCTCATGGTCAGTACGCTCCCAAACCTGCACTGTTCAGCTTTTTCCCTGCAGCCACCACTTATCTCCAAAATGAGATTTTTTACTATTTCTTCTTTAGGTTTAGAGAACAAACCACCTTATCAAAATGAAGCTTAATGGCTTCATTTTTTTATTTTTTTTATTTTTTAAGCGTTGCATTTACACTACAAATAGGAAAACAGATTTGTGTACAATTGTGAATTACTTGCATTTTAGTAATTTATCATATTTTTGAACATTGGATAAGAGGCAGACAGACAGACAGACAGACATACTTTAATGATCCCTGAGGGAAATTGCATCTGAGACTGCTGACAAGAAGAGATGAACGTGATCAAAACAACTAATTTGTTGAACAAATTGCATGGATTAATGTCTTCTTAGAGAATCATGTGATACATCTTCTGAACAAGATGTAGCCCATCTTCATTGCCTGTCGATGTTGGATACTGTCACGCCAACTGCTCCCCCTCTACCTCGATCGGCGTCGCCTGTCTAGTGATCACCGGTCCTGGCACTACAACCCCCAGAATCCCCGGCGGCCATTAGCAGGCACCTGTGTCTAATTCCCAATGTGTCTCACCTGTGTCTTGTTTGTTTCCCTACTTAACCTCGTGTGTCCGTCTCCCCATTGTGAGTTGTTGTATGTGTGTATTTGTATATCGTATATGGACGTACTTTGTCTTTGTTAATTGTTAGACGCACACACCTCGCTGTGTGCGCCTGTACCGGTCTCGTCCGGCACTTAAATAAACTCTGTTCCACCGTATACGTTGCTTGGTCTCGCGCCTGTCTCAGCTCAACCCCGTAAGTGTCACAGATACACCATATGGTGAATCTCTGAGTCCGGCAGATTTATTCATGGAAACGATAGCCAAACCTCTTTTATTACTATAGTATGTAATGATAATCCAAAGATGTTCAATGTCATGCAAATCCACTTAATAACTTAAACATCTCAACTCCATCTCAACTACATTTTTGAGGGTTTACATTTTTACATTAACAATGAAAACACCTACCAGAATATATGAGTATGTGCAACAAATGTTGCAACGTAGTGTGCACATTGACATTTCAGATCTTTTCCATTTTCTTCAACACTAACTTTTGATCTCAGTTTGACCTCATAAAATTTAAAAGAATACTCCCGATAAAGCATGACAACTGTTTGGCACATCCATTATGAGCTGGCATGAGCACAAGGTCTCCCAGAGACATTAGCAGGGTCCTGGCCGACGTCTGTCTGAATGGCGCTGTTGGGTATTTAATCACGTCTTCCTATGCTGAATACCGATAGTACAATAAAGGAGCCGTACAGTAGGTGAGCTTCAGAAGGGCTGAGGATTTGTCCCGATGCAGGAGGACGTGTGTTTGGGCAGATTAAGGCGACGTGGGGAACCCGAGCCCGGCGGGGCCCATAATCCACTGTACGTTACTCAGCAAAGCAGCAGTGCTTTCAGCATCTCAGCGCTCGTATAATGAATGGTGCTTTGCTTGTGTGACAAAGTCACAAATCCTCACTCTGCTCCCTGACTGCACTTTACGTGCCACAACCCAAGTATAATCCAGCATGAAAAAGAGAAAAAAGAGGTTTTATAATTCGTACAATTCTTGAGAAGTACAATGACGTGAGTCTCCCTGCCAAAAGGTTTTGGGGTGGATTCTGGGGTCTAGTCCCACAGCACCCTTGAGCAAGATGGCTAACCCCAATACCTGCTCCATAATTAACTTGTTTGTTGTTATTTAATTTATATAGTGCCTTTCAAGGAACCCAAGGTCGCTGTACACAGTGAGGCAGATAAGACAAAGAACAGAAATTAAAGAAGCCATGATTGCCAGGGATGATGGAGTTGATTAGAGACCATAGGCCTTGGTGAACAGGTATGTTTTCATGAGTTTTTTTAAATGTGTCCAGAGATGCAGCATTTTGAATCTCTGCCGGGAGAGAGTTCCAGAGGGTGGGGGCTGCCACACTGAAGGCTCTGTCCCCAAAAGTCTGTAATCTGGGGCGGGGGGTGGATAGCAGATCTGTGTCTGAGGACCACAGATTCCTGGTTGGGCTATATGGGGTGGAGAAGGTCAGATAGGTCCTGGGGGGCAAGGTCATGGAGGGATTTGTAGGTGAGGAGGAGTTTGTAGGAGATGCATGACTTGACCGGGAGCCAGTGAAGGTGGATAAGGGTGGGCGTGATGTGCTGCCAGGGCTTGGTGCATGTGAGAACCCTGGCAGCTGAGTTCTGAACATATTGGAGCCTGTCCAGGGCTTTGCTGGGTACCTCGGACAGGACTCCAGAGTAGTCCAGATGGGAGGTGATGAAGGTGTGGATGAGGGTCTCTGCCACGGAGTCAGAGAGTGATGGCCGGAGTCTGGAGATGTTCTTGAGGTGGTAGAAAGTGGATTTGGTGATGGATTTGATGTGTGACTGGAAGGAGAGAGTGGAGTCCAGAATGACACCCAGGTTGCGGACTTCTGGGGATGGACAGATGGAGCAGCCATCCACATCCAGGAGAAGATCTCCAACCTTCCGGAGCAGCGCCTTGGGAGCCACAGCCATGAGCTCTGTTTTGTTGGTGTTAAGCTTGAGTAAGTTAGATGACATCCAGGTTTTTTTTTTTTATGTTGCGCAGGCAGTTGACAAGGGACTGTGGAGGGAGCTGAGTGGATGGTTTGGTGCTGAGATACAGCTGGGTATCATCGGCATAGCAGTGAAAGCTTAGGCTGTGGTGACGGATAATCTGACCAAAAGGGAGCATGTAGATGGTAAAGCGGAGGGGTCCAAGCACAGAGCCTTGGGGGCACGCCTTGGCTGACTGAGGCCGGGGTGGAACTGGAGTCTTTGATGGTAACAATGGTTTCCTGTTGGAGAGATATGACTGGAACCAGGAGAGAGCTGCACCGGTGAGACCTAGGTATTCAGAAGCGGTTGAGGAGGATTGTGTGAGAAACTGTGTCAAAGGCTTCAGAGAGGTCCAGGAGGATGAGAATACTGATGTGGCTGGAATCAGCAGCAATGAGGAGGTAATTGGTGATTTTGATGAGGGTAGTCTCTGTGCTGTGGTGTGCTTTGAAGCCAGATTGAAAGGGGTTCACAGAGCTCATGGTTGGACATGTGCTGATGGAGTTGGACAGAAACTGCTCTTTCCAGGATTTTGCTGAGACAAGGAAGGTTGGAGATCGTCCGGGAATTGGTGAGGTCATCCGGGTCCACGCCCTTGCTTTTTGAGGATGGGGATGACTGTGGCAATTTTGAAGGTGTAGGGTACCATGCCAGATTCAAATGAGGAGTTGATTATGTCCACCATGGTGGGGCACAAGTTGGCTATGCAAGCCTTGGCTTTGGTGACCAGCTTAGTAACTTGAGGAGCATCCACAAGGGAGAAGGAGGAGAGGGAGCACTGAGACTGGCATACAGCGGAGGGAGCAACGCCCTGTGGCTGAGGTGTATATGGAGGTGTGTGTGTGTGTGTGGGGGGGGGGTCAGGCGCCAGAAGATGCTGGTGGATAGAATCCACTTTGGCCTGAAAGAAATCCAGGAACTTGGACCAGAGGTCTCGGGTACCTGAAGGAAGGGGGGGGTATCGAGGGGGCGGAGTAACCAGTTGATGCAGAGAACAGCCACCGGCCAGATCTTTTATAAAGCCTCTCCAGTTGATGACCGGTAGCCTTCATGGTGGGGAGTTCGGGGGTGAACCAGGGGGCAGGACAGGAGAAGGAGACAGTCCAGGTTTTGAGGGGGTCAAGAGAGTTGAGGCTGAGGGATAAGGCTGCATCGTAGTGAGCTACCAGGCCATCCAGACGGGGGGATCTGAGGCAATGTGGGCCGCTATCATGTTAGACAGGGCTGTCTAACGTGGTCTTGATGTCCCTGAACATGATGGTACGTTTTGTGCACTGCCTGGGCAGGGGGACAGGGATGGTAAAGTGGATGGCATGATGGTCAGATACAGCTAGGTCCAGACACTGCATATGAGAGGGAGTTGTACCAGTGGAGCACACCAGATCCAGTGTGTGACCTTTAGGGTCCATGGGTGGGACCTTGACATCCTGAGTGATGTCGAAATAGTCCAGCAGTGGGAGGAATTCAGCGACAAACGTGCAGCTGCTGGAGTCTACTTGGATGTTGAAATCGCCGAGCAGAAGTGTAGAATGAGACATGGAGCAGACAGAGGTGAGTAGCTCAGATAGCTCGGACATGAAGGTAGTGGAGGCTTTTGGGGGTCGGTAGACAAGAACAACTTGGAGCTGTGTAGACTCAGCCAGTGCAACACACTCAAATGAGGTGACATTGGGTACCGGAAGTTCTTTAACCAGGATGTCAGTTTGATGTATGATAGCCAGCCCACCACCATGACCCATGGAGCGAGGTTTATGTATGTACACATATCCTGGGGGTGTGGCTTGATTTAGTGTCAGAAAGTCCTGTTGATTTTGCCATGTCTCGGTTAAGCACAGAAAGTCAATTTTCCTGTCTGTGATAATGTCATGGATGAGTAGTGCTTTATTGTTTAGGGAGTTGGTGTTCAGTATTGTTGCATTGTTGTTTATAGATGCTGAGGCAGTCGATGTGGGAGAAACAACACTGTCAACACAGACCAGGGGCCTCAGATTGCCAGTGCACAGGTGTGGTTTGTTGTGAAGAGGTCGTTGTTGTGCATCACAGCGGCCGTCCGACAGTACAGTCCGAGTAAACAAACTTACGTCAGGAGCCCCAGTGCACATACCGGGGGCAACGCAAGAGTTTGAGGGATGTGATGGCATCGAGGCAGTTTGGAGTGATATGACAGTTGAGGTTCCAAAGTTCTGGTGTGGAGTATTTTGTGAACACCATTTCATCAGCAGAGGAGCGCCAGCTAGCTACCGGAGCCGCGGAGGCACCCAGCCTTGGACAACAGCAACGGCGCAGCAGTAGAGCCAAAGCAGGATGACGGGTCCAGGAGAGAGGTCGGGCATAGTCCAGATAACTTAGCAGAGAATAGTCCAGTCTGAGTAAACCGGAGTGGATAATCGACAATTTGTTGAGTACGCCAATGGATCGCTAGCTAGCTAGCAGACTAACAGCTGGTCGGCGGAGTAGGTGAGTACACAGAGCCACAGGTGTGCTGCCACCAAACTGTTAGTGAACACTGGACTGGACAAATTTGAGACAGGATAGGAAGTGGCAGAGAGATTCCACACCTTGACTCAAATAGACTCGGATTGAGAAGTGGCGACACACACGCCAGCATCCTCTCACATCCAGGGGACGCTGGGATATTCTACATTGTTGAATATGAAATGGTGCAGCAGCTCAGAGGGGGATTCAAAGGAAAGGTCAAATTAAAGAACACACAACATTAATATAAATGTCCTCCATTCACTATAATGAATGGCAGCCATTGACAGCAGCTGAGAGCTGTGTATGTGTGTGTGTGTGTGTGTACATGTTAAGTACTTGCTCAACAATCAAAAATGGTGTGCAGTAGGGTTTGTTTACCTCGTTTTGAATATCGGTTAACATTGTACATAATAATAGCTCTTTGTGTTGCTGTACACAATTAAGAAAATAACAATAATAAGAATAGCATTCGTATTTTGATCCATGTCCTTGTCTACTGCATCCAAAATGAAGAGCAAAGTTCCAAGGACCAGAAAGATAAAGATTATCAAATATTTAATCAGAATGGTATGCAATTGTATTTTTATCAAAGGACAGAATTTAATTACCTAACTAACTGTTTGCTGTTTTGACTGTGCTTAATGTAACTGCTGTGGTTGATGTAACTAATGTCAACTAGTTCATTGTAAAAGTTAACGTTATCAGATTTTACCCTACAACTACAGGTTGTATTGCTATTCTCCAACTTATAAGTCATGTAATAATGTAA
Source organism: Urophycis tenuis (assembly GCA_036785325.1). Taxonomy (NCBI): domain Eukaryota; kingdom Metazoa; phylum Chordata; class Actinopteri; order Gadiformes; family Phycidae; genus Urophycis; species Urophycis tenuis. The sequence continues at coordinate 6,749,187 of JAXIVH010000018.1, read as the reverse complement.
GATAATCACTATGGGTAACACCATACATGCGGTAGTGGGTTTGAGAGTGGGGGTGTACCACATGTAACACATGATGTGTATGTGCCAGCGTATTTGAAAGAAGGTTCATCATAAAAGCAACACAAGAGCTCGTACTTTGTTTTATTGAACATCTACATTCACATGACTTGGGATCTGGAACCAGCAGTGCTCATTCACATGAATTGGGATCTGGAACCAGCAGTGCTCATTCACATGAATTCCCGTCCACGCCAGCCACAGGATTTCTTTCAGAAACTCCAGGGACTCCGATTGCCATTTGCGGTAGAGAGTAGACTTCGATTTAATGAATGGGTGGCCATTTCTGACCCGGTATCCAGTTGTCGGGGTTGGGGTCAGCGTTAGGGTTACAGCCTAACCATGGTAACCACCCCCACAGCTCAAGGGTCAAGGCAGTCACCTGGTGTGGGCAGATGGGCACAACTTACTTAATCTCTTTTTCACTCCCTCTCTGTCTGCACTCTCTTTGTGTCTTTCTCTTTCTATCATCATCTGCTCTTTGATTTACTTCCTCTCCTCTCTCCATCTTTCCCTCTCACATGTTTTTTTTTTCTTCAATCAAGTGTTCTTGAATTTCCCCCTTCCCTCCATATGTCTCATGTCTCTCTCTCTCCAGCTCTCTCTCTTTCTCTCCCAATCTCTCTTTCTCTGTGTCTGTCTTTGTGTCTCTGTGTCTGTCTTTGTGTCTCTGTGTCTGTCTTTCTGTCTCTGTGTCTGTCTTTGTGTCTCTGTGTCTGTCTTTGTGTCTCTGTGTCTGTCTTTGTGTCTCTGTGTCTGTCTTTGTGTCTTTGTGTCTTTGTGTCTCTCTTAGCCTCCTCTGGGGGGGGGCGTGGTACTGTAATTAGACTGAACCAGGCCAGCAGGTCTCCCCACAGCGCGCTGTGATCAGTACAGGGCCCCCCGCCAACTCTGACTCAAGTCTCGCCCATCACTTTGTAAAGTCTCTTCATCTACAGGAGGGATCAGGCCGTTTCCCGGGATGATTCATTAAGCCCCTTCCTCGTCTCCTTGTCCCCAACTAACGCTGTCTGTACATTTCCCTGTCCCTCCCACTGCGGTCGTCTCTCGCTCTCTCCTTTCTTGTACTTTTGCGTAAAACACCATCTGACTTTCTCTTGCTTCATGTTGACACTTTTGTACATTTTGTCCACATCATTCTGCTATCTCTACTGGCCTTTCCTCACAAGCACAAATCAAACAAGGAAAGCATTCTTTTCACTGAAATGAGCAAACCCTGAATTAATCGCTGAAAGGCATAGCCTACTGTGGCAATCAGCAAAATCAAAGACAAATTCTGTGAAAAAACCTTTAAACTGCTGAATCAGTCAGCGTTACTATTTTGGTCCTCAATTCAAAGAAGCTGGAAGTTGAGAACGTGAAGCGGTAGTACAGTGATGAAGAGAGGAGAGCCTCCCCTAGGCCGACCAGGCAGAGCATGAGGGGATAAGTCAGTGAAAACCTTGTGCTCAGGTCTGTGAAGGTGCACTTCACCTTCAGTCCAGCCAGGCCGTAACAATGGATCATGCATTGCTTTAAGCTGCATAATGCACTGTGTGCTGCTGCATATTATATTCGAATTAAAGTGAATACAAGGTGTGAAATATGAGCTATGTCCACTCCCAAAACAAGCTTAACGATCCGTTGTTTGCCTCATCAGGGTCTGTGATGGAGGGTAACAATTTCAAGCAAGGTGGCTGAAGGTCAGCGATGGATCCAGTCTGATGTATCGGCTGTCACAGCGCCATGGATCACAGACACACCGTATCGGGGTGCTGCTGTCTCAGCTCAACGCCACATTAGGTTCAATCCAACTCAAATCACATCGTAGGGGTGGCGGGAGCGCTGCACACCACCACATCTACAGCCCAAAGATGTCCCCACGCACACACCTCCCCCCTGCCTCCCCCCTCACACCTCAACCCGCTCTCTCTATATTCCCCCCACCTGTGCTCCACCTCTCTGCAGTACCAGACGTGCCAGCAGGACCCCCGACCCCGACCCCCCATCCACACACACACACACACGCACACACAAACACACATACACGCACACACACACACGCACACACATGCACACACACACACACACGCACGCACACATGCACACACACACACACATGCACACATGCACACACGCGCACACACACATGCACACACACACACACACACACACGCACGCACACACACACACACAAACACACACACACACACGCACACATACACATGACCACACACACACACACACACACGCACGCACACATGCACACACACACACACACACACACGCACGCACGCACACACACACACACACACACACCCTCCTCAGGTGTGCAGAGTGTCATCGTGGTAATTAAGTGGGTCTGGGGGCTTGCGGGGGGGGGGAGACACATGGTCTGTTAGCCGTACTTAGTTCTTTTATTTATTCATATCTTAACACTCTATTCCTCGCGGTGCCACACATAATTGCTTTGACTGATGGACCGCCGGTTGGGAATTGATCCAGGCAGACGATCCCATCCCATTATTCTGCTCCACTTCTGTCTATATACAGTACCTCCCTCTCCTCCCTCTCCTCCCCTCTCCCCTCCCCCTCAACCTGCACAACGCCGTCTCCTCTCCCCTCGCTGGCTGCTGGGCCTCTTCACCGCCCTCTCCTTGTTTACTTCTTCTTACCTGGCCTCTCACACGCCTGTCACAGGCTCGGTCTCACCATCTGTCTCTCTGTCTGATGCGCTTTTCACCACCAATAAGAATGTCTCACACTTTCTCTCTCTCTCTCTCTCTGGAAAATTGTTCATTAACTCAACTCTCCAACTGGTGGATTGGTGATTCTCATCTTCTTCACTCTCCTTATCTCCCTCTGTCTCCTTCCCTCCCCCTTCTGTCTCCCTCTCTCTCCCCTCCCTCCTTTCTCTCTCTCCACATGAACACGTTTATCCATGTATTTAGGTCCACGTGTAGTACACACATTTGTTGCAATCCTCAATAATTCTTGTCATACTTGATTTGCTTGTGTGTGTGTGTGTGTGTGTGTGTGTGTGTGTGTGTGTGTGTGTGTGTGTGTGTCTGTGTGTGTGTGTGTGTGTGTGTGTGTGTGTGTCTGTGTGTGTGTGTGTGTGTGTGTGTGTGTGTGCTAATCCATTTCCTACTTTACATGCTGTTTTCTCCACATCCTTGACACCTCGTCCTTGGAGGAGCGATGTGCTGGCCATGCTGCGGTGCTGGCTGCTGCTGCTTCTGTGTGTGTGTGTGTGTGTGTGTGCGTGCGTGCGTGCGTGCGTGCGTGCGTGCGTGCGTGCGTGCGTGCATGCAAGTGTGTGTGTGTGTGTGTGTGGCTGGCTGTGTGTCTCAGAGCCAACCTGCACTACTACTCTGGCCCTCATTAAGCTCTGTGCGGTGCGCAGAGAGAGCATGAGAGCGATGGAGGGGATGGCCGCATGAAAACACGTATGGGAGGAAAACCACCTCCACCACTCTCTCTGTCTTCATTGTTCACTCTGAGGATGCCATATTGGTGTCACACTTTTAAAAGTTTGATTGAAAAAATGGAACTGCTCACTCAGGCCGCTCTTGATCTTCAAGGTCACAAACACTCACGCACACACACACACACACACACACACATGCACTCACACACGCACACATACAAATCGTGTAGCCTTCCTCCCTGCTTGTTAGTTTGGTGACCTCTGACCCATGCTCCTCGGCTATATTTGATGCTGCTACAACACAACTACGTCTAACACGATCACACACACACACACACACACACACACTCCTTCTCCAACCCAGCATCACGCCATGGCGTGTAATACACCTGTTGGCCCGCTGCTCAGTGTCACGCTGTAGCCTCACATCATGGTGAAACACACTCGCTCGTATGAACCCGCTTAAAATGGTCAAATACCTGATGACACCTGCAACCTCAGAGGCCAATTCTTGTCCATTGGCCTGCATACACGTCACCTGACCATCGAGTTTCTGTCTGTGAAAACCAAACAAAATGGCTGTCATTCCTTTAGAATGCAATTGGACATTTTTGTTCAGTGAATGTATCTGATGTTTAGTTCGTAAGTGATGTGAATATTCTGTTGCTATGGTGGTTGCAGAATCAGAAGTGTCTTTAATTCTGGGTAAGTTTAACACATGCAAGGAATGTGTCTTGATGATGGTGAATAACAATGATGAACATTGTAAAGAAAAACCTCAATATAAAATAGAAACATTAACCACAAGAACACAATACACTTAACTATGTAAAGAATGTAGATACTCGACAGTCTTCATATTCTGTCTTCATCATTTGAAAGTGCTGTACAGTTTGTGCAGGAATGTGTAAAATGTGGACCATGGAATGTGCAGATGTTCACATATGTTCACTTGATTGATTCCATTTACGCTTCAAAACCTCAGAAGCGGTATTCATTTGTCATTATTATCTTGTTAAACAAAATGCTGTCATGAAATGAACCTCTGGACTCATAATCACCAGGTCACCCTGAAAAAAGGTCTGACTACTGAGGGCAGCAGCACAGCACTGAAGCTGTCGGGAACCCAGAGAGGAAGAAGAACTACGTCATCCCCCGGGCACTCTACAGTCCATGTTGCTATTAAAAGAACATCAGCAGTTATGTAAAAAACATAACAGCCCAGATAACGACACAGTACAAAAACAATGATGTAAACAACATGCAACATGGTCTAAGTTATTACAGCGTCCATAGCAACAACCATAGCATGATGGAAAACCCTGCTTTCCAACAATCTTCTGCTGAGACTTGAAAGAATATATGTAATAACTCGTGAACTAAAGATCATATGTATTAACTGAAATAACACTATAAAATAAAATGTACATGGCTTTCTAGAAATTTTCAAAACAAAAATCAAAACATTTAAATGCTGAAAAATCTATCTTAGAATAGGCTATTTTTCACCGGGAATAAAAGAATGTCAGCCATTTGTTTTGGTAGACATGTCAGGTGGAGGCCGGCCAGTGGGAGGGAACAGGCCTTCAGTCCTCTGGGGTCATCCAGGTGTTCCACCGTTCTAACAGGGTCATAGGAGCTGAGGCGTGTGGTGGTATTGATGGTACCTTCCCTTCGCGTCCACCTGACTCACTGTCAGCTTTAATGGACGTTGCCTTTTTGAAGGCCGTGTGGAAAACCTGAAGATAGCATTCATTTGATGCCAAACACGCATGTTGAAATTGGAACTAGAATGGAAAAGAAAATATGCATAAACGAAAGCAGGATAATGTAGAAGTTAAGGTGTCTGACACCGAGGCAAAATATTCTTGGTTTGAACAGTGATATCTGCAGCCTCCCTGACTGTTTAAATTAAAAGATATTAAAACGGAGCCTCTCAAAAAAACCCTGTTGCTTTGGATAAAATAATTTGCTCAATGTGTTTGGCCAAATAACACACAGAAATGCTGATAGAGTGCATTGTAATTCTCTGAACCAGCAAAGGGATCTTGTGGTCTTGTTGGACAAGTAGATGAAACACATCTCCTTCCGCAGCATAATGTAGCAATTTAGTTTGAAAAAAAACATGTCCAGATGGGAATAAAGTCAAAGTATGTGCGGAGCTAAGATCAATCAAAACACTCCAACTTAACCACTTTACTTTTCTCATTAAAAGCTTTCTTGGCTTGGCTTCCTTAACAAAAAAACACTGCATTCATATGTTCAATGTTGTGGGCCCAGATCCTGAAAACACTCCATCACTTCAACAGGTAAGCCAGGAGAGCAGTTGGCCACCGCTGTGCACATTTCACTGCTGTGAAATGCGCAACATTTCCATTTGCATATTTCATTATGCAGATGAGATGGTTTCAAAACAAATTCCCATTCTTTGTTTGTCAATGGATCATGACAGCCCTTGAGCTCCCAGCAATCTCACTGAGACAGTGAAGCAAGAAAAAATGTCTATGAATGTCTTTATGTCCATTTCCCAACGTATACACGAAACCAGCAGGCATTTGGTGAATTCAATACCAAAAGGTTTTAATGCATAATAGTAGCCCTGTATAGACAAAATAAATATCTAGATTCTACACCCTTTTTTGAATTTTGCATTCCAAATGCAGCAGCTTACCTGCCCGGCTCAACACGGCACTCTGCTCACCCTGTGAACACAGAGGGACGCTTTAGAAGAGATCCCTGCTTCCCATGCACACGCACATACAGGACCGGGTTCGGTGCACCCTCATGGGGAGTCACAACCTCTGATGGCAATGTTTCAGATACATTTGCATATATGGGTGGACAAGTGGTGACGTGTGAGCTAAGCATGTAACTTGACATTGTTTCTGCAAGATCCTACGACAACCTATTGCTTATGAATGTAGATTGAATGTACCGCCTGCGGTGGTGGTAGTGGTGTCTACATCTCTTGTACAGCCGTTCCCAGATAGTCAGACAGAGGAAACATCTCTCCTAGCATTGAGATCTCACACATACATGCAATTCCAGTTGAAACCATCTCATCTCAGTTGAAGAACGCTTTTGCTTTTGTACACAACATTGCCAATTATATTAACAACAATAATAATATTATTGTAACAATACAACAATCAATGACAAAACAGCAATACTCTTCACTCTCTCATGGCAGAATCCTTGAAGTGCTTTGTTGGGATTATTCATTTTGAAACAATTTACTGCAGTGATTCATTAAAGTGATATTTAAGAGAGCTATTCTTCTGCTGGTATAACAGCTCTTATGCTGTAATACCACATCTGTTCGGAACTTAACAAACATATGTTTACAAACTGTATCAAATGAGGCAAAGGACAATATAGTTCTGGGATGAAACCATTGTCCACTGTCTCTCCTGGCTTTACTCACTAACATCTGTTAACAATATCATTTGTCAAAATCCTTGCGTTATGCCAATTCTGCCTTGTATGCGTCTGCCATATTTTGACAAACTACAGTGACAAGACTTTGAGAGAAATGTAGGTGTTGAATTCAGATTAAAAGAATTCCACTGTATTTGTCTGCAGTGGCCGGCTGTACATTCAACTCAATCATCACAACAACCTGTTTCCTTTCCGGGTCATACACCGGCTACATAGGGCTAACCCACAGCTAGCTAGCGGCTAGCATACTTTGTCCCTTTGTTTATACCAATTTACACCATTTGTTTACATCCAGTCGAAACCTGGTCAATCCAGTTTGATCCAGGATCAGAACACACTCTTCCTAGGGAATAATGTCCTAATAAAGACGTATGAGACTCTCTGAAAGTTTTTAATCAGAGAATATTGTCAACAGTTCTTTCGCCCCGCGATCCCTTGGCAGCGCAGTGACAGTGACGTACAGGGTGGTGATTGGCAGGAGCGCTGAAGTAACAGAGTTGAAAGGCTGTGAGCAGGAGACAAGGTTCACGAGGTACAAAGCGCTTTGTGGGCTGCACACATGCAGAGCAAATGTGCATATGTACTCACGCACACACGCACGTACAAAGTGGAGAAAGTGTCTGCAGCCATTTGTACACCTGCACACCGACTAGAAACTTGAGTCTTGGAGAAAAAACGCTCTTTTCCCCGGTGAGATGGGTGAAGTAAGGGTTGAAATCAAACGAACTGCCAAGCGCATGTTGGGGCATCATATCGCTCTCTGAGGACATTGAAATAACCCGGAAGGTCCTTTCAGGTCACCCAGAGTGTATTTCTGCAAAGAAAACAACTGTTGAATAAATTGCATTTCATATAGTGAAAGTTTTTTTTGTTTACAAAACATTGCATTGGTTTGTGCTGTACTAATAGGTTGTTACACAACACCCTCAACTGAAATGGGACCCCCTGAAGTTATTAACGACAGCCTAGTTTCCCCCAACACACATCACACCAGCCTTCTCTGCATGAACACGCCATCAAAACTTACATCTGTGGCTTCATGTCGTGAGTGTTCCCACGGAGACCGAATGCCATAATTACTGCTTTTGGTCTTTCTTTCTGCCTGTCTTTTCTTCTCTAGCTTCCCTTTTGTGCTTGCCACTCACTGGCAATGGCTGTTGGAGAACATCGCCAATGCTTTTGAGAAATTACTGAGGCGTCCAGAGGCGGGGAACTGTCTCTAAAAATTGTCCCATCAGAGGTTGGGACACAAGTGTAAACATGTCTCCACACATGACACACACACATTCAGGTATACACATGCTCACACACACACACACACACACACACACGTATTCAGGTATACACATGCTCAAACTTGTAGTATCCATTCCTTCACACTCCTACACACACAACCTTTTAAGCTAACACATAAATACACACTTTCACATCCAATATGGATATATTCACCTACACATGAACACAAATTCCCTGATGCATATCGTGATCAACTGTAAACAACACTCCCGAAAGGCTGAGCAAAGTACCATAATATCATCATTAGAACTCTGATTGGGGTTCTCTGGAGACCCATCTCTCATTATTACTATACATCCTTGTGGGAGACCGGCGGCAAGCAGAGAGAGAGACAGTGTTTCCAAGTCCAAGATAAGATTTATTATTTTTTTTCTTCTGCACTCAAACGTCAGGAAATAAAATGAAAATAAAGACTACATTCAACCAAAGAGTTCTAGGCCTATAAAAGAGGTCAAAATAACAGAACTGAAAGTAAATTAAGGAGCAGAACAAAGCATGACTGAACTCAAAAGAACCAACCTCCCAAATGAAACACTGAAGGGTTACATATACTTTGCTGACCAGCCTATGAAGACATAGAGGGCAGACGAAGACTAACTACTATGTAACCACTTCACAAGACACGGACAAAGGCTAAATAAAATAAAGACAAATGTAAGTAACCAATATTTTCTAAAGCAAAATTATTCAAATTTCCTTCTCTAACAACTAAACAAATGCCTTCAAATAACAAACTTCCTATTCCCCCCTGACATTCCCGAGGACTTGGATCATGCCACCGGACTCTTAATGTGAAGTGCTACCAACAGGTAGCCCTTTGCCCGGATGACGTCAGGAGGAAGTTGGGAGCTGCGGCTGCTCCACGCCAGGGTTTCTCTCCACCAACACCACAGTAACTTAAATAGACTCAGAAGGACAACATGTAAGTAACAGAATCACAAATTAAACAAACTGTGCACCTATCTGTAACTTAAGTGTGAACCGCAAAATAAAGTGTAAAACTGAGAAAACGGTGTTGCGTGTTAATTGTTTGTTTAATGTCTCGCATGTATGTTGTGTAGCGTGTATGCAGGATGATTGTGATGGTAACTAAATAAAGTACCGTGTAATGTTAATGAATGCCAAATGTGTAAAAATGAAACGGAACAAAAGAAATGCGGTGTAGGGAAGAGAGTAGAAGTGGTGCTTTGCCTTTTATCAATGTGCGGCCGCAGGGCCGGCCGTCACAATCCTGATATAGCAGCTGTGCAGTACATTTTCTGAGAGTGTTCTCTCAAAGTATTTTAAACCCTTGTCAAAAATACCCCCAAACAACCAAATAAACACTAATCAGTTGAAACCCAGCTGGGGATCTTCAAATAACCATTCATCTGCTAAAGGCCTCCTGTGGCTCCACATGGTGGGTGAGATGAGAGGGAACATTGCGGGGGGATAGAACACCCTCTCACTGGGGGATAGAACACCCTCTCACTAAGAACACCCTCTCACTGGGGGATAGAACACCCTCTCACTAAGAACACCCTCTCACTGGGGGATAGAACACCCTCTCACTAAGAACACCCTCTCACTGGGAGATAGAACACCCTCTCACTAAGAACACCCTCTCACTGGGGGATAGAACACCCTCTCACTAAGAACACCCTCTCACTGGGGGATAGAACACCCTCTCACTGGGAGATAGAACACCCTCTCACTGGGGGATAGAACAGCCTCTCACTGGGGGATAGAACACCCTCTCACTAAGAACACCCTCTCACTGGGAGATAGAACACCCTCTCACTGGGGGATAGAACAGCCTCTCACCGGGGGCACAGGGGCTGCTTCAGGCAGACACAAAGGTTCCACTGTCAAAGTGTGTCTTTCATTTCGACTGTTCTTCGGATGTATGAGACATTGTGGAGGTTTACGTCGTGCCAGAGCCAGGTGTAGAAATAGATCAAAGTGAGAGCCAGGATGTCATTTCTCCAAAGACATGGAACTAATATTATTGAGTTGTTATTCCGTAATACAGTTTTGTTTTATGGTGTTCTAGGCATTCAAGGCGTACAGGTGGCTAATGACAAAATGAATCAGCACAAAGCAATTTGCACGCTTTAATAAGACACAGGAAAAGAAAGGGACCCAGCAACCGTCTGTGTCATTTCAAGGCCAGGATGATTAATGAAAGGGTTTGTGTGGGGAAAAGTGGAGCCATTAAGGGAGATGGGAATCCAAATAGTCCAAATGATAAGTTCTATTCTGGTTTGAGTAATATACGTCTGAAGACGCCTAGGTCTACATCTGAGGCAGTCTGCCAAGTCGAAGAGGCCAGATGACCCTGTCAAAAATCAGGTGAAATAAAAACGAAGAGCTAAAGCCGAATGTATTGAATGCATGAGGAATATAGCTGCATTCATATTGATGCTGCTAAACAACATGATAACCCTTTTGAATATAAACCCTCAGGAGATGTGAGAGTGAGTTGTCAGATACCTTCTCATCCACTAATTCAGCCATTAAACAATTTCTCTGAAGAGTTTATTTCAGACACATTTTTATGGTTGATTTATTCAGGACTTATTTGATTATTTGCTATGCCTTGTTATGCAGGTCATTAGCTTTGCAGCTTGTGTATAGCTTTATTAGCATTGCTTTGTTAATGTGATGGTGGGATCAGCTAAGTATCAGCTAAGTCTTTAAAACACAGGGCCATTTTAATGAATCAACAAATGAATAAAGCTCTTAAGGCATTGCCAACCACAAAGCTTCTCCTTCTTACACAACAGTAGCCTAACAGGGCTAACAGCCTGAATAAAGCAGAACATGTAGGTCGACCAGATGTTTACATTTTATAAATACTACTGCAATGAGTACATTTTGGGACACGGTAGCACACGCCGTTGTTATGTGCAAAATCAAAGCAGACTAAGGGCCAGGTGCACAGCTAACCTGAGACCAGATGGCAGCCTCAGTTCCTTTCATAGCCTGCTTACACAGACAAATCAAGCACAAAGTGTGTATGTGTGTGTGAGTGAGGAGGAAACAGCTGTCTGAAAACACAAAGAATAACCTTTGAGTGAGAGACGGAGGCAGATGAAAAGTCTTTCCGACACATGTTGTCAGAAGCTGTGTTATTCTTTGTGCTTCATCCATATTTGAAAATGATTCCCTCCCCTGATGGTATGCACTCACAAGTACTAACTATGGTGTGTAAGTTCTATGATATGTGTGTGCGTCAATGTGCATATACTGTACCTCTGTGTGTGTGTGTGTGTGTGTGTGTGTGTGTGTGTGTGTGTGTGTGTGTATGTGTGTGTGTGTGAACAGCTCTTTAGGCGAACATGCAACAACCTCTGGGGAGAAAACACATGTAACAACACAGTAACAACTCATAACTCTCATAACAAACAGCAGTGCAAACATTGGAGAGAACTCCCAATTAAAACCAAGTTCAGACATTGTTCTAACCACCAAGCAGCCCGCCCTGAGTCACTGTCTTCTCCTGGGGAGACTCACCGTTACCATCACAAAGGGAATTAGAACTCACACACACACACACACACACACACACGCACACACGCACACACGCACACACACACACACGCACACACACACAAACATACACACGCAAGCAAACAATACAGTGAGAATAAATAGGGAGCTTTCTAACAAAGAATTTGACAAAGCTACATCCGAAAGACGTCACAGAAATGGACTTCCCTCTCACCGCTAAAGCCATGCAACTGAAAGTGACATGGATCCCTCTGAAGCATGGCCGGACGTCCTGCCCTGCCTCACTGCACTGTATCCACCCTCACAGCACTCCAGTCCAGGCGTTGCGTTGTCAGGCGATAAGGCCTGGGCCGAGGTTACCGCCCGGCTGAATTGGTCCAATGATCTGTTGCCAAATGTTCTAATAAAACGAGAGTGCATGGGTCTGAGGCACCCACAGTGTTTTGGGGGTAAATATTTCTTTCCCATGATGCCTTGTTTTCCACAGGACTCAAAACCTCCTGACATTGATTCGTACCTTAGCCTTTAACCACACAAGTATCTCTCAATGCTCCCAAACAGAATCATTCTGAACTACTAAACTTGAGTTTTTTGGTCAATGTCTGCCATGAGGCAGGGCGTAACATCTATAAGGAACACATTTATTATGAAGTCTTGTGTTGATGTTGCTTTATTTGAAGACAATTGTTTCCAGTCTCATGCCTCATCTCCATGATGCATCCTTCATATCAACATATTCATTCAAGATTCAAGTCCTTTATCTTCAAATGTGCAGCATCACTTACAGTCATACCGTACAATGAAATGTATTGGACGAGGCCCGTTCCAACATGGAAGGAAAATCAAAGAAAATAGTTAAATTAAATTAAATAAACTTCAATAAGTACTGTAAAAAAGAAAAGAAAAAGAAAATTAAAATCTTTACCTCTATAGAGTTTAAATCAATTCTTCTGCAAAACATACTCGAGTTTCGGTCTGTGATTTGTTACACAGAATGCTATAAGCCATCAACTCTATCATGGAATGGATATTGATTTTTGTTTCTTAATGTCAGAAAGAAAATTTGTCAACATTTATGTATCCTCCCTTTGTGATATTGATTTCAGTATGCCACTTTAAAATAAGAAATGAGACCTATGCCCTTACAATATTGTGGAATAGCAAGAGAAACACACACACACACACACACACACATACAGAAAGGCCTGTGAACTTAAGTATGTGCGTATATATTTCTGTATGTACATGTGTGCTTGTGTATTTGTGTGTGTGCGTATGTGTGTGTGCCTGTCTGTATGTGTCTGTGTGCTCATATTTAAATATGTGTGTGTTGGTTCTCTACACCATTGGTCTGCAGCCTCCAGCCCTCCAGTGTCAGTAGACTGGATGGACAGCGGCTCAAATCAACGATGGCATTACATTGTTTGTCTTGCTGCTAAATCATCCTTATCATCCTTTGTGCTGCAGACCAATGTCCACTGGATCACCTCCCCCCCCCCCCCCCCCCCCCACTCCCCCCCACTCCCCCTCCCCCACTGCTCCCCTGAGTGGCAGGTGTCAGTGACAGGGTGAGTCCTGTAGCGGTGACTGGGACTTCACTGTAATTAAGAGGACCCAAGTTTAATCCCCCAAACTGCCAAGTATCCATCAACAAGCCCTTTTTTTTCTGTCCTCATGTCCTTGAGCAAGACACTTAACATCTAAATCTGTCCCTTGTTGCTCAACCTGCTCCCCGCCAGCCGGCTGCCGTGTTGCAGTGAATTGCGGCGCGGCCTCGGTGGCGGGAAGATAAAGCACATGGCGGTCTAGTGCCACGTGGACCTCCTACAGTACAAACACCAGGCAGAACGACAAACGCAACTTTAACATCATACTCATCATTACAACTATCACTATCAGATGGGTGAACATATCTCTAGGAAAACAGACACATACACATAGGCCTAACAATAAGCTACTGCAACCTGTACGACAACAAGTCGTACAATGTTGTACAACGCCCCTTATGGCGGTGTGAGCGACGTGTGCGTCAGGTGCAGTCTGCTAAATGTCAGAATTCTGAGTATGCCCTAAGTCCTTGAACTTCATTATTTTGCAACAAATCAGATACGAACTGGACCTTTATTTGTTGCAAATAAACTTTGTTTGTCGCAAGGAAACTCCACTATCCAAACCGAGATCCACGTGTCTAAGATCGCTGTGGAGCAAACTCCGATTTCTAATCAATCATTCTGGGATGAAATACAGCAGCTGAAACGGGATATGTAGGCATTTTGCCCCGAAAATGGACAATATTTAATTGGATTTACAAACAACACAAGGCTCGTTGCCCACACTTGGTGATCATGTAGCGGAACTTGAACAAAGAGTAAGCTCAAATGAAGACAACCTAACCAAACTACAAAAGCAGGTTAATTAAAACTCTTACTTGCGTGACAAAATTGAGGATGCAGAGAATCGTGGTAGGGCATACAACCTACACATTCTGCATGTTCCAGAGAAATCGGAGGGCCATGACATCCTCAGCTTCATGAGAGGCCTTATCAAGCTACTCCTGGGGGAGCTACTGCTAAGGCCAGTCCTTGTGAAACTCCTCAGCCTCCAGGATAAGCAACACATTCTACGTCTTTCACGTGAGAAAAAGGAATTATAATACAAAGGCAACCGTGTCCACATCCTCCCCGATTTCAGCGCTGGTACTATCCTCAAACGTTGGCAGTTTGATGACACCAAGAAAAAGCTCCATGAAATGAACATGGAATTCTCTGATCTATCCTGCTACACTGAGGATCATTGCAGCAGATAAACCAGTCCTGTTCAAAAGCCCTGGAGATGCACAGTCTTTCCTTCTGGATTTTGAGACTCACTCCCGGAATGACTGTTCTCACTCGTCCAAATGGCCTGACTTAGGCCTTATTGAGCTGTTTTTGTTTGTTTATTTGTTTCTTCTTTACTAGAATGATATCGATGAATATTCATCTTTTTTCATACCTTTAACGGCTGGGATTTAACTTGAGTCAAAAAATTATTATTTCTGCATGAAAAATTGAAAAAATAGATAAATAACTAAAAACAAAAAGAGAATTAAGATTACGTTTTTAACTTCATGAAATTAGAAATGTAGCAGACGGTATATGTATTGTTATATCTTGGCCTAGCTAATCTGTGATTGCGCGTGCTGCCTGCACGTGTGTGTGTGTGTGTGTGGGTGTGAGTTTGTGTGTCTGTGTGTGTGTGTGTGTGGGTGTGAGTTTGTGTGTCTGTGTGTGTGTGGGTGTGAGTTTGTGTGTCTGTGTGTCTGTGAGTGCGTGCCTATCTGTCTTTGTGAGATCCCAGAATATTGCATTCCTTTAAGCTTACATAGGTTTTAAGGACTTGACATATGATGAAGATGACATACACTACTGTATTGATGTTGACAATAAGATAACATGTAAATACTATGACCCTGAACATATAAAACATCTGAATATGATAAATAACTTTTTACTCCTGCAACTAAACACAAGAAGCCTAAATAAACCTCATGATGAGCTTACCTCTCTACTCTCAAACACTGGATGCTGCTTCAAGATAATTGGTTGCAGTGAGAAGTGGCTAAATGAAAAATTGTAGATGCTTTGTACCTTGAAGGCTACAAATTACATCATAAAAAACAAATTTGGCAGACCTGGTGGTGGGGTATGCCTCTATGTACGTTCAAATATGCATGCCGATTTCTGCGATCTAGCTGTAAATGACAATCACACAGACTCTTTTTATTGAGATAAAAAATAACAAAGGCAAAAAAAAATATTGTGGGTGTAATCTATCGCCCCCCAGATTTAGACCTAAACCCATTCAACACCCAACTGGAAGAAGTCCTACCACAAATAAACAGAACAAACAAAGACTGCATCCTCCTCTTCAGACTTCAATATTGACATCTCCAAGGATGATGTAGCCAAGAATGACTTCATGAACACACTTCACTCCTCTTTCTTTCCCACCATAAACATCTTTACTAGTGTCACAAATACCTCTACTACCATAGACAACATAATCACAAATATATACGAAACGCCTATCTCAATCAGGAGCTTCACTCTCTGATATATCTGATCATTACCCAACCATACTGTATCTTAATCTTGACTACAAATGTCTACCTTCATGTCACCCGGTAAAAACTAAAGTAGTAAGTGAGAAAACACTGCATCAACTGAATGCAAGCCTGCAAGCTAAAGCATGGGGCACTGTCTACCTCTGCTGCAATCCTGACACTGCATATGATTGCCTGGTAAAGGAAATAACAGATTCTATTCGCTGTTCCATTCCTACCAAGACTGTCACACGTAGTAGGGCAGACCACAAACACTGGTTAAAAAGGGGAATCTTAAACTCCATTAAACAGAAAATTAAACTATACCAATTATATGTTAAAAAAAAACTTATATTGAAATAATTAAATATAACATCTACAAGAATAAACACACACATAATCAGAAAAAGCAAAAGTTGTCACTTTTCTGAACTCATAAAAGCTTCACAGGGTGACTAAGAAATCATGGACAGTGCTGAACAGTGTCCTGAATAGGGGCCACAAAGACACTGTGCTCCTAGACACAGTAAAAGCAAATAACACTGATCTTGCAAATGCCTTTAATAATTATTTCGTATACATAGCTGCTAACCTCTCAAAAATGATTATTCAACCACATGGTGTCTCCCACAAACAATACCTGTCAGGCAACTATCCAAACTCCTTCTTCCTGAAGCCTACAGAAGCTACAGAACTGTACAACATCATAATGTTGTACAGTAACTCTGCTGGAGACGACGAGATTAGCAGCAAAATACTAAAAAGTATTGCCAAAGAAATCATTGAACCACTTGCACACTTATTAACCTTTCACTTCTCACAGGAATTGTTCCCAAAATGACCAAAATTGCAATCTGTTGCAATCTGTTGATAAAAATGACTTAACAAATTATCCTCCCATATCCATCCTACAAACACTTTCGAAAATACGGGAAAGAGTTGTTCACAATCATGCATGAGCATGAGCTTTAGGTAGCTTCTTTGGGACCAGTTCACATGCATGGACATTTCATTACTGTCTCTGTATCATGCATCATGTATGTAAATCAAATCAAATCAAATCAAGTGTATTGTAAAGGTGAAAGAAAAAGCAGAATAATAAGGAATACATTACTAGCATAACTCAGATTAAAACATTGGGATCCTGTGCCGTGGCCTGGGAATGGACAGCAGCGCGGCGAGAGAGAGTCTGGACTAGCTGTGACCTTGATGAAGAAAGCTGTGGCCTTGAAATGTAGTCAAAGAATGTTAGCATGGATGCTCAAAGTGAGAGCCTTGCTGAACTCCCATGCTGGCCCAGTGCAGGGAGGTGAAGAACCGTTCCGGAACATTCTGATGGGTGTGGCTGCCCAGGGAGTACAGACAGCCAAGAGATTTGTGACTTTCTCCAAATCAGTACCAAGATCAAATATTTAAACTTTGGCTGTATTTCAGTCAGAACCACTTTCACCAAAGCATAAAGTATTTTGCTAACACTCTGGTGTTTTAATTGTGCATGTGCTACAACCTGCCGCCTGCCCAAGCAGCCGTGCCAAAAACGGCAGCGAGGGAAAAGGATACCAATCTGCTCCTTTGGCTGAGCCCACTTTGTTGACAATAAATGTGTTTTTGATTTACTCTCAAGGCTGTCATGAGACTATCTTTACCTACCACCTCTCCTGCTTCTCCCACGCTTTGATTCACCAAGAGAAAAGCTTTGGGTTAAAGTCATATAAGTGTCTTTCAAGCTGCTATCAGCAACTTTTGCTTGCCCCACTTTGTTTAAATGAAGACTAGTTTTGATTGGTATTGTATTGCTTTGGCTCTGTAGCAATGCAGCCAAACTGCCACATTTAATCAAAACAAAGTGGGCTGAAAGGGTCTTGATTGCAGCTTCAAAGACATTCATTTGACTTTAACCAAGCTTTTCTCTTGGCGAATGCCAAATCAAAGAGCAGGTAATTGAGGAGAAGCAGGGGAGGTGGTAGGTAAAGATGGTGTCATAGCAGTCATGAGACGCCCACATCTGGATGAGCAGGGAATTCAACCAAAGTCCTCCTCTATAAATGTCTCTGATTCAACACAGCTCAGTGGTGGAGGGAGGGGGAGGGTTTTGGGCTTGTTTATTTTCAAACCCTTGCCCTCTCTTTCTCTCTCTCTCTCTCTCTCTCTCTCTCTCTCTCTCTCTCTCTCGATCTGCAACTCTGAATGTTTCCTGCAGTACCTTTAATGCATTATCTTGTCAACATTAATCATATAGTCTGCAATATATTAATCTTCAGTCAACTTCTGACTTCTCTGCTGCTATAACAAGTGCATTTCCCTGGTGTGGGATTAACGATGTTATCCTCAGAGTTTGCCAACTATGTGGAACAACAGGTCTGTAGTGATATCCCTTAGCCTTATGGGATTCAATTGCTATTCATGCTTTACTTGCACAACCAATCTACTCTGAGAGCAAAAACTTCTGGATCAAAGTTTTAAGATCCAGGATCAAACATTGTGATCTTTGCAGAGATTGTGAAGTGAAAATGGAAATGCAATTACGTAAAAACGTGGAGTGCAGCTAAACTAATCTGGCCACTAGCTTTAACTTTAACCAACAGTTTGTCTTCGGTAAACATCAAATTAGACTTCATCTGCATCTCAAATCTGTTGGGATGTGTTGTTGTGATCAATTGTATCAAAGTTGGCGCGCACCACGATAAAGCAGTGAACGCCATCTGCAGCCATGCCAATGACGGTCTGTGAGCTTCAACTTGGCCCGACATCACATAGTGATGAACTACTGATACGATGCTGGGACAAACATAAGAAAGCCTTTCCTCCATCCAAACAGCAAGACAATGACTTCATGTGCCCCAACAGTTACCTTCCGCTATGCTTTGAAGTCCTATTTTGAGTAATTATGAGTTTGAGTAATATTATAGTAAATAAATAAATACTATTGAAATGTTGATACCCCACATTTGAACCATTTCTCAATTACGTTACCACTAAACGAAACGCCATTGAAACAATATAGTCAAACAGTTAAAGATAGGATGGCTTGTTAATAGCATACGTTGGAGGCATACAAAACAAATGCACTGAAATGAAGGATGGAAAAAATAGGAACAATATGCACTCCAATTTATAGAACTATACATTTAGCATTTATAAAGGCCGTGTTGGCAAGACACTGCGTAGAGGGTAGAGGTCAACGACAGCTCCTTCACAGGCCCTTCACAAATAGGCAAAGGGAAGGGAGGAAAATAAATATTTTTTAAACAACATTAATACTCAAAGAGAGTGAGCATTCCAGTGTAATCTTGCAAAGGGCCCTGTGATTTCCTTCTCCCTTGTCAGTTCTCTACAAAGCCATAGCTTCCTACTTCTCTTCCTTCTTTGAACTGCTTCGTTTGTCTTCTCTGGAGTTCTCTGGAGGTGGCGGCAGTGGTGTATTGCTGCCCTCTATTGTTTGTTATTGATGTTCCTTTTGTTCTTCATATTCTGTTGTGGGGTGCAACTCTGTTCCGTCAGCTTCTTCATGTTTGTCCAGTGATCCAGTTAGTGAGTAAAGTGTGCCGTGTGCAGAGTCAAAGCTCCTCCTACCTTCTCTGACCATCCTCCATATTTCAACAGTCAGTGTTGCACTGGAGGAGGATCTCACTGACTCTGGGTTTCATGCCATTCAGGGATTTCCCCCATTGGAGCCAGCCCACTCCTAAGCAGACAATGCACAATCCCTATCCTGGATATGACTTGAGCTGAATCTTTTCTTTTGCATGGAAAATTGATTTTTCAACTGTTTTCTCTAGTGTCAAGGAAGATGTATCCCTTTTTTCTTTTTCACATATTATGCCACACTGCCTTGACTGAGTGTATTCTGACAGTCCATATTGTTGGAGTATTTCTACTGTATCCTCACGCCATATTTGTGTTCTTTCTCCTCAGTTCCCTCCACAACCCTGTGTGCTGCCATGATATCTGTTTAATGTTTGATAAATCTCTGTCAATATATCAGGATTTGATGTCTTGTATTGTAGTTAAAGCTGCTGCTGAATCTCTGCATATACTGCATAATACTGTGTTGTCTGACTTATTGTCATCTACCCACCAGAGTGGCCATATTATGAGCAGCATTCCTGCTGTGAATAATGACATCTGATGACTGATCTTCTCATGTTTTGGATCCTTTGGTCAGTCTGAAGAAATCAGTAGATATGAACTCTGCAGATGAGACATAGCTTGCTGGACTACATCTCCTGATGTCTTTCATTTGTTATTATACAGTATACATAGATCAACTTGAGCTTCTGGAATTAGCCATGATGGTACAACTGGCAAACCGACTGGAGGCCACACATTCATAGTAATAACACCAAATTATTCTGCCTTAGCTTATTTCCAAAGTGTGTTTTGGCATGTCTCACTCTACTTCTGTTTTAAGAGAGGCAACTGAATTTCGGTCTAATCTGCGCTACTTGGCTGGGTGTCTTTGAGCAACTGTGGACTGCAGGGCTGACCATAAACCCTTCAAAATACAACTGAACTAGAATATCTTCAATGAGGTCATGCTGCCCCAGGTCCACAATGTCCAGGCGAATCAGGCTCTCCCACTTCCACAGACAGTCACAGATTCAATCATTGCTTGGAACGTCAGGATATCAGAGATAACAGATCCACTGTCCTCTCCAACCAGACGGAAGCCCTCCAACCAGCTTCAGTGAACTTGTTAACGTCCGACGATTGAGGGAGTTACTGGAGTAGCAATACCAGATATACTTGGCTTGGATGTGGGTTCAAAAGCAAGACAGAACATCAAGTTACTCTTTCTATTTCTGTCTACTGTTTTCATATTCAATGAGGAATTCAATATTCAAAATATTCAATATTCAATATTCAAAATACTTGGACAGAAACAACCTTGGACATTGTTGATGTAAACAGTATATAAATGGTATGGTTTCAAAAGGAAAACTCTGTGTTATTCTTCTTGATCTTGATTTATTTCGGTCTACTTGTCAACAGTGGAAACATTTAAATATTGAAATTCCATAAAATAAATGGATTAAGGGGTGCCTATGTTTTAAACAAAACAACGAAGATGCCTATTTGTCAACCTATACAATCAGATGAGGGAAAGTATCCTTGTATATCAAACAACTCATCTTAACTCCTCAGCTATTCAGTGGGGCCTGGATTCAGTTAAATATGATGTACTTGGGAGACAGAACATAACAATCTAGCATGGATGGAGAGGACGACTGTTCTATGGAGAGGACCAAAAAGGCAAGGCTCACCCCGAAAAACCTGGCCCCATGCTACCCTTCGAACCCAATGGCAATATCCCAGCTGAGTAGGCCTACTGCTAAGCACACTGCTGTGGCTCCAGAGAGGGGGGGGGGGGGGGGGGGGGGGGCAGTGTGAGTCACAAGTCACAATGGTTCACTCCCATGAAGAATCTATTTGTTTACTCAACACTCACGATACACATTATTCTTGGAATGATGACAAAACATATGTTTTCTTTCCATTTATTCCATAAGTTGTTCCGTATTGCCTACTTATCTGAAACAAACCTCTACTTAGGATTACCTCACAGCAAGACAAGGGGCTGTTTATGCTTGCAGAAGTAACTGGGAGATACCAACATGTGTTTATTTCTAGGGGTTCCCATATAGTATATAGTTTATTCAAATGTAAAAGTGCGTCATTAAAGGAAAAACTTAATCAATTAAACACGAGTCTTAGTGACATTTTGTCACTTTTCCCTTGAAACATTTTTCTGTGGCATGACCTCTGCAATCAAATCAAAGGGATGCTTTAATGAATGTGGATCTAATTTTAAGTGGAGCGACAAAGTGTGAAGCAATCAATCCCTGTAAATGTTGAAGCTGCTGTTGTGTTCAGGAAGAACAATGGGAAGGATGCTGATTGTGGCATGGTTTTGGGCACCATTTGTGAAGTAATCTCCCAGAATATCTAACATCTGGCTGTATTTAGTGGAGTGAGCAGACCGCTCTGAGATGAAACGCTGTCGTTTGGTGGCTGTGGTTTAGGAGGTTTTGGCACACAAGGATGAATCATTTGTGCTGATGTCTCTAGTGACTGAGAAATAACAATCATGATGGGTGACAAAAACCCGCCTGGTGAGTTTCATGTCACCCGGCGACATGAAAACATGTATTGCGGTAATGGGACATTCCACACAATATAGTGAGAATTTACTGTACTTTACTTTAGCAAGTAGTCACGAGAGGGTGTGGGTTATGGAAAAATAAGGAACGCCTCTCAGGCGTTCCTTATTTTTCCATAATTCACACCGTCGAGTGGCTAATTGCTATTCTAAAACTGTTACCAACGCGGCAATATGAAAAATCATGTAGCAATAAAAACGCTTCCGTTTCACTAATAATTCACTAGATGCGCAACAAAGTAGTTCCCAGATACAAGGAAGTAGTTCCCAGCCAGGTTGCAGAAACAACACGTCGCTTGCAAGCAATCACTTTATTTTTAACAGCCCCTTTCCACAAGCAGTTTATCGACCATAGTTAGTCCATCCAACAAATCGAAGTTAACTTTCCATTCCATAACAAAGCAGAAAAAAGCCGGTTCCGAGTTTCTTTATTGTCGTCGTCGTTGCTATGCGCGGAGTGATGCGGTGAAGCGGTCGGCAGCAGCGTTGGATGGGGACAGGTGTACTTTATCGTCTCATAAAGCACACCTATCAGCCAATCAGAATCAAGCATTGGGACTAACAGTTTTAGAATAACTTACTTGTTTGTGAAGTATTTGACATTATCACATTTAATATAGATGCAATATAATATCAGACAATATTTCCTTCATTGCCAATATTGCCAATATTGCCTTTCTCTGTGATATTTCAAGCACATCACATTTTTGGACAACAAAAGTGGGAACATACTTTATGATATGACTATACGGTCATAAAGTCACTTTCTGTGAAAAATGACAAGGCAATAACAACATTGAATCCTCCTCTTCTTCTCCTCCAGCTGTTATATCAGCAATGTGGTGTGCAACATGTGCACTCAGCATGGGGGGGAAGGTTGGGGGGAGGTGGTAGGAGTTATGGAGGGTTGGGGTGGGTGGGGGGGGGGGGGGGGGGTCTTCTAACGACTGGCCTTGAGACTGCAGGCTGGTGCATCGGATGTCTTGAGGTGTGTGAGTGAGTGTCACACAGTGGAACTCGGGTCAGGAGCTGATTGGTGACTGAAAAGGGGTCCTCCAGTGAGTCTTACTTCAGACCTGATCCCCATCTTCTCTGAAAAGCTGCCTTCCTGCCCAGAGAGTTGCTATCGCAGATTATATTAGGAGTGGTGAGAAGCGATGTTTCCAGGCCAAGCAGCCCGCTAACCATACCTTAATTCCTCTACCAATTGTTCAGCAGTATCCGACTCATACATTATTGACTTTCTACTTTGTCCAGGATGTTAAAAAAATTATCTCTTCAGTAGTATTGAGTGCCCTCTGGCAATACCGTTGGTTCTCGCATGAAAAATTATCTACATCAAGAAGTCAATAACAATCTGAAGGAGAGATCTTCTTTTCATGTTCTCAGTGACGGTGTGTAGGAAAGTGTTTTAATAACCTTAAGACCCCTCTCCTGTCCTGGGCTTTGCTGCCTTTTCAGCCTGCCATGTCTGAAACCCCATTTAAACTGCTCATTGACCACCAGACATCGTCCTAGGGTTTAAATGAGGCCTACTACCCGCTTGTCATGATGAATTGATGACCAATGATATATATTGTAGTATAAATTAATATGTGTATTGGAAGGTAAGGTTTTGTTATTGTAGAGTAGGATAATAATAATACTGTATTGTAAGTTAATAGGGTAACCTGCCAATTAGCGCTCCGTAGCTGGTGGTAACTATATTGTCTTGTTAGTTCATGTGTATTGTAGAGGAAAGGACACAGTCTATTTCTTGACTCTACAATCTGTCACCTAGAGTGCCTGCTGGGTTTCTCTCTACAGTTTTCTTTCTGCTCCTCTCTCTCTCTCTCTCTCTCTCTCTCTCTCTCTCTCTCTCTCTCTCTCTCTCTCTCTCTCTCTCTCTCTCTCTCTCTCTCTCTCTCTCTCTCTCTCTGTCTCATTCTCCTCCCTATCTTTATCTACCCAACTTCTGTATTTGGCTGACGTGGACTACTTTTTCTGATGGGTTCCAGGGCAGCTGAACGGCTACTGGAATGGGATCTCAGACCTGCATCAGTACTGTGGCAGTCTAGTCGGTGCAGAGAATGGTACAGCGATGGGCCAATCACCATGAGCCCTCCCCAGGGGTATCACCACCATACGGGAGCCCAGTGGTCTGGTCTTTCTCCCTTGGCACTCTGTCCCCTTGTATTCCTTTCTTTGTGTCTTTCTATCTAGTTTATCTGTGGCTGTTCCCCCGGCTGACTGTAGCGTCCTGTCAGGCTGAATACCTCATCCGTGTCACTCTTCATGATGCACTACGAGGGACACCGTGGCAGGAAACTAAAGGGGAATGTAATATGTCTTACATTGCTTCAACATCGTAATCCAGGCCATTTTGTAACCGTTACTAGCCTGGGAATTCCCATGCTGCTTTGCGCACGATTTCATTCTCACTGCAAAGACAGTCTGGAAACCACCGCCCTTATTTTCCCCTGAGTTAGGGAACCAATCACAGAACGGGGGGGGCAGCAATACGATGACGACGTCTATGCACGACACCGAAGCTTGTAGCGTGTTAATCCAACATGGCAGCGGACACAACGTTACCGTTCGATGCAGCTTTAGAAAGTGTATTAAGTAGCTTTTGTAGCAATTAATTTAATTTTAGTGGCTAATTTTTAGTAGCAATTGGCTATGAATCGCGCGCAAAGCAGCATGTGAAGAACCAGACGCCATTTGATAGACATTCGTACCGCCCAATAAACGGCTCTAGGCATTCGTAAACCACGCCTCAAATATGAGAAAATGCACACCTGGTTCCCAGACCACCATCTCATCGAGATGTGGACGCGTCAGCCAGGCTAAACCGTTACTATAATAGGACCGTGATTTAGAGAAAACGTGAACGTTGTACTGTGAGCCAAACTGGGGACACCGACGGCGAGGTGTGTGTGGATGTGTGGAGCTCCATCTAGGCAGGTTGATGTTGATAAAAGGTGTGTGTGGATGTGTGGAGCTCCATCTAGGCAGGTTGATGTTGATAAAAGGTGTGTGTGGATGTGTGGAGCTCCATCTAGGCAGGTTGATGTTGATAAAAGGTGTGTGTGGATGTGTGGAGCTCCATCTAGGCAGGTTGATGTTGATAAAAGGTGTGTGTGGATGTGTGGAGCTCCATCTAGGCAGGTTGATGTTGATAAAAGGTGTGTGTGGATGTGTGCAGCTCCATCTAGGCAGGTTGATGTTGATAAAAGGTGTGTGTGGATGTGTGGAGCTCCATCTAGGCAGGTTGATGTTGATAAAAGGTGTGTGTGGATGTGTGGAGCTCCGTCTAGGCAGGTTGATGTTGATAAAAGGTGTGTGTGGATGTGTGGAGCTCCATCTAGGCAGGTTGATGTTGATAAAAGGTGTGTGTGGATGTGTGGAGCTCCATCTAGGCAGGTTGATGTTGATAAAAGGTGTGTGTGGATGTGTGGAGCTCCATCTAGGCAGGTTGATGTTGATAAAAGGTGTGTGTGGATGTGTGGAGCTCCATCTAGGCAGGTTGATGTTGATAAAAGGTGTGTGTGGATGTGTGGAGCTCCATCTAGGCAGGTTGATGTTGATAGCCGCGTCCGAGAGAAGGTCACGCTTCCTGGACACTTATACTATAACACCACGGTGTGTGTGTGTGGATATGAGTAGCTCTGTCTCTGTAGGGGTTGAGCTTCATGGCTGTTCCTAAGAGAGGATTGTGCTTCTCAGACACTTGCAGTCTAATGCAACAGCGTGCGGTGCATTTAACATTACCAATCATTATGCTCACACACAATGAAAGTACTAGGTAAAAAAAAAAAAGGATCACAAAATGGACATCTAAAATGCTCAAAGGAGGTCTAAGAGTGCAGATCATGATCACTGCCTTGATTGGTTGAGATGTTCCACCTGATCCCCTCAATAAGGCCCAGCGGGCTGGAGGGGTCGGAGGGCTCTGAAGACATATGCTGAGATGTTTGTAGATTGGTGTTTGTTACCCAGATTCAGACAAGTTGTTCAATTCAAAAGCCGTCATTGTTCATCCAGAAAGGGAGTTTGCTGATGATTATGATGATAATTAGATTGTCGACTGCTTCTTTCTGGGGGATCTACTGGTGTTATCGGTGCATAATACAGTGATGGAATTAGTGCTGATGTATCTGTTTGTAGACAAACTACAGCCAAAAAAACGTTTTGTATTGTTACTGGCACTCATTTTGAATAAGTGACTATTCAGAACACATTGGAAAGCTTTGGAAAGTAATTAGAAGTCTATTCCTCTCACATGAGTCTATACCCTTCATATTGGTAGTAGTAGCTCAGTGGGTAGAGCAGGTTGTCCACTAACTTTATACATTTTGTTAAATAAGATAAACTCTCACTTAGTTCACTTCACATCATTTCTTTGTTTTTTTCAAAAGACTGCTAACATTAATGTAGCAGGTAGACTGTCTACTTGTCTACTTGCTCTGTTCTCTCTGGCCTGCCTCAGTTAATGAGGGGGTGGGGCTTGGGCCCAATTACTTAATTGGTGCCAGTGCAGCCTATTTAAGAGCTTGTCACAAGCAGCTTTGGAGGTTGTACTGGCAGGGCCATGTTTTGAACACCAGAGCCTACCATCAGCGCCCTGACTGGGTGCCCTTCCTGTTAGCACCAGGGCATGGATAATGTGGCCTACCTACCTACAAGTGTAGGGAGCCCGGCCTGCTCCTCTGGGTGCTAATGTGGGTCGTGCTGCTGTTTTGTTTTGTCTTATCTTGTCTTGGTTTTGTGTTTTGTAATTTTTCTTTGTTCATTTAAATATACTGAGGTGGCCAGGAGGGGGGGGCTAGTTGCCTAGTGGTAGTTAGCCATAATTTTACATGTGTGGTCGTTCTGTTTTTTTTGCTTGCTGTGGCTTTGCTGTGCCAGATGCATGACTTTAAAAATGTTTGAATTCCTGTGTGTTAGCGTGGAATTCGAAGCACTCGTCCCATTAGCTTGCCTCCCTCGGGTAACCCTCTCCAGCTACCTGTTAAAACCAATGAACATTTGTCATCTTATTCTTTGTTCGTTTTATGTTCTGCTGCCAGATACCTTTTCTTTGGTTTTCTGATTAATAAAGATTTCTTTGAATGGGATTCATGTCTCCAGTGCTTAACACGAACCTCTGAGAATTTGGTTGTTTTATCAGACTTCCTAATCTCTTAAAGATGTCCCTGAGGCATTAGGCCCCAGGGTGGCGTTGTCAGGCTACTGTTATGGGCTTTTTTTTTTTTTGGCCTTCCACCTACCACTCGGCTACATTAACAATGTGGGGAATGCGGACGGAAGTGATGCAATGAGCAGGTTACTTAAGGGTTGAGGACACTTGGAAGTGAGCTAGAGTCCTGAGGTGTGAAAAAAGGGCCTCAATGACAGACAGGATGATCTATTTGGTGGCTCTAGTCCAACAAAGAGCGATGCATCCTTCACTGAGAGGTCATCAGAAGCTCTGCTAAAGTGACACATTGGAGGCTCTAGCCCTACCGGCAGTGTTGCAATTGGAAGGTGACCTTAGACACCTAGGGGTAGGCTAGATACCTATGACTTATTGTATGTCCTTGAGGCCATATTCTATATATACTGTATATATATAGCTTACCTCTGGGTTTTTTAGGCCCCCAAAAATATGTTTTCTTCTATCTTTTGATGACAACCCAACAACCATTTGCATCATTGTAGGAATAAAGTCTCCAAATTGATAATTATTAACTTCATACCCTGATTCATATAAAAGAGACCAGAAATATAAATGTTTAAATGTTTATAAATGTCATTCTGTGCCCCCATGGTGTGTTTCTTATTACATTCTGATGACCTCTTCTGAGAGAGCCACCAAATGGACAATCTTGTATGTCCTTGAGGATATTAGACCCCAGGTCTCTAGCTCCTTTCCAAGTGTCCTTGACACATAGGTCACCTGTTAATAACATCATTTCCTGTAGGGCTACGACCTCCGTGTTGCTAATTGTACTAGTCTTTAAAGTCCTCTTTCATATGAAACAGACCCCAGATCTTTTGCTCACTCCCAAATGTCCTCGACCCTTAAGTAGGTTTACAATCTCCATGTTGTTCATGGGGATTGTTGTGCAGTAGTCTTTTGAAAATCGTTTTAGTCTCCCTTTAACTTTATGGATTGCATTTACCCTTTAAAAACTTTAAAAGCTGAGATTATTTGTCACTATTATCTTGGTAAACAAAATGTATATATAAAATTAACCTTCAGAATGGATGGATTTTGATGAAGCAATGGTGAACATAACCTTCTGGGTTGCCCCTCATAAACACTGCATAGTTTCTTCCAAAGAACAAGAAGAAAGCGTCTTTATGTACCGAGAAAAACACTAGATAAAACCTATGTATTCTTCTTCTTCTTCTTCTTCTTCTTCTTCTTCTTCTTCTTCTTCTTCTTCTTAAATGTCATCTCTGGGTCTAAGATTTTATTGAAAGAATTTCTACAGTAAACATAACAGCTCAGATAACTACACTACGCAAAGACATAGACTCAAACAATATGCAAGCTTCATCATTTCAGCAGTGTGATATTTGGAACAGATGCTGAGCTCAGTCCCAGGTGCAGAGACACTGAGTCCAAAGTATTTTAAAGGGCCTTTATTATCCAACTGGCAACAGGCCAAAATAATAAACACTAGAACCTTTAAGGTTCATAAACTAAACTGTATGGTAACTAAGAAACTCGTAAAAACAGTGAGTCTAACAGAAAAAAACATTCTCCGATTGAGAATCACAGTCCAGAATCAGGGCAGTAGCAGGTCCTTTTGTAGATAGAAAGACTCAGCAGCTGCTGAGCAAAAGAGGGTTATTAGTCATGGCTGACATTGATATAATATCTAACATAATTAATCCCAGAGAATCCTCACCGTGAGACATGTACAGATATGCCCTCCATAGGGCGTGGTCACGTGCTGCTCGATGGCTGGACAACGCCAGAGCCTAGTTATGCTGTTACTACTCTAGTTGTATGATTGTAGGCGTAGCCGTCTAGGCATGTCCATTTTCAACCAATCAACGCTCCTTCCCACGGCACCGTGTATACAGGGTGGTGCAGAGCAGCACTCGTCCTCCGCGATATCCTTTCAGCACTGGAGGGGACAGCAGGTGGGAAACTAGACAGCTACGAGACAGCTAGAGTCATATTAGCATTAACTATCATGCTGTGTCATGTAGGCTATGCTGTCCAGGCTTCGCCCGATGGCCTAAGGTAAAGCTGCATGCAGAGCCCTCTCCCTAAGTTCTCCTCAGAACGCGCAAAGCTGTGAGCAAGAGAAAAGAGTCCGTAACCTCTGAACCCAAACCTTTCATACTTCATAGAGTCTATGAGAAAGAGGGTGATGCAGAGTAACAAGGTCTCTCCTACGTCTGCTGCCAGTGGGGCGAGGAGAAACCTCACCAACCACCGACAGAGCAGCAAAGGCCCTCAGACGTCCCTTCAGCGGCTTCAACAAAAGCCTACCGGCGAGCACACAGTGTGCAACGCTTGCAATGTACATACAGCCTAAAAGGTAGGCTAAAAGTTGACATGAGCACATGATATCACACATAACCTTCTCGATAAGAGTCGGGGGTGAAATTCTTAACAGTACACGTTGTCAATGGTAAGGAGACAGGATATGAGCGACCAGTTATAACCCCTAACCAAAGGAACTGGTCAATCGCGATCACCCCAGACTTACAGGAGAGACGGGCTAGGAAGGCAGAGGGAGCGAGGGAGCCCCTGGTCACGTCCAGCATGTAACAAAAAGGGGCCTGGTGGAAGACAATGACACAGCCGCGTACATGTTACGATACGCCCCTGAACAAAGCCGAGGACGCAGCGGCCACATGCAGAGTGAGCTCCGACACCCAGCGGTGGTGCTCTGCCCAGTGCAGGCTAAGCAAACACCCTGACGCATCCAACGTGAAAGACGCTGCTGAGAGAGAGTATGGCCCCTTGGCAGCATGGCCGTACCACACAAAGCATTGCAGGTAACGTCACCAACGTCTGCACCGGGCACAATGCCTGCCGCACTACCGCCAGCCCGCTAGCATGGTGGAAAGCCTGAAGCAACACATCCCTCGACCAGAAAGAACTACTGATGTTCTTAGGGAGGAAGGCAGGATGGGGTCTAAGCAGCGTGAAAGAGCTGTCTCGGAGAAGTAACAAGCAGCTCAGGCTAACAGACACAGCGGCCTACTTACCGGCACGTTTTGGCGGAAACCCAAGCCAATAAATGTGCCGTTTTAGATAGAAGATTGAAGATAAAGCATCCAAAGGGGCTTGAGAAAGAGGCTTGATAGAGTCCCTGGATAACCCGCGTAAAGCGGTGGTGACATTCCCAGCATGGGGTAGGCACAGGGGAAACGGGTTGAACACGTCTGGCCCCACACAAGAGTCTCTTGGCAGAATCTTTTGACCAGGGGAAGACTACAAAGAGCTCTACCGCCACAGCCTACCGGGCCAGCCAACACATAGCCAACACAGCTGCCGCATAGCGTTTGACAGCGGAACACGCCAAGCCTTTCTGCAGTGAGCACTGCTGGAAACGGAGCACGCTCCTCACCTCACAGTAAGATGAGATCACGTGACTGCTGTCACAACCACTTAAAGAAAGCGCCCCACTTTGCGGCGCAGAGGGAGCAGGCGGAAGGCACGCGGGCACTCTGAATAGCAGAGATAACTGCTGCAGGCGGCCCTCTGCCCTGCAGAGTCAACCTCTCAGAAGCCAAACCAACATCCACCCCGACAGGTGGAGCGGGGTGGTGAACTGTCCCGTGTGCCTGTGAAGGGGCGTCCAGTCTGCCTGGCGCCGGCCAAGCATGCCGTGCACAAGAGCGCCGCAATAGCTCTGGGACCCGTGAGGCGGAACAGCTCTCCAGGCCCACAAGCGTGAGCGACAGTTCCTCCTATCGAACCCGAGAGGGGGAATCAGCCAAAGCAGCAGAAACGCCAACAAAAGGGCCTGTGGCCTCGGTGTGTTCAGCCACATCTGTCTCCAGCAGAGGCCTTCCTCCCATCATCCTCCTCCTCTCTGGACATGAACAGGTCCACCTGAGCCGTCCCTAGCCTCTGCCCAATCAGTGGGACAATGTTGGACTGCAACTGCCACTCGTCTCGGCGAGAACCGACGCGAGACATGAGGTTCGGCCTGAAGTTCTGTGTGCCCGTGATAAGCAGAGCTTTTTAGGCTGAGCCGGTTCTGCTGAGCCCACGAACAGAGCTGTACCCCAGCTCGGTGGACTGCAGAGGAGCACACTGTTTGTTTAAGTGAGCTGCCACTAGCATGCTGTCTGTTATGATCAGGACCTGTGTAAAAGCATATAAAAGCATTTTCATCAATGTGCTGATGAGTTGTAACACATTTATGTGCAACAGGCGGGTCATCATCATCATCGTGAGTGGAGGCAGAACCCTGAGGTGACC
This sequence comes from Urophycis tenuis, assembly GCA_036785325.1. Lineage (NCBI taxonomy): Eukaryota > Metazoa > Chordata > Actinopteri > Gadiformes > Phycidae > Urophycis > Urophycis tenuis. The sequence goes on along the minus strand of JAXIVH010000018.1, from coordinate 6,717,833 downwards.
AGCCGGCGGCGGCCAGCAGACAGCTCTTCTCCCAATTGATGGCGAAGCCCAAGAAGTTGAGATGATCTATCACTGTCATCGTACCTCTTCTCCCAGCTTACTCTGATTGGCTGAGGATCAGTAGATCATACAGATCGAAAAAAAGTCATTTCTTTGATGCCTTAGTCGCCCCAGCGCTGACTTAACGTCCTTTGAGAAGGAGGGTGAGGGTCAGGGAGGAACCGAGCAGAAGGCGATGGTCTTTGGGCGCCATGCCCATGAAGGCAAAGCAGATACATTTTCTGTGGGCCTTGAGAATGGCGACGTGGATGTAAGCGTTGTTGAGAACCAGGGATATGAACCAATCGCCCTCTCTCACACATCTTAGGAACAGGAAGGGAAATGACAGTCACAGCCGCTTTCTCCAAGAGACAAGAAGAACCGTGCTTGCCACCAACCCCATAAAGTGTGGGGGACGATGCTTGAAGTGAAGGGGATGTCCCCACCTAAGTGTGTTGTCAAAAAGTGCGTTGCTCTCGCCGAAACGTATGGCACTCCGAGAGAGGGAGAGCAGACAGCTGTGGAGCGCTGTCTATGAATACGCTGTATTCCTCGGCCCCGATCGCCTTCCCACCGTGTGTGATCCATGGGGGGGCCGCCTGTGAAATGGGAGGGGTGAGCTCATCTGCAAGCAGCTACCACAGCAGGGGGCGGGCCTACTGCGAGGAGGGGCGGGCCTACTGAGACGAGGGGTGGGTTTACTGACATGAGGGGGCGGGCCTACTGAGACAAGGGGGCGGCCCTACTGAGATGAGGGGCGGGCCTACTGAGACGAGTGGGCGGGCCACGAATACTGCGGACAGCCCTGCCTGCTCCCTCCCAGCCCAGAGCCTGCAGGGAGGAGGGTTAATGTCGGTCCAGGGGACGAGTGCAGGATGCCAGAGAAGTGGCTCTCTGCACCGAGCCCCCAGGCCGCTCATGAGACCCGCGGGGACGCCGTGAGGAGGCGGGCCAAACCCGGGCTATACTACGTCACGCATAGAGCCTTCCGACCGCCACTCGGCTGGAGGAAGGCGTGGGCGTGTCCCGGGGGACAGGAAGCAGGGCAGCAGGGCAGCCTTATGGACACAGACAAACGACCACAGAGCGACCAGCTGTCGCTGGAGACGGTCGTTAGGCACTTTTTTCTTCCTGTCTCGGTCAGAAAAGGATGGAGGATATAAAACGCTGCTAGCAATGCTATAAAACTGGTTTTAGGTGTGTACACTAAGTAGTTATAGAATAGTACATAGTTATTGTAAAGGCTAGAAACCTGCAGGCTATAAAATAAATGTTTCCACTCTATCTGTGTGGAAACAAGTTTAATTGGGTTTTAGTTCTATTGTTTATGGTACTTTGTAATTCTCCTATTGTGTAGAAATATTGACCGGACGACGGCTCTACAGAAAGGAGTGCTGCTGCCTGACAACTTGACCTGGAAGCCCGGTCTCCTGGGCAGGAACACACCGCCAGACACACAGGACTCATACCTGTGTTCATGTGTTCCCCGCAGCAGATCACTGTAAGTCAGAGTGGAAATATCAGTTGAATATCCAATAACTTCCTAACTTCTTTCTCATTTCTAATTCATCTAATTTCCTAATGCCAATTTCATCCATTTTGTTTGTGCATACAGAAACTTCAGATTTGTGATGTATTGCGGGTTTTTCAACCAGCCAATAGGGGTGTTGGACCAGTGAACGCTCAGAGAGTGGCTTTGGGTTGACAAGCGATGTTAGGTTCAAGATCACGTTGGTATGGAAACAAGTAACTATCACAAGCCCACTGGCCAGGGCCATGCTATTAGTCTGGACTTTAAAGCCAAATTACTGATAATGCAACAAGATCAACTAGCACACAACAGACACACACACTCAGTAATTGCCATTATAAGACTTTGAATGTAATCTACAGAAATTTAGGAGGCATCATTATAAGCTTAGCTGGCTTACCTTTGTACAACCACAATATAAATGCCAATGCAATAACATGGTCCAGTGGAAGAAAGATAAAAGGCTCAAATCAAAAGTCATTTTCTTTTTCATTCATGCAAGGAAGGAGTGTGTTCCATTGAAGTAGCGTCACATCCAACGTGGATTCCTCCTGACCCATTTTGTATTGTTTTGAAGGTTGGCAAACATCAGCCTTTCAGCACCTCTGTGATTTACATCAGCTCTCTTGTGTTCACCGAATCATTAAATACTCCCACCGGAAATTCTGCCTTGCCTGCTGATTTATCTTCAGGTTCACACTACCTTGGGTATGTGCCAAAATTAAAAGTCAGTCCATCCATTAATGTTAAGTAGTCATTATAAACACCCTCCCTCCCACAAGCTCTGCTACATCCATCTCTCTTCCAGAGAAGGTTACATTTAAAAGTATAATTTCACGTTATTTTTCATGCTTAGTTAACTGTTTTGCCTTGAAAAGAATCGCTTGACTCTCGACGACATCTGCACGCTACCATATGTATAGAAAGGACTTGTCACTCTCATTTGATCAGTATTTCAGGGTTTTCTTTGTTGAATAAGCTTGTCCCTTATCTGTTATGGAAAGAGGGACACGTTGAACAATGAATTGCTTGTGCTGTGTAGAAGGAGACCAAACCCAGAGGAAGACACACATGAAAGGTTTGTTTCTCTGTCTGAAGCTCAACAACAATGAGGCACTTCTATGGTAACAGAGAGGCTGTTCACAGAAGAAGAGGGGGTTCATATTATATATAGGGGGTAATATTGTATGTCAACTGTATCAAGAACATGTGTTGTATTGGATTTGAATGTCATTTATCATTAACTATTCACAGAAAAATAATCATTATGATCAGATTTTTGCTATTAAAATAAATAGACAAATGCATGAGGGTCACAGCAATGGAAGTCACTCACACAAATTTACATTTACATTTACATTGAGGGCATTTAGCAGATGCTTTTATCCAAAGCGACTTACAAAGAGTACATTTGTCATAAGAAGGTGAAACATTTCATTGCTGCTAATACAGTAAGAATGTCACCAGAGCAAGTTTCAAGCATTTCAAGTGCTAGATTAACCATTGCTAGTGGTTAATTTAGCACTTGAAATGAAATGATCTGCCAATTCAAGGATTCAAAGGTTTTATTGTCATGTGTGCAGTAAAGAAACGCGTTTCCCTGGACAATGAAATGCTTACTTTGCTGCCCACACTGGATAATGCAGACGCAGCCATCGATGACAAGTGGCAGCTCAGTCCTGTCTTTGTTGACCTCTCCTTCAAACCGGCCCCTCGGGACAATAAGCCCCCCCAGGGGTCTGTGGGTCGGGCCGGCGGGCCGGGCCCTCCCCTGGGTGCTGTTCCTGTGTTGTGACACCCAGCGCCGTCCGTCCGCCGTCGTGAACCACGGGGATGAAGAAAAGGCATGCTTGCTCTAAAAAGGCTAAAGTGTTTTTCTCTAATCTCCGCTCAGCCTGAGCAGACTGCCGCTGTGAGCGTGTGAACTCAGCCCGTCTGGTGTCAGCATGAATTTCATCTACCACCCCGCCCGCCCCCCCCCCCCCCCCCCCCCCCCCCAACACACACACACACACACACACGCACACACACACACACACGCACGCACGCACGCACGCACGCACGCACGCACACACACACACACACACACACACACACACACACACACACACACACACACACACACACACACACTCACCACCTCCACCACCATCTCCACCACCATCGCTGAATATATCCTGTTTTCTGTTATGTCTTTGATGTTCCTTTTCAGTTCATAATCCCCCCCCACTGCGCCGTGCACCATTTTCTCTCATATAGAAATGTGATTCGCTGGATTGCTTCCTAATTGCCAACATCTTCTGAGGTTCTGGTTCACTGTGTGCTGGACCGCGTGGAGCGTGTGGGCAGCCGTCCTCCAGCCGGTCAATAGAGGGCTGAGGAGCATGGAGAGCAGAGCAGGCTGCAGCACAGGAACAGGCCAGTGTGTTGATAACCCCTCCTGTTCTGACATCACTCACACATTGTATCTAGGATTATACATACTATATGCTTGTATTATGCACCATATTTCCTCCTGTATCACCTCACAAGCAGCGGCCCCCCTGTGCGTCTGCGTGCTCTGTCCACCACTGCACCACGTGGCTGTTGCTCTCTGGCCTCCCTCAGCCTCCTCTCAGCCTCCTCTCAGCCTCCCCTCAGCCTCCTCTCAGCCTCCTCTCAGCCTCCTCTCAGCCTCCTCTCTGCCTCCTCTCAGCCTCCTCTCAGCCTCCTCTCAGCCTCCTCTCTGCCTCCTCTCAGCCTCCTCTCTGCCTCCTCTCAGCCTCCTCTCAGCCTCCTCTCAGCCTCCTCTCTGCCTCCTCTCAGCCTCCTCTCTGCCTCCTCTCAGCCTCCTCTCTGCCTCCTCTCTGCCTCCTCTCTGCCTCCTCTCAGCCTCCTCTCAGCCTCCTCTCTGCCTCCTCTCAGCCTCCTCTCAGCCTCCTCTCTGCCTCCTCTCAGCCTCCTCTCTGCCTCCTCTCAGCCTCCTCTCAGCCTCCTCTCTGCCTCCTCTCAGCCTCCTCTCTGGCCTCCCTCAGCCTCCTCTCAGCCTCCTCTCTGGCCTCCTCTCAGCCTCCTCTCAGCCTCCTCTCTGCCTCCTCTCTGCCTCCTCTCAGCCTCCTCTCTGGCCTCCCTCAGCCTCCTCTCAGCCTCCTCTCTGGCCTCCTCTCTGCCTCCTCTCAGCCTCCTCTCTGCCTCCTCTCTGCCTCCTCTCTGGCCTCTCTCTGCCTCCTCTCAGCCTCCTCTCAGCCTCCTCTCAGCCTCCTCTCAGCCTCCTCTCTGCCTCCTCTCTGTCTCCTCTCTGGCCTCCCTCAGCCTCCTCTCTGCCTCCTCTCAGCCTCCTCTCAGCCCCCTCTCAGCCTCCTCTCTGCCTCCTCTCTGCCTCCTCTCAGCCTCCTCTCAGCCTCCTCTCTGCCTCCTCTCAGCCTCCTCTCTGCCTCCTCTCAGCCTCCTCTCTGCCTCCTCTCTGCCTCCTCTCTGCCTCCTCTCAGCCTCCTCTCTGCCTCCTCTCTGCCTCCTCTCAGCCTCCTCTCTGCCTCCTCTCTACCTCCTCTCAGCCTCCTCTCAGCCTCCTCTCAGCCTCCTCTCTGCCTCCTCTCAGCCTCCTCTCTGCCTCCTCTCTGCCTCCTCTCTGCTTCTGTGTGGCGCTGGGTGCATCACCCAGAGGTCCACACCCCATGGCTTTTCATATTACATTTTGAGCAAAATAAGCCATTTCAAATGGCAAATGTGATGTTGGGAAGCAGGAGTAATCTGGAAAATATTGCCACAACCAAAGCCAGGGGCAAATATGTTTTTTGATAAATGTGCTGGGGTGCCTTTTCTCCAGCTCCTGGTTGTGACAGAGATTGGCAGACGGGCTGCGTCTGAGTTGTTTTTAGATCAGTCTGCCTACAAGCATGACCGTTTGGTTGACAATGGAGAGCCATTCTAAACAGCTTGGGGTTGTTTTATTTGTTCATTGCCCCAAATCTTTTAGTCCAAAGGCACTTAGTTTGAGAAATGCCACCAATGGAGAGTTGCTGAGATGGAGTGTTGGTCTTTGACAGTGTGGTTGTTTGGATATCACGTATGTTATGGATTTCACATGGAGTGACTGTGTTTTCAATGCACTTTTCACTTATTTATTTATCATATATATTCTCTAATGATAAACACATAACTCATGAGATCACAACAGACTATTTCCAATCGTTGCACAGCGTGTCCATTATTGACAAACACATAATTCAGTAGCTTTTCTCTTTTCTAGAAAAAAAGAAATGTGTTGTTAATAAATGTATGGGTTGCATTCATGAAAGTGAAGCATGACGACGATGATGTCACAGCTCTGCAACACCTCATCATGTGCTCCACAGCATCGCCACAAATAGTCAGCAAAAGGATGAAAGCAAATCCTAGGTATGATGTGAGGTGCTTTTTAGGCCACCTTATTCAAACCAATTAAAGCAATTGCATCTTGCAAACAAACAGACACCATGAAGACACACTGGCCTGACACAGACTCTGTTTACTATCACATCATGGGATGACCTACTAGGGGTTTTGATCTCACATCCTTCTGTTTGGAGTGCTGATCCAATGTAACCTTCAGGCTGTTTTGCATGGAGGAACATCTGCACCCCAACTTAAGGGAACACAGATTGGTCTTATAACTTCAGGCAAAAAGATGCCAGATTCATGTAATCCCCTTATCAACAGATGCTTTCATATTAATCCTCCAGAGATAAACCACTCACCCTCTGTATTGGCCAAAATAAACAGTATTGTGTTTGTATGTGTGCGTGTAATGTATGAGCGTGTGCGTTCATCTAAGAATAAATATAATAGCAGTTGCCTCCATGCAGGAGACCTTAAACGTAAGCAGGAGATACATTTTTACAAACCTTGAAATATTTCAATAATATTCCCTCTAACTTTCCCCATTGTAGAAAATAATATGTATCAATAGGCAAAATCCCTTGGTTGCTGAGTGAGCTAATATGCTGTATTACTGGATATTCCAGTAGTACTGTACACAGTTTTTGAACATGTAGACAAGAGATAGAACATCTCTTGACCTCTGTGCCATTTTGAAATCGAAGATGAACACAAGGTGGGGTGTGAGGAATGTGTGGATGGAACTGTAATGTAGCAGTGAGCACACTACTCTCCAGCTAGCTGGGCCCCTGATGGAACTACTTTAAACTACTTGATGTCAAGGTTGAATATATCGATACCTGAGCTTGTGCTACAGGTTGTCTCCCTGAGTGTCTGCTGATGGCTGCTTTAACCTCCACCACTGAAAGCCTCTCTCTTTCTCGCTTTCGCTGTCTGTGAGTTCAAGTTCTTGATTTGGCACCTCGAAAGCAGGTAGTCTCAGTCATTGCTGGCAATTCAATTCTTGTGTTCCAAGCTCTTCTCAACAATGCAAGAGTAAAACAACTTTTCAAATCTAAATAAAAGCTAAATATTGTGCAGTAAAGAGGGTACAATGTTAGCATCCTGTTTGGCTGTGTGTGTGTGTGTGTGTGTGTGTGTGTGTGTGTGTGTGTGTGTGTGTGTGGTGTGTGTGTGTGTGTGTGTGTGTGTGTGGTATCATGCACAAACACAAAACTGTGAGCGTGGTATATTGATATCACCATTTTAAGTTTGTTTCCTTCACTCCTCTAAAAAGAGTGCATTGACATTTCGTCACCTATGGTCTTTACCAAGATGTGAGAAGCGAGGCATAACAGATTGTCATTGAGTGAGTGGAATAAACAGCGTGCGAGTATTTAGTGTGGTATTTATAGTCACTATCTCAGAGAGCCTTGTATCAGTCTTGGGTGTTTTAACAACTAACAATTGTATTTCCTCAACTCAGAAAAGGGTAGGAATAGTCAATATGTCATCTATTTTATTGCTGCTGCTGGTGAAACTGTGAAACAACCAGATAGACTGATGAGTCTTAAAACAGCAATGTTTAAGTTCAATAGACATATGAGATTCCAGACATATGAGATTCCAGACTTCCAGCAACTTATTGTTCAGCCATTTTGTCTTTCGTTTTTGTTGTTGTTAAAATACATAAACTGGTCAAAAGAATTGGAATTAATCAGTCCTGGTTGTGTGTGTGTGTGTGTTGTGTGTGTGTGTGTGGAGGGGGCAGGGGGGGTGGGGGGGGGGGGGGGGGGGGGGGGGGGGGGGGGGGGGGGGCATGCATGCGTGTGCCAGATGTGTGTGTTTGTGGGGGGAGTCCCTGTCCATTCTTCTGCTTCACACTTCCTCCAGTGAACTGAGCGTGTCATTAGTAATGTCCCCCCTCTGAACCAGAGCAATTACAAGTACACACTTCTGTAGGGCAAACCATCTGGGCTTGGTCCGTACACGTTCCATCATGACGCTGAGTGGTGCTCTTGTGAGCTGTTTGCATATCTCCACATGATGTGGGGCAGGGCCCGCCTCTGGAGCCCGCGCCGCTCAGCCAATCAATTGCATCCCATCCCCACAGTACTCCGGTGTCCCTGCCCACTTGGCTGCAGCGTTTTACTTATTGAGTGATTGCTTCTCTCTTCTCTCCCATGCCTGTACATACTCTAAACAGACTGTACATACTCTATATGCCATACATACTCTATATGCTGTACATACTCTATATGCTGTACATTGCTGTACATACTCTATATGCTGTACATGCTGTACATACTCTATAATGCTGTACATGCTGTACATACTCTATATGCTGTACATTCGTACATACTCTATATGCTGTACATGCTGTACATATATGTTGTACATGCTGTACATACTCTATATGCTGTACATGCTGTACATACTCTATATGCTGTACATGCTGTACATACTCTATATGCTGGGCGGCAGTAGCTCAGTGGGTAGAGCGGGTTCGACAGAGCGGGTCGTCCACTAACCGTAGGGTCAGTGGTTCGATCCCCTTAATCCCCCTCCTTCAACTGTCACATGTCGAACCCCACAAATGTACTGATTGTAAGTCGCTTTGGACAAAAGCGTCTGCTAAACGCCCCCTTTACTCTTTACATGCTACACATACTCCACATGTTCCTCATACTGTACATTGTCTACATGCTCAACATGCTGCTGGTGAGATGTAACTCATTGTTGATTTCCATCACACACACACACACACACACACACACACACACACACACACACACACACACACATATACACAAACACACACACACACACACACACACACGTACACACACACAACACACACACTCACACACACACACACACACACACACACCACACACACACACACACACACACACGTACACACACACACACACACACTCACACACACACATACACACACACACACACACACACACACACACACACACACACACACACACACACACACACACACACGTATACACATGAGTATATGAGTATGGACACACACATGTACGGATATAAACACATGCACAGATATAAAGACGTGCACAACCCCACCACACACATGCCTTATGCAGCAGGCCTGTGAGTGGGGGGGTGGGGCACAGTGCCTTTACGTTGTGCTGCTGCACCTGGTGGCTGTATTGTCCATTTCTGCAATAATGGGTACCAGATAGCTGACCAGCCGTAATGAGGAGGCCAGGAACACACAGGCTGACGTCTGCATACTTGCTGTAGCATTGATACATGAAGCAGAGTTCAGGTATTGCTAGATGACACCTGAATCAGGCTCGGTGATACTGACTCTGAATGTCAGATAGTATATTTGACTGGCGTGGGTTACATGCATGGTGATTCTTAATGGGAACCCTTGGGCCCAACATAGTTGAGCTTTGATGTAATAATCCTGTTTATTGCCATATTTAAAGAGAAATGCCTATGAAAACAAATGCCAATGTAATTATTGTGTTGATGTATTGTTTACTACTAAATCATACCATGCTTTTTTAGTACAAGCCAGATCAAAAGACCTCACATAAACTTGTCCCCCACTTCAGATTAAATACTTTACATTCATATTATAACATTAAGATTCTAAAACAAAAATAACAACAATACAACAAAATCTGATAATGCATTCTAATGTGTTAATTAACACAAACTCTGCACAACAGATAGCACCTTCGACAAACCACACATTGTTGTTAATTAGAAAATAGCTGAAGTGGAGGTTTGGTTCTGCTGAATGCAGGATCATTCTCCTCATCAAACACTAGATGTTTGTTTTTGACCACCAGGGCTGCTGTCTCAGACCAGGACAGATCTGGATACCCTCACGTTCTGCAGGACCCTCACATTCTGCAGGAGCACAGTGCTTTCACCTTAATAGCACCAAGACACACGTTGAAGGAGAAGGAAATAATGAAAGAATAGAAGAAAGAAAGAAAAAAGAAAGAAGATCCAGAAGAAAGACAATCTTACAGTGTAATGTAATGTTTTTATACTCTAAAAGTCCCATACAATTGTGAGGATGCAGATTTAAAAGAGGTGGAAAATGACAGGAACACAATAAATAGTGAGATCAAAAGAAAAGTAGATCACAATTAGTGTAACCTATATCACTGTTTGCAGAGAATCAATGACTATAATTAAATGAACTGAAGAGTGCGTGGCATTTAATCAGTGTTTATGACGAAGCAGACATTCACAGGTAAGTTCCACAACACATCAATCAGACAGCTGGAGACATGAATAGCCAGCTCTCTGGGGAGTGGCTGAGGTCTTTGATTGGACATCAACAGTTCAATGTAAAGATTTTGACAACATGGTGTCAAAAATCTGTTCAAACATCTGGCATCCATTATCACAAAAATAATTGTGTTAACGTAACACATTTTACAAACAGAACATAATAATAGGTAAAAAAAAGGAAAATAAATATGATTTACAATATTTGCAATAGCTTTTTTAGCAACTATAATATTAACATATGATGTTGACTATAGATATCTTCATAAAAAACACACAATAAAATAGAGAATATTTACATGTATAATGTTCACACTGATACATTATTTAACATTGTTTTTAATTGATTGATTGATAATGGAATGTGAAATCATTTTTGTCATGGGTTGTTGTGATAGGGGACATGAGTGGGCTCTGGGTCGTGGGAATAGATGCCTTCATGTTTGGTGCTGATGCAGATGATGAAACACAAAATCATGAAATCAATAACTTAAAATTGTACACAAAATTTTGATTTGTGTTATCAATTAAGTTAAGAGTTAACCAAAACCAAATCATTGTTGTTTTTGTGTGGTATAGTCATGGTCCTACTCAACACATAAGGCTGTAGATCAGAGTCATTTCTGGAAAATGTATGTTTATATGTCGATGCCTTCTCAATATTTCTTTTTCTTTCTCACTGTGTCTTTGTAAGGTGTATTTTATGGCCCTGTGTGAAGCCGTTTGTATCTCTATTCATGATGAACTTCTGTTCAAATACCTTTGGCAACTAATCTGTACTTGGTATAATTCAAATGTACATCAAAAAAACCAGCTGAAACCCAGCTGAAAAAACACCCCAGACATGGTTACAAACACAACAAACGCAAACCGATGTCAAATCTGATGAAATGAAAATATACAGTATGTGAATAGATCCACCATGGATGATTTTCATCCAAAGCATCACCAATACCGTGAGTGCATTCATTCTGCGGGCGCATGGTCTCTAATGCCCACCTACTGCTACCCTTACACACATGTTATTTGAGTTAAGAAACATGCCGACTTTCTCTCTGTCTCAAACACATACACACACACACACACACACACACACACACACACACACACACACCACACACAACACACACAACACACACACACACACACACACACACACACATACATACACACACACACACACCGGCACACATGTATGCACACACAAACAATCACAAATACATTATTCCAGTCCTTCTTGTAGCAAAAATCCACAGTGGTTTTGGGTTGTTACTGGAGTCGCTCCAATGAATTCAGTCAGCGGGGGCAGAGAAAAAATATGTGATGGGCCTGATTTTGCCTGCAGGCGGACCATGATTCCAGCCAATGACCTACCAGTTGAGCTTTCAATACATATAATTCACCCAGTATTGCCTCTTTCTCAAGTCGTGCTCAGAGTGTATGGCTCTACATCTAACAGCAGGACATGGGGCAGGGCGGTCAGACGCTGAGCCGTGTCTTACAGCAGAGGTCCTCATGGGGCTGGGGGGCAGTGTGTGCAGTGTGTGCAGTGTGTGGCAGTGTGTGGCAGTGTGTGGCATGGTGGCAGTGTGTGGCAGTGTGTGGCAGTGTGTGGCAGTGTGTGGCAGTGTGTGGCAGGCTGCTGGCAGCAACATCAGCTGTGGTCGTACAGCCGTCAGTAAACATGCCGTTAGACGGATCACTGTGTGATCTCAGCCAACAAAAAAGACAAAAAAATGCATTTGCATATCCATCCATCCATCCATGTCCTCCGCTTATCCGGGGTCGGGGTCGCGGGGGGCAGCAGCCTGAGGAGAGAAGCCCAGACTTCCCTCTCCCCAGCCACTTCGTCCAGCTCTTCCGGGGGGATCCCGAGGCGTTCCCAGGCCAGCCGAGAGACATAGTCCCTCCAGCGTGTCCTGGGTCTTCCCCGGGGCCTCCTCCCGGAGGGACGTGCCCGGAACACCTCCCAGGGAGGCGTCCAGGAGGCATCCTCACTAGATGCCCGAGCCACCGCAACTGGCTCCTCTCGATGCGGAGAGCATATCAAAGTTATTAATTTGATACGCATGGTGTGGTTTAACAAGACTGCCTATCAAGTCGATGATAAGGTGGCGACTTCAGTGCCATTGATTATTATCATCATTCAATAATCAAATCATATTATCATTATTGTAATGAACAAATACCAAAAATATATTTGTGTATTATTAGTTGAAAACCAGAGGTAAGCACAGCCTTTGCTGTGCAGACACTAAATCACGCTAAATCTATTGAAATTCACCTGACGCTGGCTAATTTGTATGATGATAATGATGAAGATGATGATGATGAAGATAATGATGATGATGATGATTATTATATTTTACAAAGGAGCTACAGATAAAGTATTTACTGAATCAGTCTTGCCATGATGTGGATCATTCTTCTTTTGATATACTCATGATTTTAAATCAAGTAGAATGCTTCTATTGTGAAATCAAGCAATAAGGCAAAGTAGGCATTCAGTGATTTTACAACAGCTAGGGGAGTTTCGTGAAGATTTCACAAAAACAAACTATAACATGTGCATGCTTATTAATAAGCATGCACATGTTATAGTTTGTCAATTATGAGTATATCAAAAGATGAATGGTCCACATCAACCCAGCATGGCAAGAATAAATTCGCTAAATACTTTATCTATAGCTCCTTTTTAAAAGATCATCATCATCATCATCATCATCATCATCATCATCATCATCATCATCATCATCATCATCACAATCATCATCATCATCATTATAATCTTCATCATCATCTTCATCATCATTATCATCATCACAATCATCATCATCATCATCATTATAATCTTCATCATTCATCTTCATCATCATTATCATCATCATCCAAATTAGCCAGCGTCAGGTGAATTTCAATAGATTTAGCAATGTGTCTGCACAGCAAAGGCTGGTGCTTACCCTCTGGTTTTCAACTCTTCCTTTAATTGAAAAGATCTTGAAAATGCATTCTCTGCTAAACTCTCTGCATGTGGGAATCTCAGAGCAGATGGGGCCCCTACGTGGATGTATAGACTTAAGTTACAATTTCTGCTGCTGTGTTCTATTCCTGCATTACCAGAGCCGAGGGCTAATCTGCTGGTTTGTTGCAAGCAAATATTATTTGGATTCCGTCACAACACTTCTTATCTGGATGAATCTGGACTTTAGCTGTTAGGACATGTTGAGTGGTCAAACAGGTGGTGGACTGGATATTATTGGCCTGGGAGTTCTGCTGTCCTTCTACCAAAGATGAAAAGTGACTGGAAATCCCCCTGTTGTCCCCTTAAAGCCCGGCCTGCATGCTGTTCCTAGTCAGCAGCTCAGGAGGTGCGCCTGCCAACCGTGAGCAGATCCCCTCACCCTCATCCTGGCCGTCAGGTCTCAAGACGTGTTGCTGTCAGAACACGGAGGCAACAGGTGGAGAGGGATGATGTTACCACCACGCCCCCAGTGACTCAATGACCACTTTTATATTTATATATTATATATTCCATATTTATGCAAGCAGTAAAATGTCCCCCCCTGCCCCCCCGTCCTCCTTCCTCACGCACACCATCACACAACAACACACACAACAATAGACACGCACAAACATACACACACTTCCAGCTGACTACTGATGTGTTAATTGGAAGGACAACACTAGCTGTAGATACAATTATAATTTAGCACGCAACACAGTTTTTCTTTTATTACTGCAGTTGTGTCGTGTGTGTGTGTGTGTGTGCGTGTGTGTGTGTGTGTGTGTGTGTGTGTTGTGTATGTGCGTGTGTGTGTGTGTGTGTGTGGTGTGTGTGTGCGTGTGTGTGTGTGTGTATGTGCGTGTGTGTGTGTGTGTGTGTGTGTGTGTGTGTGTGTGTGTGTGCGTGTGTGTGTGCGTGTGTGTGTGTGTGTGCGTGTGACTGAGTGAGAGTGGAGAGAAGGGAGGAGAGGGGGATTGATATGAGACGCAGGAGGTGCAGGAACTGAGGAGAAGCAGCGATCTGTCCTGATGAGAAGAGACGCAGAATAGACAGAACGGCGTGAAGAGAGGAGACACAAAGAGATGATGGGAAGAGAACAGGAGAAGAATGTACACACAAACAACGCGTCACCATGGACAAACA
>JAXIVH010000018.1:6694402-6699402 GCA_036785325.1 Urophycis tenuis | reverse complement strand
AAGTGAATAAACAGGCCTACTGTATGTACACCAAATACAACCTCACTCACTGTTGGTTATGATTCTTTCCTGCGATATCACCACTGTAGCTGTTAATTAATAATTTACGAACCCTGTCAAAAGAGTTCCTTTGCCTTTAATTAATACTTATATGTTAGACAGTGGACTGGAATGCACAAGTCAACATATAGGCCTAAGGCTGGTAGAATCAAGAAAAGTCTTTACATGAAGTACGGGTTCAGTACACAGATTAAGACATTGGGCCAGGGCAGGTGATCACAGAGGGCAGGAAGTGAAGAGGCAAGAGGTGAGTACCTTCAAAATAAAACAGAAAATAATACTAAGAACTAGAAACAATAAAGCATCATTTTAGGTGGCAGGCTGGGTTGTAACAGTACCAACAGTACAGTATCCCTCTAAGGCCTGCCGCTGACGGCTCCAGGCTCTCCAGGCAAGCCACAGATGTGTTTGAGACCTACGGTGTTGCTGGCCGATACACAGGGCTGTGGAGAAACACTCCTCTAATCTCTGGAAGGACTGCTCAACGTGAGGGGTCCACTGATATGTTGTCTTGGTAAAGGTGAATGCATGCAATGAGGCCATCACAGTACTGAAGTTCCCGATAAAGCGTCTGTAAAAATGTGCAATCCTCAAAAAACCTTGCACCGGTTTGTGGTTGACTGGAGTGGGCCGCTCTGAGACAGTATTTACGTTTGCTGGATCCATTTTTGATTCTCCCCTATATAATGAACCCAGGAAAGACACAGAAGTAACGTGAAACTCACATTTCTTTGCTTTAACCTAAGAGTTAGTTGTCCACAAGGCAATGGAGGACACATTGGACATGTTGAATGTGAGTTCTTTAATCCGGGGAGAAGATGAGAATCCCATCCGAATAAACCTATAGGTATTTTGAGCATATCTCGGAGGACGTCATTAGCCAGAGCCTGAAAGACATGTGGAGGATTTGGGAGACCAAAAGGCATCAAGAGATATTCGTGAGATATCAGTTTTCCACTCGCCCCCCTCCCATATTCTCACCAAGTGATAAGTACTTATCCAGGTGAAAGTCTTGCATCTCGCAATAGTTCAAAGACTAAGGAAAAGGGTGATAGATTGTAATGTTAGTCGAAGGAGGGCTGAAGGGTCTTCTATTTTTTGCCCGCAAAGAAGAATTCAGAGCCATCTCAGGGGCTTAGAGAGAGCAGAGCTTCTGGGTCATAAGAATATTACACAGTTGTAAGCACGGGGGTGAATATAGCCAAAGAAATTAGGGAGTCCACTTCTGCAGGCATTTCTTGGGGAGCTCACTGGTTCTTATGTGGGTCAGACAGTCCATGGTGGGATGTGTCAAACAGAGCCCAATGATTCCAGCTGCTGTCAGCTGTTGGGGTGCTGAATTCAGTGGCATCGTCCAAAACTCTTCTCCTGCCCTGCTGTAGGCCCACTGATGCTTGGTCGCCCTCACATCCTGGAGTGCTGTGTTGCAAAGAGCTCTTCTCATAAACTTTCCAGTTTATGAAAAGAGCTCTTGAGAGTCACAGATGGGACACCTTCTAATGCAGTCCATCGGGTACGAGGCTGCCTGGAGCTCAGAATAGACACCACACTGGGCCAGGAATGCCAGATAGTTGCTGGAATAGCCAGAAAATAGACAGGGAAGGTAAGAGTTGATGGGGGGCAAAGGGAAGCTAGGAGCTGATGGGGGGCATTGGCGCTGGACCCTCAGCCCGATCCAGTGCCGGAGGAGGTGGAGGAGCAGGACACTCAGGCTGCAACCTCTGTAACTGATTGAAAAGGTAATTGAAGGCTAAAGGACACCATGACTTCTGTCTCGTGTCTCCTCGTCATTTCTCTTATACGTCCTGGTGGAACAAGGTAAGTTGTTCATCCTGCTGAAGAATCTTCTTCCCCTGGGCTTGGAAGAGCAGCCCACACTGACAGAGCCAGAATCCGCTGAGTCCTGGTACCAACAGACAGTGACAGGCTCACACACAAGGCAGGTAGATTCAAGAACACATCTTTACTGGCAACATGGGTTCAGTACAGTGAAAAACTAGATCTGTTATGGAGGAGAACACAAGGACATGGGTGGAACTAATTGGTCTAGGACAGACGACCACACTGGCAGGAGACACCATAAGGGCAGGAGGTGAGGAATTCTTCATTTTAATCCGCTTGGTGGGATGTAACAACCACAACATTAAAATCTTCACAGAGCAAAAAACACACACAAAAAAGACAATAAAAAAAGCAAGCAGTGTCAATGCTGCAATGGCCCAGTGAGCGATAAAGATACTAGTGGGGTTTAGGCTATATAGTTCTAAGCTTTCCTAAGCTGAGCAGACATAGTGCTGCTGCCTTGTTACAGTTGTTCTATCGTAAAATGAAGCCCCCTGTGTGTACATGACTGAGAACTGCCTGCAAATATACTGAGCTTCACTGAGCTAAACACGTCTGCCTGTATAACTAATTATGTAGATGCACGTAGAATAACAATGATTTAAACAAGTTTGTGGATTAATTATGCGCAAGTTGGAAAGATTTAATGGTTTTGATCAACAGAAGGAGTTGAAAGTGAATTCTCGACGAACAATTTGCAACACTTCTGTATTCTTATTTTTATAGATTTGTTTTGATGAACCAGCATCAGAAGATGGCCCTCCACACTCCATTACCATTTGATGGTGGTTGGTGCTGAAGGCCATTAAAGTGTTGCCTCTCTCAGCTTGGAGGTTCAGTGTTTGTCCAGACAGTTCTGCAGTGTTCTCATGGTAGTTACAGAACAACCACAGGCAAGTCTAACCAGGGGGGGTGGGCATAATTTAAATTACTCCATTTAGGACGAAACTCATTTCTTCAAGTGTGCCTTTCAAGCTCCTCATACCAGCGGCGTGATGTATCTTATAATTACCAGACTTTCTTACATTTTGTTTTTACTGTGTGGGCTCCCTAACGATTCAGTGTGAAAGAAAAGGAAGCAAACAAACAGAGTGGAGAAGTCCTGCCAGCCCGGCGCTGTGAACACACTGCTGTGAGCTCAGGGGGAACCGGGTTCTGGAGCCAAGCGGCCCGCCGACGTGATGCCCGACTTGAAATCATCCATCCGTGGTGGAACACAGCGGCCGGAGACATCGGAGCTACCATCCGTCTCCCTAATCCCACATATTGCCACCCTTGGGATTCAGCCCCACCATTTTACCTGCAGCTATCGAGCCCCCCCCCCCCCCTCCAACACACACACACACACACACACACACGCACGCACGCACGCACGCGCACACACACACACACACGCACGCACGCACGCACGCACGCGCACACACATACACACGCGCGCGCGCACACACACACACACACACATAAACCAGCACTAACACACCTTCCCTGTGCCCAGCCTTCCAAAGCTCACTCACTCATGTTCATCCCCCTCCTGCCCCCCCCCCCCCCCTCCCCCCTCCTCCCTTCATGGGACATATAGGTGAGATCGCTGCACCTCATGATTGAGTAGATGAGAGATTGCCTGGAGGTGGGGGCTGTATGAAAGACCCCTGGGATTAGAATGATGGGTAGCATGATTAACATAATTGATCACCTCAGGGTTAAGGTAAAATGGCAAAGTGAGGACTTGTGATCATTGAGTCCATTGGGCAGGTCCCATATGACATGATGGTGATGGTGTTGGTGTTGGTGGACACCAGTGTGTGGTGATTTGTCCCAGACTTTCACCAGTGGAATGATATCATTGCGATTTTTCAGCCTGGACCCTTTTTTCCCCTATCATTTTGGGTCTAGGTGATTTATGTGGACAATTTTTGAAATTGGTCCAGTATTGAGCAAAAGCGTTGAGCGCGTTGAGTTGAGCTGTTACTGGAGGAGCACAACGTCAGTGGCAGAAACAAGCACTTTCAGAGGACTGATTGACAGGGCACTATTTCCCCATTGCGTCACATTCATGGCTGCAAAATCCTAAAATTGCAATTTCAAAAAGTGTTGAAATCACTGAATCAATGAATCAATAAATCACTGATGCCCAAATGATGGGAATAGGCTCCAGTTGAAAAATACAGGTAAGTGTTCATTTCAGTCTTCCTTCAATGTGTCACATCACATCCAACCACTCAAACAAACATTCCATTCAGCAAAGGGGGTGGAAGGTTGGCCAAGTTGTACAGGACAATGAAGCCTCCAACACGACTTAGATTTTACTGACTCTGTAAACAAATGCTTTTGAGAGTGCAGATATAGGTAGATTGAGGGATGTGGAGGAGGGGAAAAATTTTGCATGAGATAAGACTAGGGCTGCAACTGTGGATTTGAATTCAATTACATCGAAAGAAGATTACATTTGGATAAAAGGTGTGTGTGTGTGTGCGTGTCTGTATGTGTGTGTGTGTGTGTGTGTGTGTGTGTGTGTGTGTGTGTGTGTGTGTGTGTGTGTGTTTGTGTGTGTGTGTGTGTGTGTGTGTGTGTGTGTGGGTGAATACTAGTGTGTGTGTGTGTGTGTGTGTGTGTGTGTGTGTGTGTGTGTGTGTGTGTGTGTGTGTGTGTGTGTGTCTGTGTGTGTGTCTGTGTGTGTGTGTGTGTGTGTGTGTGTGTGTGTGTGTGTGTGTGTGCATGCATGTGTGTGACCATACCTATGTGTGTCAGTGCACAATTAAACAGAAAGCAGCGCTAGATTTCTGCTCAGGCCCATCTCTCGACCCAATCCCCATCCAGTGAGCCATGACCGCCATCTTGATCATTCAACAGATTGAACACATGTCTGGAAAATGTCCTCCTCATACAGATTGTAGCTGTGTCAAGAAATGCCAGTATTTTGCCATATGAACTAATGTTTTACCAACACAGTGAACAAAATCTGACGTGTGAGTCCTTCTGTTTTATGACCACTTGAGCTTTTCTGTGTGGATGTCCTCCCAGCTGCCTGGTCTACAGGCTGCTGGAGGGACACAGAGAGCAGTGTGTTATAGAGTAGAGTCAAATGTCACATGTACTGG